>VXBU01001336.1:702720-769470 GCA_013400315.1 Bombycilla garrulus | reverse complement strand
TTTTTTTTTTTTTTTTGGTGAGAAGCAGTGTAATGGTAGGTGTTTTTTCATAACTAAAACTTGAGTGGATTTTGGAAAGTAAAATCTTTACCAGTGATCCTGCGTAATCTGGTATTCCTGTGTACATTAAATCCATGTTCTTAAGAAAGCCTGAGGTATTTTAAAACAAAACTTCATAGAATCACAGAATGGTTTGTGTTGGAAGGGACCTTAAAGGTCATCTGCTTCCAACCCCCTTGCTGTGGGCGTGGACACCTTCCACTAGACCAGAGCTCGGAGCTCCATCCAGCCTGGCCCTAGATACTTCCAGGGATAGGATACCCATCCAAATTTTCACATACCTGATCAATTTAATGGAAAAATATTGTAAATTGTAGGTAATAAAAAATAGCTTAGTAGTGATTAAATGTTTGAAGCTAGAGAACTTTGGCTAGCATCAGCATCAAGTTTAGCTTTTAAACCTTGTAAACTCCAGCAGCATGGAAACTGCTTCCTCTCTTGGAATCCTGTAGAAGTCCTCAGCAATTAATTTTCTGCAGGTTTTGTTTCCCAGCTTGGGAAAAAAACCCAACCTTATGATCTCTTTGGTTTTAGTTTACATAATTTTTAAAAGCTATGGTTTGATTCTCCTGCAGTGCTAATGAGGCTTCAGTTCATTTTTTAACCAGAGTGTCTTCAGACCATACTTCAGAGTAGGAAACCTACTTAGTCATCGTAATTTAAACAACTGTCTTTTTTCCCTATCAGTTCTTTCATCAATATTTGTGAAAGCTTGTGGAAAAATATGTAAAATTAATATTAAACATTGATTTTGAAGTCCATAAAGATTTAAGTCACTAGATGTGCTCATGGAGCTTGGAAGTGTGGGCAATGAAATTACTTTGTGTTGCTTGTAATGCATTGCTTCACTTAGGCTTGAGTTACGTGCATTTGACAGTACAAGGACATGAAAATTTGTCTGCTGCTTAGTATTGAAACTCTTAAATAGTTCTATGACATCCTCTGTTCATTTCACTGTGGGGTTCTCAATATTCTTTTTAATTGGTCCTTAGGGAAGTTGTAGTTGTAAAACCCAAACAGCTGCTGAAAATAGCGAAGTTTCAGCATGCTGTATGATTTCTTCTGCCTAGTGAATATTGTATGATGTACTGTCTTTTTTCACAAGGCTAAAAAAATATTTTAATGTGTATGCAGTTTTTAATATAATAAATATGTATATGGTAAAGCTAGAATTTACCTAAATATTTGATGGTACATCAGAGCTAAGTAGAGCCGATAGGAGTGTTGCTAGTTTGACAGTTTATTAGCAAAGTTAAGCTCTGTAGAGTATCTCTGCTTCTATCCTTATTCTCTTCATGCACAAGTGCCAGACACTCTGAAAAGTCTGAGCTAAGAATTCAAGCTCTATCTGTGTGAGTGTTCAAAGCTAAATAATGTGCATCTCTACCAACTAGAGGAGAAAAGTGGCCTAGAAAAATAATATGTCCATTTCTGGTTCTCAGGAACAAGAGCAAAAGGCTGAAGAAGAAAGAATTCGGATGGAGAACATCCTGAGTGGTAACCCACTGCTGAACCTGACTGGGCCAGCACAGCCTCAGGCAAACTTCAAAGTTAAAAGGAGGTACTGTGCAGTCTGTTGAGTGACAGCTATCCCCTTGCTGGCTCTCACTGTTCAGAGTCAGAAAATGTTACCACTGTAGCTGCTTTCTGTTTTCTTCCTCAGATCTTGTCACAAGTGTCCAGGAGATAGCTTGGGGTAGAAAAACAGATCATCTTTTCTGAAAGACTAAAATCTAATCCTGAGTAGTCATTCTCTAAGAGGGTCAAATTCCATTTATATGTTTTTGTATCTCACACCTAATTTTCATACAAGCTTACTGAAATTAAAAACTTGTGTTTTTCAGGTGGGATGATGATGTTGTCTTCAAGAACTGTGCCAAGGGGATAGACGAAACAAAAAAGGACAAAAGATTTGTCAATGATACCCTGCGATCAGAGTTTCACAAAAAGTTCATGGAAAAGTATATCAAGTAGTACAGTTTTATGTGCAGTAGGGCAGAAGGACTCTGTAGGTTGTGGCCATTCCCTCAGAATTTAAGGCTGAGTGTTTGGTCTTGGATTCTTAAATGCTTTTCCAAGATCAGCAACAGCTTCATCATTAATAAGTGCTATGTATCTGGAGTTTTTGTTCCTGCATATTGTTTCCCTTTACAGTTTTAATTAAACCAGTGTGTGTCTCATGAATGTTTTTTTTCTTCATGTGTATTTACTTTTACAGTCCACCTTGTAAAAAGTAAAACAGAGGAACTGATTTGCAATAAATGCTGTTGATCATTTAAATTGCTTTTGAAAATGCCCTGTATTTTTAGTGATGGTGGTTTGTAACTTACACAACTTAGATGTCAGTATTAATCAAAGGTGAGGAAGAGCTGAGTATGGTAAGCAGTGTGAATTGATAAGAACTATACTTTCCATAGCAAGCTGAACTTCCTCTTAAAAGCTAGTTAGAAACCTAGTTAATCTTTGTTTTTAGTTTCTTTTTTGAGTGTATGTGTGTGTGTCCTTTAGTGTTAATAATAGAATTGTCAGAAACTTGTGTTTTTAGCAAACAAGTGATACCAAGATACTGTAGTTACACTGTTTACTCCTCTAATGTTCATGTTAACACTTAGGACAGTATAAAATATTAATGACTGCAAAAAAAGCTAAAATGTGAAGGGTTGGGTTTTTTGTTTTTTGGTTTTGCTTTTTTTTTTCCTATTTTCCTGTCATCTCAATTGCATTTGAAATTTTGGCCAAGTGATACACTGGATAGGAATGACATTTTCAAAATGGAGTAGTTACCTCCCTGCCTAAGAGGTGACAGTGGCAGAACTCAGATGTATTTATGTAAAATTCTTGCCCTTTTCCTTGCCTGTGTTATGCTCAGTTGAGTTTGTTCTCACAGATGTTGTTTCTTAGTATTATTTTCAAGTTCTTAATTTGAAAACTTGCCTGATTTGCTTTTTAAGAGAGTAAATGTCGACCACAATGTTTCAGATTTTTGTTTGGTATGACTGGTATCCTGTAAAAGCTTTCCTTAGCTTTAGCTATATTTGCCACCCTTTCACTAAGCTATGCGTAACATACTAATGCCACCAGCTCATACCCACCTTTACTAGGAGAAGAGATTTTCAGCATGCATAGGGTCATGTGAGCCACTGGAGGAATACATGTTTGTGTTATTTCTGCTGCGTGTGCCTCATGATAGAAATGAGTCTTGGGAAGCAGAAAAATGGGTGTAGTTTGCAATTCTCTTAAAATATAAGCCACTGTAATCTTGGTATATAGGCAACATGTTTAGAAGGCGGGGAAAGAAGAAGTTAAGGGCTGTACTTGTCAGGGCCTGGCAGTGGAGAAGCCAGCTGCTGCTTTAGGTCCAACCTAGCAGCATAGTTGCTGTGGCAACAACAAAAAAAATACATTGGTCTTGCAATGTTCTGAGATCTAATTGCTGTGCCAAAGTGAGCGAGCATAGTGTCTTACTGGATGGGGGAGACATGGATGGAATGCCAGTTCAATGCCCTCATGGAAAATCACAAGTGCAGAGTGACCATCATTTGTGTTCCTGAAGTAATGTAAGGTTTCTTGGAAAAAACAGCATACACTTTAGAGAAATCGGATGGCTGGGGTTGAATGAGGTTTTGCACAGGCATGCAGGCAGCTGTTTTGCACACCTGCAGCAGCATCCCCGTCTTCAGTTTGGGCATAATGCGTACCTGTGCTGGGTCAATTCTCCCAGTATCTCCCTCCCTCACAGGTTCTGGAGAAAGATCTGTAGGGACTGTAGAGCTCCAGGCTGCAGCTTCATTTGAGGTTTTTTTGTTGGCATTGTTCTTCAGCTCCACCACAGAATTTGCAGGTCCTGTCTCTGATGTTCTCCCTCAAAGCTTTTGTATTTTAGACTCCTGGAGTGTAAGCTGACCCTCAGTCTGAGGACTCAGCAATACACCAACACAACGTGATCATTAAAAAATCTCAAATCTTACCTTTTGGTGGGTTTTGTATCATTAATTACTGACCTTTCTTTACTAGTACTGGAAAATCTGAAGCGCTCTATGATGTTTTTGTCAGGGAAGTGCTTTCAGTATCGATTCTGTATTGATGTTTAATTTTCTACTGTGCTTCTTGAATACTTCTAGGAAAAATAAGTAGGTCATTTGTTTTTGTAAAACTGCAGTGTGACTGTGAGCTCTTAAAAAAAATGAGATTGACATTTTACACTTCTGCTCTCAGCAGAGGTTTTTTTTCCAGAAGCCCCTGTTCTGTATGACAAATAGCTTTCAGCAAGGACAGTGGACCTGGCAAAGGCAGCTTGTTCCAGGAGGTGAAGTGGAAGAAAGTTAACATTCGGCACTTAAGGAAAGGCATTAATTTGCAGTTCCTAGCAATCAGAATTGTTTAATCCTGTGTTTTTGTAAGTAACACCTGAACTTACTGTAATTGGTAGGTATAGACAAAGCCTATCTGCTTTATGAAGAGTTTTCCCATTGTTTATGACTATCTTTGGAGCAGCATTGCAAATGAAAACTAACTGTTAGCCCCTATGGAAAATAGATCCTAAACTTCTAAGGCTTTTTTACAAGGCCTTATCTTTCAGATTTTTCCTGGAGTATGTTTTATAATTCTCGGGGTATTAATAGTATAAGGAATAAAGCCTAATGATAGTCCTGCAGCTGGAAGTAATTGTGCTGTGTGTATACAGGGTTCCAAAATGTTTAGCATCTGTTTGTCTTCCTCAAGTAGACGGCTGAATATTACAGGCTTCCTGTTGCAACCAGCAAGATTGCCGTCTGCATTCTTCAAGATTTCACATTATTACAGGCACCAGGTAGGCATCCTATGATTGCCTGAAAGAGTTCCTTTTTTTAAAAAAAAACCACCAAACAAACCTTTTTTTGGTGAGTTCCAGTTTCTCTGTTCACTTGTATTTTGTTTGAGGTAAAATCATGGGGCAGGGTGATCTCTGGTAGTTGCTCTGTTTCCCTTGGAGTGTCTCATGGGCAGCTGGTGCCTGCTGTGGTGACAGTCCAGCGTCTCCTTTCAGCCAGGCAGGTATCAATTCCCACTGAGGTGCTGAAATTTCTCTCTACAACTACAAATGCCTAAAAGTCTTTCATGCTGGAGGAGAGACCTGAGCATAAGGTCAAAGCATCAAATGCATGGGGGATATTGCCCTCAAGTGCTTCACTTCAAAGGAATCTAGGATTCAAGCCTTGAAGGGATGTGCTGGTGCTGAGAAAGTGCTTCAGACTCAAGTGTTTATTCTTATCTGCAGCCAGGGCTAGTTGGAGTCTGAAGCTTTTTTTTTTTTAATTTTTTTTTTTTTTAAGGAAAATCAGAATCACATGTAGGCACTTCTCTGATTTTCTTTCTTACGGCATAGTGCTCTGCCATTCAGATTCTGGAGGAGGGAAAGGAAATAGCCACAGAAATGTTTCCATCCGTGGAAGTCCTCATTCCATCTCCTTCAGCTTCTAGAAGGAACTTTAAGTAGTTGTTATTCAAAAGCAAAACTCTCTGTCTAATTTTGTCGTGCCTGCTTGGAAGAAAAATTTTGGAAAGCTTCCAAGGAAACAAAGTGTTGTTGTGAGTTCAGCTGTATCTTCCTTGCCAAGGCAGATTGATTGACATGTCATTCTAGTGATAGGAGTGAGTACAGCCTCGCTGCCACACTTTATGTCCCCCAGTACAAGCAGAGCATAAATGGCCACATTTGGAAAACCCATGTTTCCTTAGAAAGGCTTCTCTGAGCTCTCTTTTTAAATTGTGGATAAACAGAAAGAAGAGTAACACTTCCATACATGCCCCAGTCACTCATTTGAAGTAAATTTTAAGAAACAAACAAAAAGCAGCCAAAACCACACTGAATTCTTGTGTTGTTCAATCACAGATAGATTTTGCCATTGTACTGCTTTCCTCCTTGACTGAGGTCAGACAGGTTGGCTTTTCTATGTTTCAGACTTGACTTTGTTTTCTTGGCATAGGTGGGTGTATCATGGGAAGTAACTCAAGAATGACCATAATACTGTCTGCTGGGGAAGTAAGATTGAAAAATAATAACTATATCTAGTTTTTAAATTGCTTTAGTTCAGAGTTGGAATATACCAAAGGGTTATGTAGTATGTTTTACTTTCCCCTTTGTAGCATCTGACAACTAGCTCAGGACCAGGACCTTCATGTCACTGATTTTATCAAAACTTGTCATTTCAAGTGGGAAACTGTAATTAAAAAACAAAACCAGACAAAGAAGGAAACCAGCACAAAACTGCTTGGAATTCTATTGTGCCTAGTGCAGCTCTAATGAGAAGAAAGGGTCATGTCCATCTAAATAAATTGTGTTTCCCAATCAGTATCCCAGTTTGCCACCAAGCCTAAGAAATATATTCTGAAGTAGAGGGAAGAAGCACTGTACACGAGGTGAAAGAATGGAACAGAGAAATCTGATGGTTATATGTTGAAATCAATACCATCTGCATAGGAAGATTATTTCTAAATTGTATACTAGAATATCATCTGAAAGATCACAGTGAGCATCTGTTATGATCAGTTTTATGGAAACAGAGGCTGTAGAGCAGGCTGTAGTCTGAAGAGATTAAATGCTCAGAAGTCAGGATGAAGGGCTGAGTGAAAACGGTGTTCAGTCCCACAGAAAGTTGTAGTTGGATGCTGAGTATTGAGCTCTTCTCCCCTTGGTGTGTGTGTTGCTTACAAATTTGCCACTCCAACCAGCTCTTGTCTCAGAAATACTCCTGTTAAGAAATTAGGCTGTTTCTGGGGGTTTTTTGAGTTGTTTCTAGTGGATGGGATTTCAAGCAGCTGGGTTTCCTCCAGTGAAAAATGGTTATTTTTCTTGCTCTGGGAGAACAAGCTGTGAATTTGAGTTGGATGAGGGTGAAGGATACATCTGCCAGTTAGTCTACTTACTTTCAGATGGGGTCCCTTGTGGTTGGTCTCATTCTTTTGGAGTTGCCCAGCTGATGCTGGTGGCACCTGGATGGTTGGGATTGGTGGTACCAGGCAGCAACAGAGGTTGTCAACACAGAGTGGAAGAAGTCCCCTGACTTGCTGCTGGGTTTCTTTCTTCTGGTGATGAGAACTCTCACTTGCACCTCTGAAAGGACTGTGTTCAACCAACTTCTCAATTACTCTTCCTAGCAATAGATGGATTCATCACATTTCTCACTGCAAGATTGGTTTTGGTTTTTTTTTAATTTTAGAAGATAACACTTCATTGGAACTTCTTTGCAGTTCAAAACTTTCAGAGCTGAGTTCATTTCACTTGGAGCACAGATAAGCTGATGGTAACAATATATCATGTTTTCTGAGAGCTATAGAAATTATTCATAGATGTTGAAATCTCTAGCTGTTTTATGCCTACCTCATATTTTAATTTATGCTTACTTTTCAGACATCAGCTTTTAAAAATGTATATTCTCTCTTTCAATGCATCCTCTTTTTGAGGGAGAGAAGGAATAATTTTAGAAAAATCTGGAGCCAAATAATAAAAAAAAAAAGGCAAATAAAAGTCTTTATGTAATATCCCTTTCTACCATTTGTTCCAATAAAGAATAAAAGCCAGAAGGTGTTATGTGGGTGTTAGAGCAGGGGACTGTAATCAGAGCTCTGGAGTCTATTTGCAGCCAAAATGGTGGCCTGGATTTTATTCCTCTTGATGGAGTTGTGTTGCAGAACTTGTTATATTCATGGAGCTGGGTATGAAGCAATGATTTTAGCCCTGCTCTGAGATGGGAGGGAAGCAGGGTTCAGGTTTTGGCTCTGCTTCAGCTTTTGTGAATTTACAGGAGTGGCCCAGACACATAAATTCTTCCAGTCCCAACCCTGGATCTGAGGAGAGGAGAGGGTGCTGGCATCCCAGCTCTGCCCAGCTCTGTTCCTGATGGAAGTGGGTGTACCTTTACCCTTGTGGTGCAGAACCACTTGGAGCAAGACAAGGACCCACCTTAGAACACACCGTGGTCGCAAGAGCGGTGCAGAAAATGGGAGTTAATGTTGCTTAAGGCAGGGGATAGCAGGAGAAGTGCTCAGCGTTGGTCACTTGGTTAAGTTCATGCTTTCCAGGTCAGACTCCTGCAGGAGCACAGAGCTTGAGACATGCCTTTGGCTGCTGAGATGCCTCTTAGCTCAGCTGTAGTTGCAGAGCATGAGAGCATGTCTGGATCCAGAGTGAGAATGCCTTTGGAACAAAGACTTCATTAAAATTCCACATTTTCAAAGTCAGTATTTTTCATCAATTAGCAGTGATAGGTATCAGAAACATTTTTAATTTTACTATTCCTTTTAATAGAAAGCTACTAGCAATTGCTGATTGCAGATGGGAGCAGGTATGGATAAAGCTTTTCCATTCCTTACTGCTGTGGCCGTGCTGGCTCCTCTTCAGCAGCTGTTGTTTTGGAGTGGGTTTGTTATTTAATTTCATCCTTTTTTTCCCTCAATAATTACTCCTTGCCAAGAGTATCAAATCTGAGGACTGGAGTGAGTGTGTTGCAAGAAAAGGGAGAGATGCTGCAGAATGCCTTGGTACAAGGGAGTGTGAGGAGGGATTTCACAGAAGACCTGGAGGGTGTTTGGACTGCACTCAACTGGTGTGAGACACAGTGCAGAACTTGCAGATGCAGGAAGTTAAAAAAGATAATAAAATGGTGAAATTAAGTAAAGGGATTAGATTGGAAGGAGTGTGATGGATAAGCAGGAAAGATGAGCAGAGTAACGCAGACAGAAACTAGAGTGAAAATAACAATAAACCAAAGAGGTTTTTTCACATCCTGGGCATCTTAGGAGTCAGCTGCGTATTTTCCTGCCAAGTGCAGGGAGTCTGATAGGATAAGCCACCCTTGCCAGCTGCAGGGACAGTGAATAACTGAGTGTTTGAGAACACCAGCTCCAAATCTGAGATGGCAAACTGGGCATAGAAGGGATAGTTTGATGCTGAGTGGCATCATTATGGACTAACCCAAAAGCTGCTCCTCTTAAGAAAAGAGTTTTGTCAGGAAGCTGAAAACTCCCTGTAAGTTTTCTTGGCTGATGCAGCAGAAACAGAGGAGTATGGGGACAAGGGAGTGGAAGTGTGAAGGATGCAGTGGGACAAGCAGTCGATCTTCAGCAAAATCAGCTTCAGGAAATGGAGTGAGAGAAAAGTCTCTCCTACTTAGAACTTCAAGCACATTTTTCACATGGGAAAAATCTTGCTACTGGTGAAAGAGCCAAGGAGAAAGCCGACGTGTGTGGGGTGAAGGCTGTCAAGTGCTGGGAAATATTTGCTCTAAAAGGGTGTTTGAAATTCCTCTCTAAAATTGAAATGAACCTGGTCTGTCGTAGCTGTTTTGGGTCTGAACAGTTCAACTGGATGATGATAAACAGAGGAGTTTTGCACGCAGGGGCTATGTAATAAACTAGTTTACAAATGCAGACCCGGTTCCCATGAGCACACAATCCCATTTTCTTGCTGCAAACTCAAAGCCCTGTGCTTAGATCGAGCTTTCTTACCTGGAAAGGCCTACATTTGAACAGGCCTGGCCACAGCCAGGGGTCACTGAGGGATAACAAAACTTTCCCTTAGCATGAAGGTCCAGCTCACTCTAGAATCAAATTCTTCATACTCAAACTTTCTTCTGCCACTAGAGGTAACCAGATTTCTTTTTCTTCTCTTCTTAATTTTCTTGTTCCCTGTAATGAACCATTTTTTAATATGTTTATTCCTATTTTTCTTATTTTCTTGTTCTGATCCCTATTCTTATTTTTTATTTATAGCCTTATTGTAGGATGGGTTGGATTGCAGTAGACTTTTGAAGGCTATCCAGTCCAACTCCCATGCAATGACAGCAGACATCTTCAACTAGATCCGGTTCCTCCTAGTCTGTCTTAGTCTTATTCTGCTTGCTCTCACTCTTCACCTACTACTGCTGCTACTGTAATTACTATAACTATAATACTACTGCTATTAGTATCATCATTGCATGCTGGACTCACCCTTCAGACCAAAGCCCCCATGCCAGAGCCTTCTCAGTTTAAGCGCCAGGCAAAGGCGGCAGGACGAGCCAGCAGAGGGAGTGGTTCCCGCGGTGCTCAGGCACAGGGGCAGACACCCTGTGCCAGCTGGCTTTGCCCTGGAGTTGGCCCACGGCTGCTGGGGAATGGCACAGGGGACCTGTCGGTGGTGGATGGGGACAGGGATGATGTAGGCTGGTGGTGCAGTTCTACTCGGGGTCGGGTGAGGCTCCTGCAGGCAGAAGAGCCAGCACACACGGCCATCTGGGTAACACGATAAGGCACTCACGGCATCTGAAAAGAAAGGCTCAGCCATCTAAAAAAAGCCCTCTGGTGGGGATCAGGCATTATTTAACACCTTAAGTGAAAGGGCTCTGACCTGTGCACCAGATTTAGGCTTGAGGAATGTGTACAATGATTTCATTTTAAAAGCAGAGGTGCACAGAGCTGACATGCAGATAATCATCATCATCAACAAATACCCTTATTTACAGCTTGAGAGGATGATTTGGGGCTACCACACATGGCCCCACTGTGCAAGGCACTGTACAAGCACAGTGTACATGAGACCCTGACAGCCTGGGGTTTCACTGCCTGTTTCTGGCAGGGTTGAGCTGGGAAAAGATGTTGGAGGGAGCAGAGTGAGAGGGTGCAGCAGAGAAGGAGGGTAGGATGTGCATTGAGAGAATGAAAGCCAGAGCTACAAGAAAGCCAGAGACGGAGATTTTTACAAGGGCAAGTAGTGATGGGGTAACAGCTTTAAAGAGGAAAAGTTTAGATTGGACATAGGGAAGAAATTCTGCACCATGAGGGTGGTAAGATACTGGAACAGGCTGCCCAATGAAGTTGTGGATTCCTGGAAACCATCAAGGTTGGATGGGGCTTTGAGCAACGTGGTCTCATGGAAGGTGTCACTGCCCAGGGGAGGGGTGTTGGAACTACATGTGGTCTCTAAGATTCCTTCTGTGAATTCAAATGGGATTTACACCAAGTAGCAATTTTTTGCACGCTAAATTGCATTGCAGTTTTAATAGCAAGTCCACCAGAAAGAGTCATCTTAAAAATGCTCCAAGTAACTGGCCAAGCAAGAAGACCTCCCTCTCCTCACACCACCTTTCTCCCTCCTGGAGCTTCCTCCCAGCAGGATTTTTCCTACCTGCGCTGATCAAGGCCCAAACCAGGGACCGGTGGAGGGACGTCAGCTGCCATCAAGGTCCCCTGTTCTCATTCTGAGCCCAGCTATCCTGGAGGAAGCTTCACATGTCTGGAGGGTCACTGGCTGTCCACCCTGCTTCTGCAGGGGACTGAGGGTGTTCCCAGGGCATGCAGGCACCAGGCGAGCCATGAACAAGGAGTCAAAGAGTCCACCAAGCAGCTGGAGAAGCCACCACAATGGTCAGGGGTGAGTATGACCTCCTGAGAGGTGGTGGCACTGCCATCCTCCAACTTTTAGCTTGCCAAAAGCTCCACTGCTGCCTCATCATGTGATACTGGGGGAAAAAAGTTCCCTTTCAGCATTAAACTTTGCTGCAAGTCTTCAGCCTCTCACAGCATGGGGCACCAACATAGACCTGGGTCTCATCTCTGTATTGCTGCCCTGCTTTGTGTCAGACCAGAGGGCACTGGCACAGGACTGGGTTCTGGACTGCAGCAGGGCTATGCAGGGTTACTCTGGAAAATATGCACGCTGATATTTTGTTCATGTAAAGCTGAAGTGGTAGGTATGAAAGAAAATAGCTTGTGGTCTTCATACCTCGAGTCAGTGAATTCCTGGGCCTTTTATAGCTCAGGAATGCTGGGCACTCGCGTTTGGTTTTACAAGGCTCCGAAGCCGCAGCTTAAGGTCTGGATGAACATTAATCACAGTGGCACAATGACAGCTGCTCGTGTTTTTACCCCTCTCTCAGGTGGGACTGCACTGTAGACACTGTGCCCCGTTTTCCCCACTTGCTTTGGTTTGCAGAGACAGGGTTACTACCTTCAGGCTGACTTACCTGACCCGGAATGGTCGAGGAACACAGCGGGCTGCTCAGACCAGCCTGGTTTGTTGAATTGCATCCAAACCCCAGCCTGGAAATCCTGACCACAAGCAGACACCTGGCAGCATCCTTCTTGCCAGGGAGTGAGATCTGAACTTTTCATGTTTCACTGCAGTGTATCTTAAGTCCAGACCCAGAGAGTATTTAAAGATGTTGGAAATCACAGCTTTTCCCCAAGAATGCACCTCACTGCTGTTTGTATGTTTGCCCCTCTCAAACTTTGGGAGGAGAAAGCCCTGGATGTGGTAACAAACCAGAGCAGAAGCGATGTCACAGCTGCACAGTGCACTGAATCCAAGGGAATCCTGAAAAGGTCTTGTCATCATTTAGGATGGGACTAGATTTTTGAATGCTTCTAAATGGCAACCATGCTAATATTTTAGCTCTTCTGAGCTCTTCCTTTACGCGATGCAGGTCTGTTACTTTTGGAATAATGGATTTTAATGTTTAAACAAACTGACTCTGGAATTTTGCTTCTTTGCATGTTTATTCCTGACATTAATATGCAAATTATATTTAACTGGCAGACAGTGTTATAGTGATATTCTTTATTTTGGCTGGAGCATCCGTGGTGAAGACACAACCTAAGAATGGAATAAGCCCCCTCCTTGTTATACCTGAACACAGCTGGCCATGAGGCTTTTCCCATCCTAATACTGGTTTGGCCCCTGTTAGTTTCTTTTCTTCCATGGCTTTGAAGAACAAGATCCATGCCAAATTTTACTGTCAAATCTTGACCTGAAGGAAGTTGAGAAGCCACAATCTCAGCAATCACCAAACTTTTGTTCTTGGCACAAGAAATACTACCAGCTGCCATGTCTTGAAGATGGAGTGATCAGATGGGTCAGGCCGACCTGTGCTTGCAGGGGAACACGCAGTGTCGGGCCTTGGCTCAAGCAAACCTCTCCTCAGGCTTCTGCAACGCCCCTGGATCTTTGCTGACACACTCCTGCTCAGGACAGGTTGTTTTTTCAACATGTGCAAGAATCTGGGGAGAGAACGTTGGGACAGACAGAGAAGAACTCATGGGAGAGAGAGGTCCTTAGTGGCATTCGTGCCTTTCATGCCTGCAGCTCCCTGGGACCTGATTCAGGAATTTTTTAACAGACACTTTCAAGAGCATGTGAGAGCCTGCTGAGCAAACCTCCCTAACTCAAAGCCAGACACTTGGCTAACTTTTGCTCCCTTCCCCCCATTTATTTCAGTTGCATAAACAAACATAGGAACAGTATTTGCACCAGGCTGGAGCATTTCCCTTGCCAGCACTAGAGCATGAAATGGGATCTGATCTTTATTCCTTACTGTGCACAGTATACAATTCAAGAACATCTAGATATAAAAGATATTTAGGTACCTCACTCACATGGATCCAACATCTGTCAAATAAAGAAGCCCCATACCCTCAAGGAAAAAAATACAAAAAAATCAGTGAGAGTTCTTTGCTTAGCAGGAACATAAGGCTAAAAAATGTTCATATCTTCACCAAGGTATCTCATTCAGTTTCCTCTCTCATTTCCTCCTAGTGAAGACAATCTCACTAAAATCATCTCTTCCTGATCATCTCTAAAATCATGCTCTTCTTGCTTGGACCAGCTCCCAGTCTGAACCTCTACCTTGGAGACCCACTGATTTCATGACCCCATACACTTATTGGTATCACCTCCTAAGGGGCCTTTCATTGCCACCTGTGAAAAATGGAGAAGATGCAACCTTAAAAGTCCCTGAGCTATCCCCTCTTAGTCTTAGCACATTGTTTGCAAAGCATAAAGAATTTTTTTTAAGTCCTTTCTTCCGGAGGACTGAATGTATTCACACTGGAAAAGTGAGAAAATAAACATGTTTATACATTTATTATCTACAATAGTAAGGCACAAATTTAAACAGCAAAGAATAAGAAATCTTTGGCTGACCAACAATATCAACATTTGCTGGGGGTGACACATAACGTCCTTCATTTCCCCCCTATGTACAAATAACCCTCCAGCTGTACAACACTGTACACAAACTTCTCTATACAACCAACAACAATAAAAAATGACAGTATTTTACAACTAGTTACCACCAACATCACCTGGAATGGCTACAGCACAGTTTCCCAAAAACACAAAACAGTTGGAAGAGCTGGGAAAGGCAGAACAAATGGAGCTGTGCCGCTCTGCTCAGCAGGGCTGACATATGGCAGGAGTACTCCACGCAAGTCCTGCTACTGCTCAGGCTAGAGGGAGACACACCAGTCCTCCAGACCTTCCCTCCAGGAAAACTAACATCTCTTGAGTTCAACATAACTGATGAGAATGAACCTTTTGGTTTATTTCAGTTCTTGCCTACAACAAGAGTTCCCACACACTGTCTCTAAGAGTTTCCTGTATGTGACTGTGAATCTGGGGCAGCATCAGATGTAACGCCAGCTTTGGATAGCAGAAACTGGAGATACTGGTCCCCCCAAGGAGGGGTGCTGTACTCTAGCTGACTTGGAGAAATCGAGCTGAACCTCTACCAAGCATAACTGAGAGCTGATCCATGCTGATCCAGCACCACTTCTGCTGGACACCTCACTGCCTGCCTGTACACAACTTACTGAAGAGCTTCAGCAAAACAAATATTACACATGGTAACAAAATGCTTAGGGACTTCCAAGCACCTGGGTATCCTTATTTCTTGGATAAAAGGTGATGCAATTAAAAAATTCACCCACATTTCACTTGTATTCCCTTGATTTGTCTTTCTCCTGCCCCATTCGTGAGGAAGGGCCACAAAAGTGGATCAGTGGTGATGTCACACACAGTCCCGGCTTTTACGCAAAAAAATTACAACATTTAAATTAACTTTAGAGAAAAAAAAAATATCTTACAAGGCATATATTAAGCTGCATAACATCTTCCAAGGGTTTTACACCTTTGATTTCACAATGCAAAGCTGCTAATACTTGTAACACACAGTTTACTTCCTGCATAACCTACCTACCACTACTTTGTTTAACAAGTGCGAAACTCAAAAAGAGGGTGACAACAACTTACATCTAATTCTAGGCACACACAAAAACAAGTGCATAGCTTTAACATAGCAATTTTGTTCTTTTTAACATAGCAATTCTGTTCTTTTTTTTTAAAAAGGTATCATCCAGGCAATATTGAGCATAAAGCTCTGGCCTGTGAAGCTTTGAGTTCACAAGGACTTCAGTTTTTTGGCAAAAGCAGAGTTTAAAATGCCTGGTGTTCTCAGCAGTCAAGGGCTCTGATTTGTCACCTACAGGAAGAGGTGACCTCGAGCCAGCCCTGAGTGCATGACTACTTCTAGCACCCTTCACATTAGATCCCATCACTCTTTTTCCCAAAGCCAAGCTCTCCTTAAGGTCATTATGGTGCAGCACAAGGCTCAGGAACTGCAAAGCCAACACAGAAATGCCTCCCAGAGGAAAATTTCCCCATCGGCATGTGCAGTGCATGAAGCTACAAGTAACACAGCGGGTGAGTTGGCTGCCTCTTACTGAATTCAGGGACAGAGCTGAAAATAAGAAATGTTCCACCCTGGGTAAAATAAGGTGAAAAGAAACCGCAGCTCAGCACAGAAAACACATGATGCTCACATACTGCTTTGCAGTTACATCCCTTGCCAGCCTGCTCCTGCACTCCTTAATGTCCAGTCCCACATCAGCTTGAACAGCAGGTTTGTATGCTCAAGGAAGGCAGGATTTGGCCATAAGAATTGAAAGCAAGGAAAAATCTTGTTCTTACCACAAACACACTGATTCTTCCAATATTATGAACCAGTGCCCAGAAAGAGGTATCTTCTGATCTCACATAAGCAAATCCAGCTTAACTCCTCTGAAAATAAACCCATGCAGCTCCCCTCTGAAGGAACTCTATAATGCACAGCCCTTTATGGAGCTGCTGGGATCCTCCCCCAGCTTTCCCTCCCAAAGCTTTCCTATAGTTACAACAGGGTTTGCTTCAGCAGGGTGCCCCCTCCCCCTTCTACATTAATCCACCAGGAGAATTCCAGCCAACAACTGCTCCTATCAAAAAAGAAGTCTCAGCAAGCTCTGGGGTTGCAAGACGTGAATATTTGTACTGTAAATTCAGCTCCAAGAGAAACACTTGTCCAGCCAGGAAAGAGGCACCTGACCTGCCCAGGAAAGCCACACCAATGCCACTTCAAACAAATACTTACAAGAACCTGCCATGTACATCTACAGACCAATTATTCACAAAAATTAAGAAATTTTTTAGACAGAAACTTTTGAGAAATGGATTGATACTGAGGAAGATGCAAGTTTTTCCTGCATTACTCAGAAACTCTCTCTGGCCTCCAAAGAGACAGAATTTCACTCCCTGTCCTGGTTGCAGAGGCAGGAAAACAGAGCAGCAGCATGCAACCAGTCTGTAACTTCACTACTTTCTCTTTATGCCAGAAAACACAGTTTCCTTTTTCCTCAACACTCCCCTTCTCACACCACTTTCCATTTTCAATGACCCTTTCTGCTCAGAAAATCTCAGACGTTCATTTCATCACACCTCTTCAGTGCTCTTTACTTCTCCCCTGGTCAAAAGTCTCAACATACCAGACTCTAACTTCAATTTGGGAATAAACTTTGTCCTTTTTTCAGACTCTCAGGGTTAGTTTTCAAGGTTGGCACACCAAGGACCATCTTAGGCCTGGCTGTACACACACAAAACCCCAGAGATGCTGTCCTCTGCTCAGATGAGGACTTCCATCATGTCTGTATCTGGAAACTCAGGCTTGTGGAGCAGGCTGCTCACTCTGCCTTTGCTGTCAGGCAGCTTCCCGTGGCTGGAGTTCTCTGCAATGGAAAGAAGGGAAAGTTGGTTTTCAGTACAAATTCAAAAGCAACTTGTTCAAAGCAAATTTGAACATTCTCATTCCTTGAAGGTGGGGCATGTATCACCTGTACATCCTACATACTGAAAGCCAAATTTGTTCAGGACACTAAGAATGTGTGATGCTGAACTCCCTGCACAATGACAGCAGCTGTGTCGGTGTGCACAGAGCCCAAGGACAGGCACAGAGATTGTATTTAAGAGATACAGACCAAAGAACCTCATAGCTAAAATCACAGAATGGTCTGTGTTGAAAGGGGTGCTAAAGACCATCTAGTTCTTTGATAGTCAGCCCTTTTAATGATACACAGAATGTCTTTAGAGGGAAAACTTGCTCTTGAGAGGAGATATGTGTGTAAGAAATAGGCTTTCTCAAAATAACGTGCATAAAATAAATGTTTCCTTTGCTAGGGCTGCAAATCAGCAGTTTCCACCTTTCAAAAATAACTAAAATTGTTCTTCTTCATTCCCCCTAAAAAAAAGATCTCCGCTTTCTCCTTACTATTCGGCTATTCTCCCCAGCTTTCCTTTAAAAATTAGGGAGAAAATGGTGCTTTAATTAACAAAGGTTTCAATTGAAAAAAAAGGGAAGAGTCTTAGTATGTGAGCAGGTGTGGAGTGTTTCCAAGGTGTGAAACTCTACAATTTTATACCTGGCAGCATAAATAATTGCAATTCTGCCGGCCACAGACAAATGGAACTTTACAGAAGCTGCTGAGCACACGGCTCTGCAAAGCCACACTGGACAGCCTTAGAAAGCTCTCCCTCTACAATTTTAGTTTCCATAGAAGAAACCTTTCTATAATCACTGTACCTTACAAACTGTGGCAGCATCACATACTCACACCTTGCACCCATTAATACTGGTGTGTCTCAGGGGATTGCTGACAGCCCCGGGGGTGCTGACACCGCACTAACGGGGGGATCTGGCAGAGCTCACCCAGTTTCTCGCTGGCCACTCGTGTCCCCAGGGGCCGTGGGGCTGGGCTGTGTGACGGGGTGGTGCCCAGGCGTCCCCGGCCAGGGAAGGAGGCGGTGGCGGGCCAGAAGAGCTCAGCAGTTTTGTCCGTCTGCGTGCTGCTGTCTTTGCTGCCCGTCTTTGCGTGCGAGGCTGTCGGCACTGGCACGGGCACACAGGACAGGGAGGGCAGAGGCGGAGGCAGTGAGGGGCTCGATGGGTGGTCATGGTGCTCCTTTCCCAAGAGCAGCCCTGAAAACACAGAGTCAGTCACAGCCTGGCTCAAATGTATGTGCTGTCCCCTTCCCACCCTGGAGCTACAAGAGGCTGGGTATGGCTCCAGCCATTTAGTTTGGCTTAGCTTTTCCCCTGGATGCTGCTTATATGTACTTTCCAAAAAAACAGCTTTTTCCTTCCCTGCCTTCCCTTCTGCACTCCCATCCCCATGGCACTTACTCCCAACACAGCCTTGCACACCTCCACACCCCCATCCTACGTGGCCCCAAACAATGGGCAGTCCTGCACTGATTTTCCCATTTATCTGCCACATCACATCATGCTGTCCTATCCAAAGGGATGCTCACATTCTTAATTAACTTTATTCGGGCTTTATTTCTAGCCCAAATTTGTCAAATACTCCCATAAAGTTGCAAACATTATATGCTCCCATCTGGGAGGACTCCCCTCAACTATGGCTTTCTATAATCAGTGCAGAATGATTTAATAGGATTAAAAACGTAAATAAGATACAATGCAAGGTTAAAGAATGACTGATTTTTGACTTAAGCACAAGGACACACATTCTGCCCATGGCAAGTGCTCTGGAAATGAGGTGCAATGAGTGCCAAGGCACTTTTGCTAAGCTCAAGCAGAAGGATTAGGATGAAGTGATGGATGAACCAAAACTTAAGCAAAAGTTGAACTCACCTATGCTTCCCTTCCAGAGCTTTTCCTCCTTCTTCTCCTCAGCCATCTGGTTGCTGGTGAGCGAGGTCTGGCGCGAATGCGCGCCTGCAGCAGCGGCGATGGAGGGCACAGAGCGAGCCGGTCGTAGGCTGGCACTGTCGGCTTTCCCAGGGTCCTTCCGTGACCGCTGCTGAAGGACCTTGATCATGGCATCCTTCTCAATTATTTTGGCATGGAGATTCTTTATTCTGCCAAAATATGAATGCTCTGCTTACAGGAATGGAAAAAACATTCATATGGGCAGGTCTTCACACCTGGGAGGTCCCCAGGCAGATGCCCTGCTGCTCTTTCCCCTCTGGTTTTGGATACTTGGACAAGACAGCTCCTGGCAGTTCCTCCAAGGATAACCATGCACTTCAAAACAGACAGCATTTCTAGCTATTTAGCCAAAACTTTTCTGCAAGGCTAACCAAACCCATTCATGCTATGGTTTTACTAACCCAGCAGGAGCAGTGGGAAGTATCCTGACCAGGCTGCACATTGCTACCTTTACAATGCGAACACATAGGCAGTTTTCACCTCCTGGAATACATTGGGGCCAAATCTGGAAACTGCTTTGGCAGACTGAGTTAACCCCAAAAGGTTTCAATGTTGTCAGCTGGAGTAAAGACCTGCTGAAGTGAGTTCCTTTTGGTTTCTCTAAGAGGTGGTCTGGGCTCTTCCTTCTCCCTCACTGCTGCAAAAACAATCAGCACCTGGTGTTCAGAGCTGAGCAAAGCTCACTACTTACTTCTCTCATCCAGACCCTGAAGACTCTCAAATCACTAGAAAGATGGGATTATCTGAACTCTTCTCCAGGAATGATTAACACCAAATCATACTGAACAGCTACAAAACTGCATTTTCAAAAAATCTGTACACTTTGACAGTCAAATAATTAGCCTGAGTGTACTGTACAATATATAATAAAATGCAGGTGCATTTTGTGAAGCAGTGAAAGCATTAGTTTTCATCATCACGTGTTTAATTAGGAATGTAAACACAAGATGCAAATCTACATTTATGAAGGCAGTGGCAAAACTCTACTACTTCCCTGGAAGCAGGATTAGTTTGCATCTCTGAGTGAAAAACGAAACCCAAACCCAGTAAAAACAATCACTGGTATTTTTTGCAAGCAACAAATGCACCTTTTTTATAAAAATGCGCATTTGTGTCCTTGCATGCCAGACTACTTTTAATAGTGGAACAGCCTCTGTTTTGTAAAAAGGTGGGGTTTGCCACAGAAGGCTTAACTGGAAGGTAGGGAGGAAGTTATCTAATGACCACAACTCTGTAATCCCTGTTTGAATGCTGAAGAGCGAAACTAAGTCAAAATGAAGCCAAGCTGATCTTTTCCAGGCATGTAGGAAGGAATAGAAGGGCATCCTGGTTTATCTGAAGCCAGCCCCAACACCACAAGGAGCATCCCTTACGTGTACTCCATGTCCTGGCAGCGGCGGTTGGCTTGCACGATCTCCTCCTCCTCCTGCCAGCCGCGCACCTCCAGCGCCGTCTCGCCGTAGCTGCCATTGTGTGAGTGGCTCGGGGCCGAGGCATCCCTGGCAAAGAGGTTCACCACTGTGAGTCAGGCTCCTGAGACCGTGAGGGTGGTTCTTGCAAGTGAGATTGAAACTTGCCAAGAAAACCCCAAACCCATGTTCAAAGAGCAAAGCAGCGATGGCTGCCTGTCAAGCGGATGGCATCGGGGCATCCTGTTGCAGTCTGCTCTTGGCTTGGGCTGGGTCATCAATGCCATTCATTTAACTTAAAAAAGGTTAAAGGAACAGAGAGCATGCTGGAATCATGGGTGACCCACACAGGGCTAACAGCCATCCAGAAGGACAGGGTCACGCATCAGAGGGACCCACTCACCAGATCCCAAGTCAATAAGACTACATCATGAACCAGTAACAAAGCTCTACACTTTGGAAGTTGAAAAACAGCACAGGAATTGCTGCCCAAACTGTTGTGCAAAAGGAAAGTCCATCCTGAGTCACACACCTAAATGCATTTCCAAGGGAAAACTCATTTTAGGATGTTTTCTGGGGATTTGTTCCTAAGAAACTGAGGTAAGAAGCTAACTATCCCATCCTCCCGATCACTGGGAAGTGTCACTGCCTTTTGTGCTTTTGGCCACCACGCTTTGACACAGACAAACCGGAGACAGATAGTCCAGACATATGCAATGAGAATGGGAAAGGGTTTACACTAGGACATGTCAGGAATGGCTGAGGGGAGGAAGCAAGTTCAGACCAGGGAAAATACAACAGGGAATATCTATCTTCCAATATGTACAAGGCTGTTTAAACATCAACAGTGGTCTGTTGTTCATCCTGTAAGCCTGGGAAGGACAAGAATCAATGGAGGTAATTTGCAGTGAAGAAGTTAAGCTTAGCTATCAGGAGAAACATTTTAGTTTTAAGATTAATGAAGTGGTAAAAAGGGGTATTTAGGCAACAAAATTTCCCTTATTACAGGTTTTTAAAACTAGGTTAAACCACCTTGTTGCTGGCCATGGGATGGGTGCAGCCATATACCGAGTCCCTTCTCACTCTGCCAGGGTACTGGGAGGAGCTGCCTTACCCGTGCTGTGTAATTTGGCACCTTGAGACTGCCAGAGGCCATTGCTTCAATCTGATGCCTACATTTGGACCCGGTCAGAAGGATAAATCCTGTCTCAAGCAACTCTTCAATTTCACTGGCACGACACCCTGCAGAAGCGCACTAACCCTGGCAGCGGGACTCAGCAGGGAAAGGCAAGCAACATCCAGCCTTAAGAAAACACCCATTCTGTATTATTTTGCCATGCTTTCCCTGGTGAGCAGAGCTCATCTTACCTCTCAGTTGCAGCTGTGGCTGCAGCGTTCATGGCAAAGTGCCGGATCGTGCTCTCCTCCAGGTACTTCTGCTCCCACTTGGTCATGTCAGCTTCCAAGGCCATGATCCTCTCCTCCTTCTCCCGCACCAGCTCCATGAGGGCTGGGGCATTGTGCTCTGGAAGGCTGCTTGCCTGGTAGCTGCCCTGCCTCTGCCAGTGGAAACAGTGACAGATATTCATGCCCTGCTGAGCATGGCATGCTGACCCTTTTTCCCTCAGTTTTCTGATACATACAAAGACATCCCCATGTATTTTGACATCCCATCCAGGCAGGTGGAAACCCCAGGCTAAACCCCTTAGCTTGCAGGAGGAGAGTTTACCATATGTGCAGCCCTAGCACATGCTTCCCCAGGCCATGCTGACAGAAGCAGGGATTTGGCTGCTACCCTAGATGTGCAGAGATTTCCTGGGATACCCCAAGCCAAGGGAAAAAGTAGGAAAAAAAGTGGGTAGGAAAAGAAGCAATGAAGCTTTAAAAAATATTCTTCTTGCTGGGACTTCATGCCCATGGCTGGGCAGTGCTTAGTATGGACAGGCAGTTATTACCAGAGGGTTTATATATTAAAGCTGAAAAAAAGCACCTTGTGACCTAGTTGCATGTACCCTGCTTAAAGCAGCAGCTAGGAAAATATCCCAGCCATGTATTTAAGCTTGTCCCTTCTGGCACATTAGCTCTCTTGTGCCCCCGGGGGAAGCTTTCTGTGGTGTTACAGCTAACTTTCTAACTAGAGGGGCAGAAGATCCCCAGGCACCTCTGGGGTGGCTCCCATGGGATGCTGACAAGCAGCAATGGGTGCACAACTCTTTCCATCTATGCTGCATGAAAAGTGCTTGTCCAGGCAAGATTTATTCCACTCAGTTACAGCACTTAATTAAGTCACCTAAGCAGCATGAGTAGCTACCCTGAGCTCCTCTCACTGCTGAGAGAGGGCAGGCAGAGGGAGATCCAGTCCTTGGCTCAGCAGAGGCATGAGCGCACTCTAAGGTGAGAGGCATAAAACTCTGGGACAACTCGGTAGAAATAAATTAATTTTAAAATAAAAAATGCAAGAGATTTGTTATAATCCATGGTAAACACTATTGTGCTAAAAATGAAACCATGTCTCAGGAGCACTGGATTCTCATACATGCTGTACCTTGAAGTGCCACTGGCAAAACTTTACCATTGAAACTACAAATACCAGAGAAGGGCTGCAGACTTTGCCTCTGGTGCAGTAACAACATGTCAGGAAGATGCTTTCTGGAAATGCAGTATGGAGCGGCCCTTGGGAACAATGGCTGTGACTCTGCTCCTGTAAAAATACTGTCAGACCTCCATCAGGAAGGTTGTATTTTGGAAGTGTGATCCTGATCTTCTGAGTCAGAACATCTGCCAGTCCTGCACACTGAGCCTGCGGCGCTGACTGAAAGAGTTTGTTTACTGGTCCCAGTTTGTGCATCAGTGATAAGGAAGATTTGCCATTTGGACTCAGCTACCAGCAAGCCAGGGACAGAAGAGATTCTGGCTCACTGTCTCCTTGTGTGCTGGGTCCCTTCTGCTGACTCTGGTAAAAATGAAAAAAGAAAATCTCCTTTTTTTCTCTGCAATGAGAAAACATTTCAATAGCTGTAACTTTGATGACTCAGAGAAGGCAGCTCTGAAGTGAAAAGCTGGGGTATTTTGATGCCACGTGATTCTCTGCAGCATTGTGGCTCATAAACAAACAGTATAGATAATAAAAGTAAAAATACCCTAAAGTTTTCTCTCAAAGCTGATAGGTGAGACAAGAAGTTCAGTATCTTTCCTCTTAAAACTTACTATATGGAATGAGTGCAGGCATTTGAAAACTGTGTCAACCCAAAAGCCAATTGCTCATTACAGTACCAAAAAATTAAAATTAAACAATCCGTAAGTTAGAGAGGAATTTTCTGCCAAAATTAACAGGCATAGCATGAACTCCCAAGACAAGGATTTCAGCAACAGTCCATCCCTGTTCCTTAATATATCAATTTGTCTCTGTATCCCAGCCTTAGTTCTAGTTTTACCTTCACTTGAATTTTAATTGTATTTTTCTCAGATGTTCTTTTCTCAAATGGCATTAGCATGTCATCTTCCATGTAACTCCTTTGTTAAATTGGAAGAGAGCTGGCTCAAGGGGAACTGAGGAAACTTGAACACCAAGCCCATGGTGGACTGGGCAAGAAAGATGTAAAACACTTCTGTGGCAGCAAGAAAGAGTAGAGATGAATGAGAAGGGTGTGCAGGGAGCAGCAGCAGAGTGATACCTTGGGAAGGGTGCTGGGGGACCTGCCCTGTCCCAGGCTGCCAGGAGGAAGGGGATGCCCTCAGGTCTGGCCGCCTCATGACTCTGCAAACCACTGACACCGACCCTGACCGTAGAGCTATTTCCCAATGGCATCCTGCCAGCAGGATCAGCCCCTCTGCCTTCTGGCAGCACCAGCTCTGTGTAACAGCTGCTTTGGTGCCCACTAATGGCTTATAAATAAGGAAAGGTTATAGTAGCAGATGCGTGTGATGACAGATATGAGTGAGCCCTTCAAGTGTTCCAGGAGCAACATGCTTTGCTTATGTTGCTGTTTTTTCCCCAAGCTGTAGCTTGATACATTTATCTGCTCACTCTCCTCCAGAGCCAATGCCCATGTATTTGGCATTTGGCACGGGCTGCAGCCTGGAAATTCTTCCAGCAACCTCTGCATTTTTTTTTCCTTTTCAAGATGACTGGACTTTGTGACTTAGGGATGAAGGTGTTATAACAAAGAAGTAACTGTGCATAAAATACAAGCATAACAATATCCCTCTAAGGACACAGGGCTGCCAAAAAACAAAGGGGCACACACAGAAATTCACATCTATATTCCTAGGCCATTCTAGACTGGACTGATACACAAATAATTTATTGTCTGAAGATGACATCATTTGGCTCCAGATTTGTCATGTTTCTGTGAATCACATACATCAAGCTTTGCACATTAAAAACATAGTCCTAGGTCTTACTCCTACCAGATCCCACATCATCTGACTTGGCCTTTTCAATGAAACATTGGCTAAAACTTTTGGGGTGAATCTCACAAGTACTGCACCTCTCCTCTCCTCCTTCTGCATGGAGCTGGTTTTTGCACAACCTGTCCTTGCTATAGAGAGAAACCTGGATGATTGTTTTCCCATGCCTGCTCTTGGGCAGGGGAGCCAGGACATCTCAGCCCAGCAGCAGGCAGGGCTCAACTGTATCCAGAGCCCCACAGCAGAACGGCCCCATCCTCTGCTGAAGATGAGGAATAAGAATCATAGAGTGGTTTGGGTCAGAAGGGACCTTCAAAGATCACCTACATCCAGTCCTCCTGCCACGGGCGGGGAAAACTTCACAAGCCCAAAGCCCCATCCAACATGACCTTGAACACTTCCAATGATCCACAACTCTATCCAAAGGGATGGTTTAGGAGGAAAGCCCAACAACCCAAATCCAAAGGCAAGGTGTCACCTGGCAGGGCTGCAAGTGACCCTCCCCATTAAAATCAACACAGAAAGCCCCGTGCTGGGGGCCTGCCCATATCACCCTGTCCTCACCTGCTGCATCCTCAGCGAGTCCAGCTCTCGCTCCAGGCGTGTGCGCAGCCGCCGCTCCATCTGCTCCCTCTTCTCACAGGCTGCCTGCAGCTGTGTCAGCGCCTGCTGCAGCTTTTCCACCTTCTCCACATAGGCCTGCTTCCTCCGCAGCTGTGGGGCACACGGGTCAGCAGTCTGCAGGGTGCTCTACCCCCCCCTGGGCCGCTGGGACCCCGTGCATTCACTTGGCTTCGGTCATTTGCTCCCAAGAGTTTCTCTAGGGAAAGGATAGTGTCTCTCTGATGGGCAGGAAATGTGCACAGCAGGCATTGCTGGGGCAGAGCTACCTTTTTTGGAAGGAATGCCACCTCAGATCTTCCCCCCACTGAGAATCTGCTAGCCATGAACCCTCCAGGCCATTTCTAAGCAAGAGCTGCCATGTTGATGGACAGTCTTTGGGCAAACACACTGGACCCAGTTAAGAGGAATCCCTGTGGGTTTTACTGACTACTGACACTCAGCACCCTGCCTGCACCCAAATCGAGGGGTTCTTTCTTCACTCCTGCATATTTGCTCAATACAGGTGGAAGAAGCAGAGTGCCAGAAGCCAGAAGCGCTCCACCTACTCTATCATGCTCACAGGCTTGTCCATGCTGATCTGCAGATGGATGTCCTGGCAGCTAAAGCCAGGCCCTCTTTACATCTATAATGCAATTACTGAAGGACTAAACAGGACACAAGGATTTTGCAGTGCAGGGTTTTACAGCCAGAGATTGCTCAAGCAGCATACCCCAAAAGGGGTATGAATTCCTCTTCACCCTAAGTCCATCCATGTCACAGGTGAAGCGAAATACAGGCTTGCTCACAGCAAAAGTGTATCTTGGTCTAAACAAACCTCCCTAATGCCAGGCACCAACAACTGCCAGCGTGACCTCCTTAGCCCTGCTGCAATCTAGACTAATGCTTAAAGCTCCCTGGGTTTTTCCTGAAAATTAATGAGATTATAATCCCCACTAGTCTCTGACAGCAGCATGAAGACTGCATTCCTCAGGTGCCCACGACTTGGCAAGACCCACACAGCAGAGGCTTCTTGCTGAATGTGCTATTTTGGCAGTAGGAAGGTGTTTGTGTCACCTCTAGCCACACCAGCATGGACAGAGAGGGTTAGGGAGCTCTCCCAGGGTCCAAAAGTGGCAGCAGACCTCACCTGCTCTCCCAGGTCCTGCCAAATGCTGCAGGGCCCATCTATGTCACAGCAGCCACAACCTGTCTGGAGCAGCCCTCTAGGCTCAGGGCTCACACTCACACACCTCTGCCCTTGCGGGTGAGGTGATGCTCACATGCCCATCGCCTTCAAAACCAACTTTGCAGGAGATATGCAATGAGACAGTTCTCACATTCTTAAGTTTATAGAGAGGTCCTTGTGCTAATTCTGACTTTTCTATTCTGCACGTAGATTCATTAAAAAAAACCAAACACCAATGCATTTAAAACAGAAAGTATAAAACGTTGTAATTCAAATTAATTTGTGTTGCCAGTGAAGCATGGATCCATAAGGGAGGGGTTACTACAATCACTGACATGTGACACTAAGCTCCAACACCTCACAGACGCACAGACTCCAAAAAACCCCCAAAACTGCATGCCAACTGGAGAGGTAATAATCCATCATCCTGCTGCATGGTAGGATCAACTGTACATAGAACCTGGCACTTATCTGTATAAGCTGTTTACAAAATCACCCAGGGGTAGGAATTACACGATCTATCCCTGCAAACTACTTCACAGCTTATTTTCCTTTACTGCCAGAAAACTTTTACCCTAATGCCTAATCTGGCTTTCTCTTATGCAATTTAAGCAAATTACTTCTTGTTTCCAAACTGTGATCTACTAGAGCAAGAAGCATTTAATTAAACAATTCACTTCTTCACTAGGTCAGTAAACTTGCCTGAACTGCCCTTGTCCTGGGATTAGGAAAATAAAGATGAAGAAGAGCTATGGCTAAAAGGGGATCATCCAAGCAAATAAATCTGAGTAAAGATGAGTGGGTCTTGGAAAGATATCCATGCTAGAAACTAACTCCAGTTTGAATGATTGAATTCTACAGATATGAGATTTGAATTAAACACTGTAAAAGATGGAAAACCCACTTTCACTCTAAGTAGATTGTTTCAGTGTTAATTACTCTTAACTCTTTATTTTCACCATGATTTGCTCAGTTTCAGCCTCCAAACACTGCATCTCATTATTTCCTCTTATGTTAAATAGCAATGTTTAATCTCTCTGATAGCGTTTCCTTCTTCATCTATCCTGGATGGATGAAAGGAGAGCAGTGGATAATGTCTACTTTGTCTTCAGCAAGGCTTTCAGTGCTGTCTCTCATAACATCCTCTTGGGTGAACTCAGGAACCCTGGATGAGTGGACAATGAGGAGGAGTGAGAAGTGGCTGAACAGCAGATTCCAGAGGATAGCACAGGGTCTGGTTGGAGGCTTTGTCACTAGTGGCGTCCCTCAAGGTTCAGTATTGGGCCCAGCACTGTCCAACCTGTTAATCAATGACTTGGGTGAAGTGGCAGATGCCTCCTCAGCAAGTCCCCTGCAGACACAAAGCTGGGATGAGTTGCCCATACCCCAGAGGGCTGTGCAGCCCTCCAGAAGGACCTCGGCAGGCTGGAGAGACGGGCAGAGAGGAACCATCTGAAATTCAACAGGGACAAATGCAGAGCCCTGCACCTGAGGAGAAATAACCCCAAACTCCAGTACAGGGTGGGGGCTGACCTGCTGGAAAGCAGCTCTGCAGAGAAGGACCCGGGGGCTCTTTACCATGTGGGTGACCCAGCACTGGAACAGACTGACCAGAGAGGCTGCGGAGTCTCCCCCACTGTAGATAATCAAGAATCATCTGGACACAATCCTCTGCCATGTGCTCTAGGATGGCCCTGCTTGAGCAGGGAGGTTGGACTAGATGATCCCAACGTGGTCCCTTCGAATCTTATTCATTCAGTGATTCATGTTCATGTGCACAGACTGAAGCTCAGACACTTTTCACTTTAATTTTTCCCAGCAAAGAACAGCTTCTGGAGCCCAAATAAATTGTAAAGTTGTTTTCTGAGCCCTCCCCAATTATTCAGTTTTCTATTCCAAGCATGGAACAGATACATGATTCCAGCAGCAGTCTGCTAAATGACATGTGGTGATAATACCACCTACACATTTTGAATTAAATCCTTCTAGCAGGCACTCAGGATAATGCAGATTTACATAGAACATTATCTTATGTTAATTCAACTTAGTAGCTACTGCTTACTTCTCAAGGCTTGATTTAAAATGCTGTTAATTACATGCTGTTGGTAGAAATCGGGCAGATTTACAAAGCAGGGCATGAGCTAGAGCTCTGTTAACAATAATAACAGTCACTGTGATTTGCTTGAATTTGTGTTTTCCTCAATATATTCCGAATTATAGTAAAAATCCCTGCTTTAAAATGAAGGTTTAACACTGCAACTTATCTTCTGCATGTGTCTAATTAAGATCCAGAGGCATTGGAGACTGTTGAAAAGGTGCTCTGATTCAGCCATGAAACAGGACAAAAGGGAAAGTGAGTGCTGGAGCTTGGGCACATGCTGGCAGTCTCAGACTACCTGCACTTCACCCAAGCTGCCTGACACTGCCTTGGGCAATTAAAACACAGCAGCTGGGCTAAAATTCATTTGAACTGCCCGTAGCATGAAAAAAGAAGTTAAGACTACCAGATCAACATGGGTTTGTCAGGCTGATGACTCTGATATACTCTGGCAAATACCATGGCATTGCTTTCATAGATGTCACCTCTGAGATCTACCATGGCCAAGGCAGGAGATTACCACCTCTGTAACAACTACAGTGTCCCAGGCAGGAATTTACCACCTCCATAACACCTGCCATGCCCTGGGCAGGTTAGGAGCTCCCTAGAGGGGACCATCTAACCTCTCCTCAGCTCTACCAGCACACAATCCAGGATCCAGCAGAGGCACAATTCTGTTGGATGACTAGACTAAAACCTGACTACTGCCAAGCTCTTAGAGCCCTAAGGTTGCAAACATTTACTACAACACAGCAGGCACAAGGTAGGTTCTTGAACCACCTGCCTGGAAACCACTGTACATGCTTCTGCCTTCACTAGTCTCTGCTCAGCAAGTCAGTGTTACCTGCCAGTACCACACTGACAGTCTGTGGACCTGACACAAGCTAAACTCTGTTTCTTCCCATCTCCTGCATGATGCCATGAGTGTAGAAGCAGGCATTGCCATTTAAAACATTCCATTATTCAACCCTTTGTAATGAAATGCAAATAGAAAACCTCAGGTTGCCTTTCAGCCAAAGAGTGTCAAGTGAATTATGTACAGATTAAAGAGATGCTGGCTCCTGCAGCTAGCCCAAAGGGACTGCCCCAAATACACCTGGATGGTGAGCAGGCTTTAGTCTAACTAACAAAGGAGCAATTAAACTTAATGTGATCCTCTTCTTGCTGCTGAGTGCATCCATCTGAAGAAATTGAGTTTTTAAAATGTTTCTAAACAGGGAGACAGAATGGGCCAATGGTCAGGTACAAACCAGCAATGCCTCCAGCACCCACATACAGTAAATCTTAAATCTTCCAGACTCTAAGTAACCATTGGTTAGCCTGTCATTTTACTGTCAATAAGAACACTGTTCAACAGCTTTCCCATCACCAGTGACCTGGCCACTCAGGTAGTAAAATCCTGTTCCTTTTATTTCCCATAAAACATTCTCCCTCTGTTGGTCCCAGGGACAGAGATTTTAGGGGTCTAAAAGGTCAGAAAGGCCTGTTTAGACAGTCTTGCCCACCCTGCTAGAATGTAGACTTTCAAATAGTTGCTAGATCCACACCTCTAGATTTGAAGGTCCTTAAGGAATTCAATAAATTGAGGCTTTCTTCACCAGTAAAGGAGAACTGATAATTTCACTCTTAATTTACAGTTAAAACTGTGCATTATTTCCACTTTGAATTTGTCTAATCTCAGCTTCCAATTATTAGGTATTGTTCTGCCTGTCAGTTTAGAAGAGTCCCCTGTGCCTGGGGTTTCTCTTCCTATCTGAATACCAATTTTTACTCTATCACTATATATGATTACTGCTTAAAGACCTCCTGGGAGTTCTGCACTTCTTGGGTCTGATAGGTTCTCCTCAGCTCTCAAATAAAACCTGTAGCTCTAAATCCTGATCAGTCAGCCTACTTCCAACCAGATTGGCCAGATATTTTAAGATGTGAAGTCACCAAGCCCTGCACTGCTGTGTTGCAGTGCACATCTCAAAAGCTTCCTGGTATTCCTTGGTGAAAAATGGGATGCATTAAAACCACATGTCTCTATCACAGTCCCAGGCCAGTGAGTAGTCAGCTTTTTATCCATTTTTTCTCTTCAATCCTACCATTACCTCAGCCACCAGCTAGTTGAATTCGATCTTGTTCCTGGTTACTACACTGAAGGCTTTGCTCTAGACACATCTATGTCCTCCTCTGCTTGCTTGTTTGGCTCAGTATTGTGTAACTACACATTTTCTCTATGAAAGGGCAAGCGCAAGGGAAACAGGAAGACCTAGCACCCTGTGGGTAGAAGAAAATCAGGACTTGGATGGAGAAAGGTCTAAGCATGAGCCATGTCTCTCCTCAGATCACAGAAATATTGTCCATGCCTCACCTCCTCTTCCAGCTTGATAACCTTGGCTTGTGCATTGTTTAGGGCCTGGTCAAGGATTTCGATGTGCCTCCGCTGGTCCTCATTGGCTGAACGCACAGCTGCCAGCTCCATCTCCAGCTTTTCCTTCTCCTTCAAGTGCTCTTTGTCTGAAAGAAAGACAAGAACAAGAGCCCCTCCATGAGGACAGCTCACAGGCCCCAGGCCACACACCAGAGGTAAGCGGTCACCTCTCTAGGAAAAATAAAAATTATGAAAAACAGTAGCGAGTAGGGCCTTTACAACACAGTGCTGAGACACAGCAGGCAAGGAGCTTCTACTGCCAGGGCTCAGCCCCTCAGAGCCCAGCCTTACACCAGCAGCAGAGATGAGTGCCAGCTTGGGCTGCATCTGCACTTATGGCCCCCAGAGCTTGTGGCCCCCAGCACAGCCTCAGCTTTCTATTCTGCTGAGCTGCTAGCACATCTCCCAGCAAAATTCTGGCTGGCACCAACTACCCCTTTTTTACACAACACCCTACATCAAGAGATGCTTACAGCTGCCAGCTTCAATGCTGCTGCCTTCTGTAATGGGCAAGAAACCTCAGCCCTATGGATGTGGGCTGTGCTGTGCCTCCTGCAAGGATGGAGATCATGACATACAGAAAATTTGAAGAAGCCAAATAGTAAACACAAATCTGTGCTAGACAGCCTGAAAATGGAAAGAGGGGCAACCAGTAATGAAGAATATGATAGGAGGCCTCTTTACACGCTTTCTCTGACCATGCAGAGAAAAGGGAGGCTGTGGGAGCCATTTCCTGGGGGCCCTGGGTGACCTTCCAGACCTGCAGGACTTAAGGATCCAGTGACAAGTGCTCCCCTTCTGTTAAGGGAAGACAAGTGAGACTAAAACATATAGATAACCTCTGTGCTGAAAAATCATCCCTTTTTTGGGTAAGATTTAAAACAACATTAAAAAATAAACAACTGGCTAAATTCAGTCAGCTCTGCTCACATCTTTGTCTTCAGCAACAAACTGCAGGCCCACCATTGACCTTGCTGGCAAGCTGCCTGGGGAAATGCTTGGCTCCTTCTGCTTCTGCCCTGACAGTACTGAGAAGCCATTTTTGGGAACGTGAGCATCACAAGCCAATCACTGGACCCCTGATGTCAGAACACAAACAGATAATGACTGGAGTGAGAGGGGATTGAGGTTTCTTTCAGTGACATCTGAAATTTCAAAATTGGGCCTTCATTCTGAACGACAACAAAAATAGGTACTCGGAAAGCCTCCAAGAAGGAAACTTTCCTCCAAAAATTTATTTGACATCAATTAAATGTTGTTATGATTTTTGATTTTTAAAACACAGCATTACACAATTTATTCTTTTTTAACTGAAGTGAAAAGTTGCTTCAAAAACACTGAAACATGGGAAATCTGCCCCAAACACCCAGCCCATGCCACCCAAATGTGACCACTCAAGCTGGAAGCCCAACCATCTACTTCCCCTAAGCCGGGTCAGAAAACTTTGCACGGCCAAAGCTATTCCATTTCAGACCTGAGCTAGCCCCAGCAGGGCCACACTCCTCCTTAATGTCAGGTGGGATGAGAAGAGGTTTAATTCATGCACTATCAGCAGGTGCCTGCAGCAAGGTGAGATGTACACAAGCTGAGCTGTGTGGAACAAGGCAAAAGTGCATGAAGTGAGCCCAAACCCACCCAGCTGTCTTCTCATTTATCCTAAAAGGAGGAACTCAGCACCTCATAAAAAAATCCTGGCAGCAATGCCATCATGCTGGTCACTGCAAAGCCCACAAGCAAAGCCCAGTGAGTGCTGTGGACACTGCACCACTGACTGCCACCATGAGCCAGCTTGGTATTGTGGTGGCCTTCCTCTTCCCTTGCTGGCAAGGGATTTTATATTAGGCACGCAGACCTCTCCATTCAATGCAAAAATATTTACTTCAATCAGATTAGCCAGAAGGAACATTAATATCTACTGTAGAAAAGCGTAAATCTGGGCAAGTTATCAGGGAGCTAATGTCATTAGAGGGTAAGGAAGCTGGAAGACGAATGCTATTTCAGCCCTGCACTGCACCACCTCACGCTGAGACCACACGTGATCTGCTCTGGATTTGAAACCCGTGTTTCATGTTACACATGGGGATAACACATAGCAAAACAGGACCTGGGCTCTTCATTTTCAGCTTCCATTCATGGAACTTGAAGCCCTCAGCCTACCCTATAGCATTGCTCTTTCTATTCCACCAAAAGATAACAAATTATACACAAACATACAAAATAATCACCACTAGAAAGCTGGCAAGAAAAATTTCCTGAACAGCTCTTAACACTTCTCCATGTCAGCTTCATCCTGAAGATCCTGGAGGTACATTTTGTAAGTACTTTACTTGCATTAATTTTTAGTGAAGAAGGACTTAGCTGACTATATGTTAAATTCTTTTCAAGTGCCAACAAGGTATCCCTGAAGTCTAAAAACACTGTTTTACTGTACTACCTTTGCATACACCTTTTTAACTAAAGGACTCCAATTAATAACCATTTCTATGTTCTGCTGGGTCACTGCCATACCCCATTACAGAACAGTTCCCAAAGGCTTCACTGTTGCAGCTTACAGTTGTAATCTCACAGCTTTCTACAGACTGCCTCTGACTGTTGTACCTCCACACGCTGTGGATATTACACCTGTGCTCTGACTGGGTAGAAGAAAGCAGATAAAGCAAGGAGGCTGCTTCAGTACTTCTCAAACAAGCTTTCTGACTTGTCAGGCTGGGCAAGTGCATCAAAGATAGACAAGTCTTGAATTTGCTTTGAAGTGGAAACTTTAGACAAAAAGATACAGGCATGAGATGACACAGACTTGGTGTAAGTCAGATGTGACTCCCACCTTAGCACACATTACATCCGAGTACCAATTTATTTGACCAATTTAATGACGATCTCAATACATCCCAAGCTGATTTTTACCTTGTTCTGATGTTGCAGAGTGGCAACATGAACATATTTTAAATACAGTCCTTGCTACTACAAAATGACCACTGCTGGCGGAAGAAAATATATCCAATTACAGCAGCCAGAGACTAATTTGGCTGCAGCAGATTTCCTGCAAACAAGAGTGGCTCCCACAGCACATCCCTTGCAGCACTTCCAATAATTTCTCTTATGCAAGTTTTCATTTCCCAATTGTGACTCTTCACTCACAGCTGTTAATTCCACAGATGCTTTCCAGCAATCATGCCCTTCCTTTCTTTAGCCTCTCATCAGTCTTGCAGCTCCTGACATGGCAAGTGTGTGGAGGAGCTCTGCCCTGGTCACAGATTTACGCCCCAGCAGCTGCTGCCAGGGACCCTCGGACCAGCACAAGAGTCACCTCCTCTGCTCACCTAGATCAAGCTGTGTCCCAGCCAACTCCAGTGGCCCAACATTCCTGAACAGCCTGTGAGACAGGAGGAAGAGCAGGATGGGCCCCCATGCTCTGACAGTGTCCCCAGACTGACTGTCAGAAGGAATCTGAAATGAGAACAGGACCTGGCTGCCTGCTCCAAAGACCTTTCAGCAGCTGCTATCCATCCCTTAATAATAAGCAAAATAAATGAATCAGTATTTACATCAAGCAGCTGAACAGGAGGAGGTTTTCCACAGCTTTACTAAACTCTCTGCACATAAACAGGGCCAGGTTGGCAGGCCCAGACACTGAGGTTTCCCTCCAGAGGGGCAGCAGAGCTACTGTCCATGTGTCCAAGCCTCACTCAGTCCTCTGCAGCTGTGGCTTGAGTCTGACAAAGCTGAGCCAAAGGAGGCCTGGAGCAGCAATGCAGATTATTTCCTGATTATTTCCAGTCTGGAAATGGGAACATTTCTTTGCCTGGGATATTTGGGACAGAGATATATGCACAAGTTCATGGCACATGAACTGAACACTCCCACATAAAGTAAGGCTCTACCAACACACTGCTAAAACTGTCCACACATCCTCACTAACAGAGCCATGTGGATGGGCACAAACCTCAATCTGTCTCCGACACCTGAAAAACCAGTGCTCCCACAGTTCAGAAATCCCCTACAAAAAACACACAGAATTCTCACACTCCACTAAAACATATTTTCCCCAAGATATGACATTGTAAGCTCTCTCAGCCCTATGCCCTTGAAACCATCCTCAATCTTCCTGTCTCTCCCTTTCCACAGCATCTCTTAGCCTCCTCCTAAGTGTCTCTTCTCTTGCCTCTAAGGGTCCATATGCCTTCATCAGTCACTGCTTCATGGCTTTCTTTAAAAAAACCCTTTTCCCCGACAAAGTATCACATAATTATCTTGAAGCTAATATGGTGTGAGTGTTTTCCAGCCCCTGATGGAACAGTAGTGTTTCTCCTAGGCACAAATGCCTAGCACTCAATACTTAGAGGCAAGTGGCCTGGCTTTGTCTATTATTATTGCGAAAAATAAGATTTTTTTGTCACCTGCAGTCTCCATCTCAGAGCACATGACTTCTCTGCACCGTTGCACTGCTAATGGAAAGCTCTGCAAGGAACTGAGAAACGATCGTTGAACATCCTGCCTTGCCAGATTTCTTTTTTCAGGGAGTTTTCCCCATTACCAGAGTTTTACCATAGAAAAATTGGTATGTAGTCTTACCAACCTCAGGAATCTTATCTTTCTTCCTTCAGCTCATCACCAGAGTGGCTTAAAAATGACAACTTTTATGAAACTGCTGATGTTGGAGCCTTCTTATATAACATGGGTCATGTTTTCTGACTGTCTTCCACAAACATAGGGACTAGAAATCTACTTTTGCCTTCCTAATGAAAATTAATATTTGCATTTACTAACCTGCATTTACTTAATAACCTGCTACTCTTAGGAAAAGAACAAAACATCACTTTCACAACAAACTTCTTCCTCTTCCTCTAACAATGATTATTTCAATCTCAGCATATATAAAGCAGTTAAAACTCAGTTTCCTTCTTCTCAGTTTTCTGCCTGTTGATCCCATTAAAAGACATGAGGAAGATACAAACTGTGCTTGCAAAAACCCCCAGCCCAGCAGTGAGGTACAACCAAACCCTAGTCATAGTCTGTCCCTGTGAAAGACTCAGAAACACAGAAACATCAGTGTATAAATGCAGTCAGCAAAAGAGGATTTCCAAGCAGAACCTTTTATGGACTCTGAGAGGGGTGTTTTAGTCAGACACCTTGATATCGAGGTCAGAACTGTGCATGTCCCAGCAGCCCAAAAACATGACTGAAGAGGACCTGCTTTACACGTGCCCATTTTTCTATTCTTGGAAGCACTCTGCATTGCATTAGTAACATTTAGCTCTCTGGCCTAGCCAGGAGACACTCCAATCATCCAGACCTTCTTATGTGATAGGATCCAAAAACCTATATTTGTTTGTAAGCTGTGAATTGATTGCAGCAATATGCTGAGTGCACAGCGCAAAGTTTCACTGCTAGATATTTATCAGTAGAAGCACAGAGCATGTTTATGTACTGGAAAAGAGCTCAAATTTGGTTCATCCTGGAGATTTATTAGCTTCTCCTTGTAGCTAATAGCTTATAGCAACACTGCCAGGCTGTCTCGGCACAAAGAGAGCAGATCCCAATCTCCAATTTCCACTGAGCAGCTTAACCCATTTGAACTCTTCCCGAGGATGACAAGATTTATAAAGCAATGCCATTTCCTTAAGAGATCATTCTGTTGGATTTGCAGCAGTATCTACACACCTTTATGCCACTTGCTAATATGGCAAAGCTAACACATCATAGCTGGATAGCTGGATTCTTTTCTGCTTTGTGCACACATGTACCAAACATCAGCTGTGCTGGCATCACTGCTGCTGGTGGGAGCCAGGAGAAGGCTCTCCAGCATTTGGAGCAGCTGCTGGACATTACAGGGCTGGTGGTGAGGCATGTTCAATAGCATCAAACTCCGCAATGCTGATGGAGGTGCATGGTTCTCCACTGTAGTTGCAGTTCATCTTCCAAGGAAGCTCTTAACATGATAAAACAGAAGGATAAGCTGTACACAGCAATGGGCTTCACTGGGATTTAAGCTCACTATATACTGCACAGCTTCCAGGTGCCCTTCTGGAAGGATGCTGAAGATGCTTAGGATACAAAAGAAGCCACACGCTTCCACACAGCATCCAGGAGCTCAGGTTGGGTGGTCGCACACACATCAGTTCATGGCAAGGAAACCAGCAGCACTATAGCCAGTCATTATGGGAGCCTACAATGTATTGGGAATGCATGCTTCCATAGCAATAGAGGCTGTAAAATCTTTGAAGCCTTTCTAAAAAGCATGGTTGAGCTCTGCTCCTTCTGCTCCTGGTTAAACCATGGCACTGACAACTAGTCAGCAGAGCTCGTTCTGAGCTTTTCTCAGCCAAGAGAAAAATCTGGCTTTCCTAGAAAGCATGCATCTTTAGAGATTATCTCCACAAGCAACACTTCACAATTTCAGATAAATATTTATCAAAAATAGGCCAAATTGTGTTACCATTAGCTTCCACTGCCCTAAACAATCCAGTCTGCAAGCTTAAACAAGAGTATGTGATGAATTAGCTAAGTAAAACCAAGCCACAAGCAGGATAACAATTAAAAGCAAGGTATTCACCTCCACTCCACTGTGTATAAAGGGGTGCATGTACATATGTGTGTATATATATATATATATTTATCTGCATCTTCCAAACAGATAAGCACAGTACTCACTCTGAGTGGCATAAAGGCCCTCTGTTGCCTTATCCTCGTGCCCATCGAAGTCTCTGCTGGCCAGCTGCCTATTGGCTGTCTCTAGTCGTTCTGCAAAAAACAGGAAATACTTCAAGTATAAATATATGTATTAAAATTGTAGGCCAACCAAGAAAATAAGGCTCATGCCAGCAGAGCAGTATAAATAGACTCTCTGAAGGAGGATATTAAAATGGAGGCTGACACATACATAAAAGATGAGGTCTTTAACCTCCTCCATGAAGCTGAGTTATTCAGATTCACAGAAACTAGGGGGAAAGCCTCTGCCATTCACAGCTGACATGCCCAGGCAATCATCTCTCACACTATTCAAAATGCACAAGGCAACTGCAATCTGAATTACCCAGCTTTGCAAGGGCGTGGCTACTTTCCTGCAGTGAAGAGCTGCTGCCCCTGGTGCAGCACGACCTGCTGGGGAAAGGCAACCCCCAGCCCAGTGACACCACTCCTTGGGGATGCCCTGGGAAAGAAGACATTTTCTGCAGCCAAGGACCGCTCCCCCTGGGAAGTTCATGCCTTCAGAAACTTTCCCCCTTCAAAAAGACCATGTGACCCATCTTGCACCACAGCAAAAATTGGTAAGTCAGTTGCAGAAGGCACCTCACTGCATGAACAGTGAGTACCAAAGGATCCCCCATCAGGAACCTAAATGGGCAATAGTTACCCAACATATCCTCCAATTCCTTTCTCAAAAGGATATACCCTCAATTTTAAGTTTTTTAGAAAGAGAGATGCTTTGATAATCGCTACTGGTCTGTGAAGGCACAGACCTTAGAGATTTATGGGTAACAAAGAACTGTTCTGCATTACAGTTTGCTTTCAGCTCTTTAGGAGTGGACAGGTGTCTCAATTTGAGACAACAGGATACTGTGACTGGTGGCCTTGCTGTCAAATCCATATTTTCAAGTGCTCAACACACTGGCACCATCTGGAGCCAATTCTCACACTGTGCCAGAAGATTTTTTTGCCACCAGGGGGATGACAGCAATTTTGTCTAATGCCAATGAGCAGAGCCTTATTTCTCATTATGTATATCTAAGTATTGTATGAAGCCACTCCCCTAAAGCCTGCTGCTCTGGAGCTTGTAAATGAAACACCATGTCAACCGAAGGGGGAAAAATCAACAAGCAACTGTAACGTACCACGGAGATCCCTGTTGAAGTCATGAAGTCTCCTAATTTCTCCTTCGAGTTTGTTTCTCATCGCTTTGTCCAGGGACTCCCTCTTAGTGGTGGTCTTGACCAAACCCTCATAAGCTTCTGAAATCCTCTGAATCTCAATTTCAAACTGAAAGGAGAGAGAATTCCTGTTAAAGCCCTGCAGGAATGTTTCCTATCCCAGTGTTTGCCCAGCACATTCCAGTAAGACACAAGAGGTCAGAGCAATGCTCATGTCCAGGGTCATGCCAGCCACCAATTCTGCAATGACCAATCTCCCTGGCAGACAATGGCATGAAGCCCCAGCAATGCTGGTGGCTTCTGCAGTGGGGACCTCTGTAAATACCCTGTGGGGCAGCTCACCATGTCACAACACCCCAGGACACCCCACTGGCAGCTCCCAAAAAAGCCTGAGGTGGGCTAGACTTGATGGAACTGCTTGGCTGTCTTTGCTCTATGACCAAGGTGACTGCTTTAATGCCACCCAAGAGGAGAAAAAACAAGAAATGGTGCACTTGTGTGGGCTGTATTCTCTCCTAGAAAGGGTACAGGAGGCAACATTTACTATTCAACAGGTCCCTGATCCAGAACTTATCTCTGAGCTCTGAATGCCACCAAAAGTATTTTAGGCTCAGCTCTGGCCTCACGTAGCTTTTAAATGACTGCAATCCATTCCTTTCTGTCCTTGACTGAAGACTGCTTTATACAAGAGAAACTGTCTGTAACAGACAGAACCAATTGTCTTGGGTTTTCAATCTTCTTAACTTCATCTCCTTGAAATCTGCTGAACTGCAGGCAAGGTATGCAGAGGAATCCCTTAGTGGTGAACTTGCATCTTAAGACCTGAGCCTGAGACTGACAGAAGGATAGCCTTGGGTAGAGTTTCGTTGTTCAGCTGCATCCATTCAACTTTTTAAATGAGATAATGTCATGTTAAGTGATACAGCTTTGGTAAAATCATTGCTGCAGAGATGATCAACACTGATGTGGGAATCTGTTCCTGCATCCCTGGCCCTTGTGGTAATGGAGAAAGGCTTGATAATGTGCACAGGCTGGAAAATCAAAAAACATATACAGCCTTCCACATACCTTTCTAAATCTGGCGTTTTTTTGGCCTCTTGAGTCATGGGTAGGACAGATTCATGATTTTTGAAGCCAGGATGTGAGCTCACCTGCACTTGCTGAAGTGTTAGGTCCCTCTCAGTAAGCTTCAGGCATGATTTTCCAGCTGCAGCACTTGCAGAATGAAAGTTCCAAGGACACTGGAGCTGCCATCCCACTGGGTGTGTAGGAATCTGCAGCCAGGCTCCAGCAGCCTGGATGTGCACTTCCCACAATGCTGGAGCCACTCTGTCAAGATACAGCCCATGGGCAGGCAGCACCTCCAAACCACACACCAAGGAAAGGCTGGCAGAGCCATGATGGGGAAACCTGATTACCTTCCCCAATTTCTGCTTCCAGCTTGTTCATAGCACAAAAGCTGAAACAAGAGGGGAGATTCAGACTAGCCATGAGAAATTGTTTCTTTACTGAGTGGGTGGTCAAACCCTGGAGCAGCTTTCCTAGAGAGGTGGTCAATGCCCCAAGCCTTTCAGTGATTTAGAGGCATTTGAAAAATGCCCTTAGCAAGATGCTTTAATTTGGTTCACTCTGAATTGTTCAGGGAGTTGGTAAGCCACTATCTGCAGGTGAGGATGCTTTCTCCAGAGAGCTCCTACCACAGCAAAGCAGATTTGCCAGCACAGAAGTGGGTTTCCACAGCCTAACAGTCTGGCCCAACACTGCTAGTTACAAGAGCTCTGCTTGGCTCTCTGCAGGCTGGTATCTCCCAAAACACATCACTACACAGCCCGCAGCCCTGGAGGCAAAAATTTGCTGTAGCAAGTGCTCCATCAGCACTGTCCAAAATTAAAGGAGAGCAGAAGAACAGCCAAAAAGTGTGTTGGCATTTCTCAACAGCTCTGGGATTTCCTTCTCCTTCTTCCATGGAAGAGAAAGGAAACAATTCAGCTTTTTCTCTGCCTGTTAGCTCCTGGAGCCAACCCACTGAAACAACCCACACATGTGGCATAGGGAAGAGCCAGCCTAGCCTGAGAATTAAACTTCAGCTAGGTGACACTGCTCAGAAAAGCAAAAATCATGCAAAAAAACCCTAAAAATTAAATGCACACAATTCCTCTTTCAACTCTTTTTAGATAAGAAAACGAGGCAACTCATCAAACAGCACAGGGATTCATCACCACCTTGTACCTCTCTATAAAAAAAGTCTGTTCACACACAGCTGAGAATGTGACAACCCTCAGAACTGATCTGTTTGTACAAATGCCCAGGGAGTCCTACAAGTCAGGCTGACTTTCTCTAACTTCTTCTCCTATTCTGTAACAAATAAAAGTGATGGGAAGGTGGTCCTATGTAGAATAAAATTGTTACCCACAAACAAGAAGTACTCCTTCCTGACCTTTCCACTTGCAACAAGATTGAAGAGTTTTCACATCCAAAGTACATAATTCAACTCAATCACATTTCCAGAGGCAATGTTTGTGGGAACTGAGGAAGACCTGCCCTGACCTTGTGTTCAAAAACAGCAAAAGCAGCATGGGAGGGATACCATGTGTTAGAGATTTGGTTTCCTCAAGAAAGAATGCACTTGAGTATGTGTTTCACTTTAATACTCCAATACTTACATTCCCCCAAAGTCAATGAGACTCAAGTTCACACTTTATTGACTGAAGTGAGACTTCAGCCCATGCTTGAATACCTTTCTGTTGGTGTCTGATGCAATAGACTTGCAGGGCATCCAAGATAAAGAGAGAGCCATTTCCAAGAGTGAAAGAAACTGAAATATTTATAGGGCATTACACTTAATGCCTTTTACTGAACAATGCAGCTTTTGTAAAATTAATAGCTGGAATATTTATTTTTGCCCACAAAGGCCACAGGGAAGTCAGTATTAAATTTTTTGCAGATTTCTTCACGAATAGTTAATGCTGCTGCAAAAAATTTTTAACTGAGTTTAGGAAATACTCTGAATAAACTCAACTCATCTTGTCACAGAGAAAGAAGCAGAGAAGATAGCAGCTACAAAACACTTGGTCTTTTTTCTAATCTGTTTGAATAGATTGTCACAAATTCCTCCCATAGCTGAGGCTGCGACATGGTCTCTCATGGTCACCCTTGTTCCTCTGTGAAGAGTGTCTCCAAGAATACCCTGATATGCACAACATACAAAAAATTAAGCTCCTGTATTGACTCTTAAATTCAGAGAGAAAAGACCTAAGCTCATTTGTGTACAAGCAGTGTGAAGACATAAATGAAACAGTAGTGGCAGGGTCCCAGATAAGTTATTTGGTCCAAGCCCTTGGAACCCAAAGACAGCAGATCTGAGGAGCATCTCTGATTTGCCTTCAGTGAGCCTCAGTTTTAAGCAACTTCTACTTCGTTTGATACAACTCTTCCTCTTCTCATCTCAGGCAGTGTGCAAGACGTGACCCTTCTCCACTGAAAAAACCTGCATTGCTTATAGAAAAGAGCATGCAGGACCTCATAGAAAAATGGGTTTCAAGCAAAATCTCTACCATATGGTTCTTTCAAATAAGGGGGCAGCGCTTTTAGAACCAACATGTTCAAATGGATGTCTAACATCAGTTCTTATAAACGCAAGGAGGAGTAACTGAAAGCCTCTTAGCAACCCAAGTAAACCATTTCCAAACAATGGACAACCCCACTGGTGGCTGTTACACTTCCAGAGTGTGGAGCACCACACGAGCTTATTGTGTTGGACAAGACTGCTTAGGACGGATGAGAACATGCTCTTCATACGGTTCTCTCCTGTATCTCCAACCCCTGAGCAGGGAACATACTGCCCCTGGTAGACTTCCAGGGAAAGCTCCAGTGAGGTCAGCATGGAAAGATGGAGGGGCAAAATATCCATCTGAGAGATATCTGATGGGCTGCCCTGTTTTCTCCTAAAGGCACTGAAGCCCCACAGCGCACAGGATTATCCTTCTGTGGGAGAGGGAGTGGTTAGAAATGGGCAGTGGTACATCTCCACTGCAGTGACACAACTCTGAAGAACAGCTGCCCCAAAGCAGAAGCACCAAGATGGTCACCCTGGCCAGGCCCACGCCAGTCTCTACACCTACCTTCTGCAGCTTGTCTGCTTTCTCGTAGTACCCCTCCAGCTCCTGCCGCAGCACGTGGTTCTCCTCGGAGAGCATCTCCACCATCTGCTGCGCCCGCTCCACGATGGCAAAGGCGTCGGGCGTCAGCTGCTGGCTCGGCAGCGTGGGGCTCTGGGCGGCCGCGGGGGCCGGCAGCGGGGGCAAGGAGCCCGGGAGCAGAGGGCCAGCGGCGGTGGCCTGCGAGGACATGGGGCTGTGCTGCTGGGCCGGTGGCGGCGGGAAGGGCGGCTGGCATTGTCGGCTGTGGGAAAGCACACGGTGGTGGGGGGGAGGGAAGTGTTAGAGCCGCACACCCTGGAAATGCCTACGGGAGCGCTCACCTCATGGCTGCACAGTTTATTAACAGTGTTATAACTGGACGGCCGTGACTCCTAAACGCCAACAATCACAGCAGAGACTGGGTAAATTGTCCCCTCGCCCACTCTTGACACTGACGTACGCATCTGGTATGAGCGGATAAAGGAAGCACTGACTCAAAACCAGCATTTTTGCCTAGGTGTGCAGCTAATACTTCAGCAGCAGCCAGCCTCTCCCTGCCTCCCCTTCCCACAAAAACCATGGCTGAGAAGCATAAGCTGGCAGGCTTGAAGAAAACACAAGGGGTGCATTACTCACCCTTCAAACACCGCTCCCTGCCCAGAGCAAGACCAGCAGATCAGCTGAATTGGGAGGCGAGAGGAAGTGATGTGAGCAAAGCAGAATCCCTGAGCAGCTTTAACAAGTGGAAGAGGGAAGTGCTGCTGTGGAACTGCTGGAGGCACAGCCCTGTTCAATCACAGTGAGCTATGAAAGCCATCTTCCAGTGGGAGACCTCATTGTGTCACTCTCCTATTAAAGGCATCTATCACTCACCACACTCATATCAGGGAACAATAAGTGAGCTGGTAGTGGATCTGCCTGTGAGCTAGGCTTGCTGTCAGCAGGCAGCTCTTTAATACACCTGAATCATAATTTGCAATGGCTGGAAGATAATCCGGGAGGATGTCTCAGCAGTGAGGGTAAGCCTGAGCTGACAGGCAGGTGGGATCAGAGTCCTTCACCCGACCCATCCCCATCCCTCCATCCACTGCACAGGCAGCCCTCAAAGCCTCAAAGCCAGGGGAAGCAGCTGCAGGCAAAATCTCACTGTGCACAGGCTGAGCCACTCCTCAGCCCTGATGCCACAGTACTGAAATTTCTGCACTGATCTTGTTAAAGAGACTCAACCCAGCCCACACAGTACCTCATTGTCAGGGCCCAGTTTGGCTGGAAAATAAGCTGGCTGCCGAACCCCACCTGCCATCAAGCACCTTCTGGGACTTGTATTTTAAAGTAACTATAAGCTATTAGGCTTGCTGTTGATATCATTACCTTTATTTCTGCACCCTACACAAGACATAATGAACAGACGTATTTACCCCACTGTGCCTCAAGGATCTGCGAATGCTTTTTCTCAGACAATTTTGTGCTATATAAATACACAGTAATTATGGTTACTGTTGTCTTCAGCACCTACACAGCTTCTCAAAACAGGGTTTTCAAAAGCCTTCAGTGTTGGCCTAATTCTACTGACAGTAACCCACCATTTCCTTCAACTGCAGCAGAACAAAGCTGAAAAGTGAGGGCAATTTTAAAATCCTGTCCTAGAAAATGAACACTATTGCTCTACCAAACTTGTCCCTGCCGAGCCACACGACAGCAAAGAAAGCCAGCAATTCAGCCTTAATCTGCTGTCCAAACTAGAGAGAATGCAAATTGGGCTCTGCAGACCCTCAGACACTGCACACACACAGTCCCACACTCTCATCCCAGCTTTGCCCAATGCATCTACTCTGGCACAGAAAGGTACTGAAATGGAGGAAACACCGAACACAAGTACACTGCTAACCTGGTCAAAAGTACAGACCGGTGTCCCTGGGAAGACGATCCCAGCAGAGCTTCATGCAGCCAGCATTGAGGAAAGCTGTGCTGAGCTCAGTCTGGCCTTCAGATGGCTTTTACCTGCCTAGCACAGACATGCCCTAAGGCTGTGTCTCTCCTGTAAATTAAACATCCACAGAGGCAGCTCAGGAGCAAAGGAGAGGGGCGATTCCCCCTGGGCAGCTCCCAGGGCCAGAAGGGTTTGCTCCCAGTCCCAGGCATATTAGCTCTCTGGCAGAGGTGCAGGCTATTAACTAAGGAGCTAAATGTCTACTGAAAGAGGATAAAACTTTCCAAAAGACAGAAGCCAGGGAGGTGCTGTATGATACTTCACAACAAAACAGGAGTTCATAGAATCACGGAATGTCCTGAGTTGGAAGTGATCTTTGAAAACCATCTAGTCCAACCACCCTGCCACAGGCTCGGACACCTTCCACTAGATGAGGCTTCTCAGGGCACCAACCAACCTTGAACATTTCCCACAATAGAGCATCCAGAACTTCTCTGGGCAACCTGTTGCAGTGCCTCACCACCCTCAGCGTAAAAAAATTTCTTCCTTATATCTAATCTAAATCTACCCTCTTCCAGTACAAAGATATTTCCTTTTGTTTCATCTCTACAGGCCTTGGTAGCATGTCCTGCTCCAGCTTTCTTATATGCCCCCTTGAAATATTAGAAGGCTGCAGTAAGATCTCTCTGGAGCCTTCTCTTCTCCAGGCTGAACAACTCCAACTCTCAGTCTGTCTTCATAGAAGAGGTGCTCCAGCCCTCTGATCATGGACATAGTTCTCACACCACCCCCACAGTCACCCTTTTCTGACACCCATTGTGGGACTTGAATATTCTTTTGCTCAAAAATCTGAACAATAAATAACAGAATGAGTGAGGGATGTCACTTACAGTGCAAAAGATGCTCCACAAGTGAATGTGAAGTCAGACAAGCAACAGGACCTCCTCAAGGCTGCTGACAGCCACTCTGTGCTCATGTGTTTTACCACAGCAATTAATTCAATCAAGTATGAGCTTGTTTGCCTTTATCAAAAGAAAAGGCACCACTGGTAAAGTTGGGCAAGTAAAAGCCCAACTATTGGATTACATCCCTACAACACACTTTGTAGAAAGTAGAAAATTTGGAAGATTTGCAGCAGGTACAGATTTTCTCACTTCTTTATGGGAATTACGTAGAGCAATAGCATTAAATTGACCTCTGAATCTGAATCAGCAGAGATACAGCAATTTTTCTTTTCCATTATGAAGCACAGCAATCTTTGTCTACAGATACACCCTTTAGCCCTTGCATGAACTTTTGACATTGTACTTTTGGGAAATCTTAGCCTTTCATCAATTTAATCTTGTCACTTTAGTCTGTGTAGCTTTATACTAGAGGAAGGAAAGACCACAGAGATCCCTATTTTCTTGAACTGCAAATGACTTTTTTTAGCTACTAAAGATTTACACCCTACAGCACCTGCCAGCCACCAGAGTCTCAGCAGCCATGGAGAGATTCTCCAGTGTTTTCCAGCTTGGAAACTGAACAGATACAATTGACTTGATACCTCTTGAAGCACAGCTGTTCAACAAAATTAATGTTTCCAACTTTCTTTTTACTTGTTTAATCTGTCCCAATTTAGTTCTGACTTAGCCAACTACAAAATCTCTGAGTACATATGCAATAAAATAAACACAGCAATTCACATTAACAAATCAGCATTTGCAAAAATAGGAATGTTGTAACATCAGCTTAGTTCCTATCCAAATTCTCATGTAAAGCTCCAAAGAAACGCAGCAATCAGGATTATCTTGAGGTCCTTTGGGCTTAGTAAAGAATGACATTCTCACAATGCTTCTACTGTATTTTAAATGCTGATCTTACTCTGCATTAGAGCAGGTTAAAATCTTTCAGCCAAACACATTCTAGTTGAAAATCATCCTTCTTAGAAGCATGCGACAGTGGAACATTATGAGTTTTGGCTATATCTGCAACATTTCAGCTACATCTCTATTAAAAACATATTTTTTGTTGACATTATTGCAGAAGCAGGGCCACCATAAGCTTCTGCAATGTAGTGTAAAGAAGGAAAAAAAAAATTAAGGAAAATAGCTTTTTGAATAAAGAGCACCAGCAGGCAGTGAGGCTTTCAAGGGCTACTGTGCTGGGGTCACCCAGCACTCTCTTTTCACAGATATAGCTTGTGAGATATATATAATAGTAATAGTAATGATAGTAATAGTAATAATAATAGTAATAATAATAGTAGTAATAATAATAGTAGTAATAATAATAGTAATAATAATAATAATAATAATAATAATAATAATAATAATAATAGTAGCTTACCACCTATAGCTTGCAATATGTCCTCAGCAAAATACTTGACAATGGACCTCACTTTCATAAGAAAGCCCTCAAGATGTTGGGGCTGCCCAAGCACCAAATTTAGGCATGGTCTCAATACTCCTCTTACATTGGACCACTTGGGAGCAAGAATTACCAAGACAGAAGAATTTGAAGAGAATTTGTAACTTTATGTAAGAATAAGAAGCCTGGAAAGGAAAAATAATCATAAAGTCCACTTGCTGTTGACCAGCAAATCATAAATACAAAAAAGCTGTTGTTGGATAAAGCAGTGCAACATTAGTAATAAAATGAAAGTGCCTGTAAATGTTCTGGAAAGGAAATTCCACCTCAGACTTGCTACAGGTACAGTGCAGCTCTCCTCTATCTAGGGATGGAACCGGGCCAGTGGAGGAAGGACTTTTGTTTCCAACACACCATGGCATTTATATTCATAATTAAAATGCCCTCCTCTAATCTATTTAGCTCACCTTTCTCTAAATGCTCTGCCTTCCTTTGCCTCATCTTTCAAAGACTCTCCCAAGGAACTTTATTTCACAACTTCATGCATCTTCTGTGGATGCTCTGGCTGAGTCAGTGATGAGAATAAGGCGTTTCTAGGGTGCAGTTCTTTGAAGTTGCCTTAGGCTTTTACCTTACAATGAGAGTAAAAAAAGTGTGTGAAGTGTGCTTATTCCTGCCCATTGACAGGGAGCCTTCAGTCTGGATACTAGCCCCAGACCAGGTGTCCACCTGCTTTCATTACGATTTCTGCAGTCACGAAGCAGACTTCAAATGCTATTCTGTCTCACTGTGAATAACGTGGAAGAAAGAGTATTATGATCATGCAGGAAAAAACGGGATCCTGGCAAAGTCAGCAAGCCCAGTCTGATGGTCATGGTGCAAGGAAACAAGTAATAGATCCACCACTAAATGGTGATACAGAAAGAAATGGGAGAATGTTTGCCAAAGCCCAGACATGGCCCTCATGGTATTCTCAGCCTTACAGAACCAGCAACAGTTGCAGCACCTTGTAAACACAAGAGTTTGTTTCAAAAAACATTTTGCAAACTTGGAGGCACATCTCTTGAATTCACTATTTTATTGGTAACATTTGTTAGCTCTGGAAAGACTTGGCCCAGCTTCTTTGGCACGATTACATAAAGATTTTGCAGGGCAAAATTATAATCTAAAAAGTCACATGCTGTATCAAGCATATCCTCAGTAGCTAAGAGAGGGACAGGACATTGTATTTCCTCACAGAGATCCACACACTCAGAGGCGATTCTCAGCGTAAGGAAAAGGTGCCCTCCTCAACTTCTGCAGGTCTAGGGGAACCAGCTGGGATAATAATAGAGAAGAGTAAGGAGAAATGACAAGCATCACCCAAGCTGTGGAAACACTTCATGAAATAAAACAATTTCATTTCTTTTTGATTTATTTTAATGTAAGGCGTATTAGACCAGAAGGAGAAGATACAAAGCAAACCTCCTCTGCAGGGCTGCCAGCATCCACATCAGATGGAAGTGCAGCCTCCAGCCCATGCTCATGCTTGAGCCACCCTTGCAGAGAAGAGCCAGGACAAGTCAGTTTGGGTGTAACATCCTTCAGCTTATCCACACTGCCAGCAAACCCGCCTGCCTGGGCTGTCTCAGGGAGGAAAACGAGCTCCTTGTGTCCCGTCAGCAGCCACAGACACGGCTGAATCAGTAAATATCAACGAGTTGTCTGAAAACAGCAGTAATATGTGTGGGGAGAATAAACACACAAATAACTGGAGAAGCAGCAGACTATTTCAGCAGTTAATTATAGACTTCTACATCCTGGCAGGGTGGAATTTTATGAGGCATTTAAAAAATGGGATGTATTTAAAAACAGCCCAGATTTATTCTTTTCATCGATTCTGCAAGCTGACTTTCAAAACTCATGGATTAAGTCAAAGAAAAGGTGCCTGCATGATTGTCTTCTGCATGTACCACGAATAAATTCCCCTCAGTAAGAAGCAGAGTTTCCAGGTCAAGGCTTCATTTGCATTATATACACTTTCTATTAATAGTGCAGAGAAAGAAATCATTCTGAATAAAAGACACCAGGATCTGACAAGAGCCACTGGGATCAATGAAGAGGATTCATTGCACCAAGTGATCTGGATCACTGCTTAAGCAGGACATGGAGAAACTGAGCTGGTCCAAGTTTATCCATCCAGGAATAAACACAGCAGTGAAAGTAAAAGGGTGGAAAATATTATCCTGGGCTGTGACAACCCTCATATGCCTGACTGGATAACAAGCTGTATGGAGAGATCCCAGGGTGCCAACTGCAGGTGTTAATGAGCTATGTAAACAAGGAACACTGAGTCAAATCAGAGGTGTTACTACACCTGATTAGCCTCTGGTTCAGCTGGTACTGAACTAGTGTTAAAGTTGGCTTTCCACAGTGAAAAAAAGGGACTTTGACAATAATGAAATAAGTACAGGACTCCGGGCTCCATCTGTTAAATGTATTAAAGGACTGATAGCACAGGTGATAGCACAGGTCACCTCACTGTATCTGACAAAGATTTTGCAAAATCCCTGGTAACTAGAAAATACAGGCTGAAACTAAAATGGAGATCTATGCCAGAAATGGCAATTAGCTAGTGGAACAAGGCTGTAAAGGCCGTGATGGATTCTCCAGATGGAGATTGTTATACTCACCAGGACTGAATGTTTCACAAACTGGAATTAATTCACGGCATTGTACAAAAAAATAAATTAGATTAGTTCCAAGCCCTTTTGCCTAACAAGCTGTGACTTTCTGAACCTGCACCTAAGGAAAGTTAGCAAAGACACCATTCAGGAATAGCTGTACATCTAGGAAAGGAAACGTTTTCTAAAGATTATTATACTTGGCCAACTTAAAGCATTCAGATGTTGTGAGTCAGGGCCCCAAGCATCAAGCAACTGGCTAAAAAAATACTGATATTTTAAAAGGAAAAAATACTGGTTCATTTTTATTTGCCTTCTGGTTGTTTTGTTGTTTAAGCTTCAAGGTTCAAGCTCTGCCCTCCAACTGTGATGTCCATAAAAGAGAAGTCACTAAATCTAATCTATATAAATGCTGAGACTACCCCTACATCATATGATTCTAGTTCTTCAGTACAACACCAATTATCTTGAAACTTAGAATAAATTTCAATATTTCACCCTGATGATTATAAAGGCTATGTTTCCTTTAAAACCAGTCTTGTGCAAAAGAAAAAGTCAAACCAAAAAAGGAAGTTAAGCAGCAGCTACAGTCATTCCACTATCCTTCAACAGCTCCCTGCCAGCATTGGTCCATTTCCAGTCACGTTTCCCTTGTCAAAGAAGGACTGTGGGGAAGCGGGGGCTCAGTCACCCTTTAGGTCTTTTCCATCCCGGTATCTGTGAGTGCTTTTACTGGATCAATGCATTCTGTATTTCTCCTGTTTTCTGCAACACAGAAGCCTTTTGCATGGTCCCTGTCCAGAAGATGCCAGGATGGATGGTCTGGGGAACTGATATGACCAAGACAGAGGGAAGGAGATGCTGGGGTATATGAGCAAAGTTCTGTTTCCATCAGGTTCTTTCCCAGACACTCCTGATGAGATGAAAGCTGAAATTCCTCACCTCACTTGTTTCTCTAACAGAAAAACCAGCCTCTCAAACCCTATCCCTACTGTTAACCTTATGAAACCAGGTAGTCCCCTATGTCAACCTCTTCTGTCAAGGTCCTCCATCCCAACCAGATGCCTGGCAGGGAGCCTCCCCAGGTAAGGGGAGAAGCAGCGAGCCACTGCAGAGTCACTGAGAGGAAGGTTCGCGCTTGGAAGCAACCCAGGAGTGTAACACAGTAACCCTGCACCCCACTCTTCCAGCAGGGCTCAGACAATGACTGCTGCCCAGACAAATCCTCTAGTAAAGACAGGGCTGACATCCCTGAACAGGTAACCTGCCTTTATCCTCTCCAAAGATTGAAATATTTGGCACAGAGACCACTTAATGAAACTGCGTTTTAACCATCCCAGATGTGGGCAAGCCCATCCTGTCATGCAGCCCAAGATGCATGCAAGGATGCACTGGAGCACAGCTGCTGCAGACAGAGATATGACAAGTGATAAATAAGCACACGGGGATTACAGTCACCTCCTAAATGCTTTTGTCAACCAAATCTTCCTGGGTGACAGGACCATACAGGGATCCTACAGACCCTGGACCAGTTATAAACTGGAATAAGCACAGAATAAACTAAGTGAGTTTATTTCCAGGTTTTTAGCAACAGCAGTTCAGAACAATTGAGAAAAGCCCAGGTAATAAATATTTCAGTGTGCCAAAGGAAAGTGAAAAGTTGACATTCCTGTGTTAAAAAATATAGAGAAGTCTGAGATGAGGATGAAGACCACCACTTTGCTGAGACCCAGAGGCTCACTGTCTGACATCTGAACACAGCCCCATGTTCCCCAATTCACTGATAGGAAACCTCCCCAAAATCCAGGCACCATGTGAAGGGAGCCAAGAAGGACTTGAAAATAACCACCTGTACATCAGGATCCAAACTGCCTTAAAATAGCTCAAGAGACAGCATACACCTTAGAGCAAACCTAGCTTTGGTGAAACAACCCTCAGCCATGCCAAGCCCCTCACCTACATCTGTACAAGCTTGCTGGCATGGCCAGCAGGGATGTATGCAGACTGAGAAGTATTAAGGCCCTTGCTGAGCTGCAAGAAGAATACCACTGAAGATTTTTTTAGGGAGTGTGCACAACTTGGCAGCTCTGCTCTGTCATGCTGCCAGCCCTCTGCTGCACCAAATATCTCTCCCCCAGTGCATCTGTACCTGATGGAAGGGAGATTCCTCCAGCATCATGCAAAGAAAACAGCACACAGGGGTAGCAAACATCCTCCCTCCAGTGTGATTTAGGGGTAAAGGATGCTGCCTTGCCAGGAATGAGCAGTGACCACCATCACAAGCCAGTGGATTTCTCCCCACAGCTGCTGAGGTGATCCAACCTTTGCCGAGGACCGGTATGGAAATCTGCACTGAATCATGGGGTTTCTCAGCATTAACCTTGCTGATCAGGCAACTGGGAAAAGCTCTGGAAGTAGCCCAAAAGGGTTTTCCACTTGATCCCACTGACATTCCCAGATGAAGCAGTCCATGCAGCACCCAGCTCCACTCACTTGCACAGACTCAGAACACTCTGTAGCTATTGACCCAGCATTTTCCAAGAGTGATAAAAATACCCAAACCAGCTCCTTTCTTATGGAGATGAATCTGCTCGGTGCTGGCAGCGTTTGTTAGCTCCACAAACAACTGCACGAAAGCATGGCTCCAGTAGCCCTCACGTCCATATAGGGCTTTCTTTGCATAAACAGCCATTTTTGCGGAGGTCTTAAAAATTCCATCTTACTCTGAAAAAAAACTGCATAAACTCTGCACAATGGCCATACATGTAAGCTGTAGAAAGACTCAGCACAGGCCTCCTGCTTGTCACTGCCACCTTACCACTGTCACTGAAACTACACTTTGAGTTTCCACCTGTCTCGACACAAAACCCATCCTCTCTGCAAACATGGAAATGCAGAGCATTCCCTCCTGCATTTCATGCTTCACGCTTTTTGGACAGAAAGAGCCAGGTCAGTTGTGCCACCTTTCCTTTGTGCCTGTGGTGTGGTAAAATAACTGTGTGCAACTTAAGGTGATGCCAACGAAACCTTTGGGGATTCTGGGATCAGTAAAGACCCAATGAGGCAGCTTGCAACATGGAAACTGCTCACATTCACACCAAACAACTTCAGACTTCGAAACCCAACAAAATAACTGTCTAAAAGGTCAAAGAGACAGGGATGAGACAGAGAAACACTTGCATTTAGGCAAAACAAGGAAAAAGAGCCCTTAATACACCACTTCATCTCTGAAGGCAGGACCTGCACCACTCACAGGGATCAGCACACAGCCAGCAAACACTGGATTATTTTTAATACGCTTGGAACAAACCTGTGTTCACAGGGAGGCCTGGCATGAGGGGCCCAGTACTGTGAAAGCCCCATATGAGCTCTGTAGGAAGATTTAAGTAGCACATAAGTGGAATATAAGCTTTATAGAATCCTCTGGGAGATGCAGGTGCCTCCAGGAGCCGGGCCTGCCAACCCAGCAACAGGATGTTATGTCCCTACCATGTGCCTGGAGCTACAGCTCACTCTGGCCATGTCGACACGAGGCCCAAGCCCCACAGACACCATCTCCTCCAACAAGGGCAGGAGCAGGTGACCCTGCAGACCCACCCCAATGGCTGCTGACCATTGCTGACCCCAATTACCTGCTGAGCCCGTACTCCGGGGGCGGCTGGTAGCGGACGAGGGCCAGCTCCGCCCGGGCGGGCTGGGGGCCGGCGTAGGCGGCCTTGAGGACATCTTGTGACGACTGCTCGCCGTAGAAGAGCCCGTGCTCCTGTGCCTTGCTGCCCGGGGCCGCCGCCTTGCCTTTGTAGGGGTACTCGGGAGGCGGGCCCCGTGGGTCCGTGCCCTTGCCGGGCTGTGGGGCTGCCTTGAAACCCTTCCCACCTCCTGGGGCCGGGGGGTGCTGCTTGGCCCCATTCCTCTCCAGCGAGAGCTGCATGATCCTCTCACTCAGCGAGCGGACGTGGCCCTGCTTCAGCTCCTTCAGCGCCTCATCCTTATGCGCCTGCCCGCTGTTGGCCCGGTTCACTGTCGGCCTCCCCTCCGTCCTGGACTTCTGGCTGGAGGAGCCATAAAAAGCCGGCGTGGCGGCGGTGGCCGGTGGCGCGGGCTGGCCACGGAAAAACTGAGACTGGGCCTTGGCCTCCTCATAGGTGGGGAGCTCCTCGGTGCTGTGCGGGGGCTGCGGAGCCCGAGGCTGCTTCTCCATGGCAGCACCGTCCCCCTGGTGCTCCTGCCCCTGCGGTTCCTGCCGCCCTGACGGCTGGACCATTGGCAGGTCTTCGGGAGCAAGGTTTTCTGCGGAGGAGAGAGTGCTGGCAGTGCTGTTGGAGGGCCCGGCGCTGCCCGTGGCCTGGTGCTGTATGGCCAGCAGGTTCATGTTCTCGCTGGGGTTGCCATACCTCAGCCGCTCCTGGATCAGGCGCTGCAGGACGGTGCCGGCTGCCACCTCCTCCGCCCCTCGCATCTCCGCCTCTGGCACGCGGCGGAAGCTGGGTGGGCGCAGGGTGCAGAGAGTCTCCTCGGCTGGGCAGGGAGAGAGAGGTGGCCATTAGCTCTGCTGTCCAGGAGGTCTAATTCCTCCTGCTCTTTCTTCTCTTCCCACAGCCCACAACAGTAACCCGTTGCACCCCATGGGCAGCGTCCTGCCGGGATTCTCCTGGCAGCACTGGGGACACAGCTGGAAGCCAACAAGGGAGGCAGAACACTGCTCCCTGCTCATTGTCCACCCCTAAACCCTAATTCTGTTTGGCAGTGATCCCTAGGAACACATTCCAGTCCCCTCCCTAGCATTCCCCTCCATAATATTCCTTGCGTCCCATAGCCACAGCTCTGAACCTCCCTCTAAGTCAACAAGGGACATTCCATAGCACAGGGAAAACTGGTATTTTCTAACATGGACAGGACAGGATGGGATAGGAGCCTACAATGGTTATCTCATCCCACTGCCTGACCAATTCAAAGCTCACTAAAAGTTAAAGCATTTTACTGAGGGCCTTGTCCAAATGCCTCTTTAAGCACTGACCGCCTCTCTAAGGAAGCCTGTTGCAGTGTTTGACCTTTCCCTGGGGACAGCTTGCACAACTTACAGAGAGAGCCTTCATGGCAATACCAGCTGCTGTATTTTTGATAGCCAAAGGTGTAAGTGTTCTGTGTGCCAAGACAAAATAAAATGTAAAATGTGTTACAAAAAATCTGTGAAATGGAACTGGAAAAGAAATGGTCCTAAAGGTCTGAGAATAATCTGTGCTCTGACATCTTCCTCTAAAACTGTAATTTCCTTTCCGGCTGAAAACACCGTTTCTAAGGGAGTCAATACTAACTCTGGGTCAACACAAGGAAGGCATTATGGTCATAGATGTAATGCCAGCATTTAAAAAAAAAGCACAAACAGATTAGCTACACAACCCTAACATGGGCTACTGAAGTCATTCAGAGTCAATGGCACCATCTTTGCACTATATATGCAGTGGAGCTTGCCCGGAGCTAAGCATCTAGAAGCATTTGGACAAAGCTCTCAAGCACACAGTGCGATTCTTGGGGTGTCCCGTGTAGGGCCAGCAGTTGGACTTCATGATCCCAATGGGTCCCTTTCAACTCAGCACATTCTATGTTTTAACCATGGCTGAGGCCTTTGGAATCTCTCCCTCCTGGAGCCCTCCTTCCATCCCAACAGTGCTGTAAGATGTCTATCTGAACATTGTCTGAGCTCAAAGGAATGTTCCTGAAAGACTCCAGTGCAGACAAAAGTGAGAAGTCTTCCAATGTCCCTAGGCAAGGAGGTGCTTTCTGCAGTTTGGTTTCTTGAGGTCATTCTTGGCAACTTTTCAAATTGGCTGTTCCCAATTCTTAGAGGAGTTTGTCAGGACTTGCATTTGTTTTTTGTCATTTGAAAGCAGTTTAAAAGCCAACTTTCTCTTGAGGTCTGGTCACTTCCCTGTGGTTTCATCAGTTTCACTGCACATGCTGTGGGATAACTTATACACAACTTGGATGCCAGAGGGAAAGAAGTGCCTTTGACTCTTAACAACGATGAGAGGTCATTTCTGCTAACATTTCTCTGGCAAAGCCTTAAAGATTACTGTGGGGCTCAGGAGGGAGAGAGGATTCCCAGGCTGTTTCCCTCCAACCTCCTCTAGGAGATACACCTCTCCTGTTTTCCCTGAAACAATGTTATCTGCCTGCCAGCCTTGTCCCCTGGGGCTGTGGCCTGGCCACCAGCTCCCAGAGGGTCTGTGAGCTCCTCGGGATGGTGTTTGAGCCAGGAAGATGCACAGACACAGTGCATCTCCATCTACCTGTCTGCTCAACAGCCAAGTATCCGGCTGTTTCATATGTTCCTGCAGTTACAGCAAACTCTTGCTGCTTTGTTCATGTTATCACAGCACGCAGAACCCTCATCACGTTGGACATTTTTGCAGAGAAGCAATAACCTCTCCCTAACACACCAGAAAGCTTACAGTCCAGATTATTAGACAATGCCTGAGAAAAGGGGATAAAGCCAACATCACACAGTCAAGGCAGCTCTTTATAAATACATCAGGAGTTCCCCTTCTGTGCTAGTTATGTTATCACACCTCTATCTGGGAAGCGTCCTTTAAATTGCCTGTTATTAAAGTCCAGAAGGATTGACCACAGTGAGCTTTCCACAGTGCCTATGGGTCTTGCCCCATCAGCAAAAGAGCCGTGGAAATTGGTCCAGCTGTGCGGTGAAAAGTAATCATGTCCTGAAGGACAACTGGAAATTATGCACCTTCCACAAATACAGGTGACAAGTGATGGTGGGCCACAATACACAAGTCAAAGGTATCTTTGACTCTACGAAGAATAAGAAGCTGGCCTTCAGCTCTCTAAATATTACTTGGAAATGGTTTAAACTGCTCGATTTATACGTTGGGAAAAACCTGGAAGTAAACACAGTGGGTTCATACACAAGTGTGGCCGTGCACTTACCAGCTTTTTCTTTGGCACTGATCACTTCAGCCGTCAGCGGGGACACTTCATGCCTGCCAGCAAACAACTGGTGATCCTGGTAAAGAAAGCCAGTGTCTTCCAGCACCTGGACAGGGCTGGTAGGCTTGTAACAAACAGATGTGGAGCCTGTAAGAAAGAAAAACAGAATGCCAGTAAAGAAACCGCATCAATGACAAAATATGAAGCCGTGACTTATGATAGTAGTAAAAAAAATTTCTTGAGCATGGCTAGGTGCTGAGAAGCCCTTCTGAGGCCAGTAAGCAAACCATCTCTTCAGTCCACACTTCCCAAATAACAGGCAAAACACTAAGTCACCAGCGCTGTTCCATGCATTGACCCAGCCTGGCCTACAGGGTCCTCAGTCCAGGTACAAAGAAAGGTTTGTAAGACCTAACAGTGACAGGTCACACGCTCACAAATCAAGGCATAGCCCCAGGACATGAAACTGACAGAGACAGCATAAAACTGAATGAGAGAGTGAGTAAAAAGAAGGAAGAGGTGAGGACACAGCCACGCATTAAATAGGACTATAGTCTGGGAAAGGCCTTACCACAGAATCTGCTCATGAGTAATAGTTTAGCAATACAGAAAGTTGCTGAGACATAAAATACTACCAGTGCTATCAAGGGAGAGAGTTTATAAATCACTTTGTCCAGATGTTCTTAATATGGTAAGGAGCAGATATAGCTGAAGGGCCATGGGAATTTGTGTTGCAGACCAACTACATAGGAGCTGCATGCCCCAGTCCCAGCATCCCACAGACACTGATGGTTGGACTGTGCTGGTTTTGGCTAGGACAGAGTTAATTTTCTTCTCAGTAGCTGCTGCAGGGCTGTGTTTTGGATTTGTGCTGGAAACACTGTTGATAACACGGGGTTGTTTTAGTCTCTGCTGAGCAGCATTTACACAGCAGTGAGGCCTTTTCTGCTTGCAACTTGGCAAACAACAAGGCTCATCCTAAATCTGTTCTCAGGAGTGCTTGTTTTAACAAGCTGATACAAAATGCCTCACAGCAGTGTTAAACCAGGAATGACATTGGTTTGACCCTATGTTTCAAGCCACAAATGACATTGGCATAATCCTACCATTTAAGAAAGACACAGACTGCACAGGGTCCAAAGGCGAGCCCCAAAGATCATCAGTGGGCTGTAGAATCTGTTCTGTGAGGAAAGGCTGAAGGAGTTAGGTCCTTTCTCCCCGGAGAAGAGAGGGCTGTGAGGGAGCTCTCATTACAGTCTTGCAGCATTTCAAGGGAGGCTACAGAGATGAAAGAGGCTCTCTCTTCACAAGGAGCTACAGTGAAAAGGGGCAGCAAGCACAAGTTGCATTAAGAGATGTTTTATCTTGACAGAAGGATGAAACTTGTTACAGTGAAAACAATCACTCACTGAACAACCTCCCCAGGGATGTGGCAGACTCCCCATCACTGGAGGTTTTCAGTATGTGATTAGACACTGTCCTAGATAATCTCATCTAAATTGTCTCCTTCTCTCAAAAGGTTAGACCAAATGATCTGTGAGATCACTTCCAACCCGGTCTGTTCTACGATTTACAATTTCTTTACTTTCTCATTTTTCTGAGAGCTTACTCATTTTTGTAAAGAGAGGCTCTTTGAGGTTCAAACCCTGGAAATTATCATCTCCTGCCTGCAAGTACCCTGGCACACCAGGTACACAGCTCATTCACTCTCCACTCACCTCACTGGTTGTCACAGATTCTAGGCTAAGGGAATGGTCATCAACCTCTAGCACCAGCCACTGCCAAGGACTTGCTTGAGCAGGAGGCAGAGTGCTCAAGGTGGCACCAGTGACGCATCCAGCCATCCCTGTGGGGCAGGAAGCCCACAAGTACAGGGATCCGCAGCACCCCACTCTGCAGGAAAAACAGTCACCCACGTGTGACCTGGATTTATTAATCCTGTCTGCATGGTTTGTGCTTAGCTAACTGCATGCTCCCTGCATATATTACACAGGTCATCACTAACCCCATACAACTGCATGGAGCAAGGCAGCAGGGGGATAACAAGGGGGTAGGATCCATCCTGTCATTTCTACAGGCATGAAGATACTATTTTCTTCTGTGCCAAGAGGAGAGGAAGTAGGCATTTCTGCAAAATGTTAATGAATTCATCACTTTACCATTCATATTATGCATGAATGTGTACGGCAGTTATCTATATTTAGAGAGCAAGAGGGAAAGATTGCTTGCTTGAGATGATCTAAGCCATGTTTGTGAAAACAAGCATAGGAGACTGGTCTGTAAATTGTGCTGATGCTGACACAGACCCAAGAAAAATCTCAAGTACACTAATTTCCAAAATTATTGGCCTGTTCTGGTAGAGAATAGAATTAAAGACACCCATCATTGCTCCTCTACACACACAGTCCTGCCCTGGAATTTGGAATCCTGTATATAACCAGTGCATTTCAAACCCAGGCTTATTTTATGAATAAAAAGTAGCTTGGGGTGAAGCAAAGAAAACCTGCACACCCAAGGAAGAAGACAAGCATCTTCAAGCATCACAGGCAACCTGGACAGCCAGCAGATTACTGGCTTGGCCCCACCACTCACCAAAGAGAATTCAAAAGACATAAACTGTTAGGAAAATTGTATCCTCGCCTTCTGCATTTCCGTAGGCACTCTTGGGTCATGGTTTCAAATTTTACAAGATGGAGAACAAAGACATGGGTTTTTTTTTCTTTAACAGGAGCAGAAATTCTCACCTAACCACTCCTTGGTTGTCATGGCAGAGCAATACTCTTCTAAAATCAGGACTGGTAAATGCCAGTATCTGCCAAACTGTTCAGTTTCTGATCTCTGTTATATCAGAGTCAAAATCAAGTAGCCCCCAATCCAGGCAGAAACTACTGGATTGTGCTGTACCCATGTTGATGTTTTATCATCATAAAATGATGTCATGATGTTTTATGAAGTTAAAAATGATGTAACAATATTTTATGTTCATTCAAAGTAGGTTTTAACAAAATGTCAGCTGTAACTCACACAGAAAACCAGTTTCTGTGTAACACTGAAAACAGTTGCCAAGAGATCAGTGCTTGGCATACAGCCACAATCCAGATCATGGGCAATAAGGCACCACTTGAAAGCTTAGTGGAACCTCATGAGCTATTTGGAGCAAGGCACAAGCCTTATTTCTTTCTCCCCTTGCTGTCACTAGAGCCTTCCAAATCCCAGCTCCCCTCTCTGAAGGGAGAGGGAGGATTACATCCAGCTCTGACATGGTGCAAGGCACCCATCCAGTGGTTGGGCACTTGTTCCTTCCCCAGACCTCCTCATTCCTCTACAATGCTCACCAGCAGAGCAATTTTCATCCCTACAACTGATTCCTGGTGCCAGAGCAGTGGTGCCCAGCAGCCAGGAGCAAGAAGCCAGTTGAGGGCAACCTAGGATGAAGATCATCACCCCACCAGGGGCGTATCCCTGGGGAATGGCTTTTTACCCAAACAAGCCACAAACCACAGCTGCTGCAGCTGCTGCCCCATGTTTTGTGACAGCCACTGCCAAGAAGAACCGACCTCATCATGTCCATAGGTGTCTTCAGGCAGCTGCCAGCTGTGCTGTGTCATCTCCTCTCCCCCTCCCAAAGCCAGCCCAGCCCCCTCAGCCCCAGAACGCCAGGATGCAGCCCAGTCCATAGACATCATGCCTTCAATTGCCATGTATCTAGTGCTTCTTATAGCCAGCTCTGTAAGACATGACCATATTTCTGGCCCAGTCCAGTCCTTGCTAAATTGGGTAGCTGCTCCAGGCCTTCATTACTGCATCTCTACTGACTGTCCTACATCTAACTGACTGCCTGACACCAAGCCATTTGTTTTCCTTTTCTTTTAGATAAGCACACATTCCACTGTACAGAGGCAGACATATTATCCTGGAGGTTACTGCACAGCAGTGCAATTCATTTGAAGATTCAGTACTATTTAAATGAATCAGTTGCTAAGATTAATACCAGACAGTCAGCCAGGACCCAGAGACAGTGGAGCAACATTTAAATATTTCCTGTTTCTGATGTGGCTTCAGTCTGGTTTCGAAAAGGATCTAAAACAAACCACATAGGAAGCTCATTGCTGTGACATGAGAGGAAAGCTATGTTTTTAAAGCAGTAACAGCATCCCCAAGAAACAAATTCACAAAAGCAGTCAGAGAAGATGGTTTTCTTTCAGCCAAACTGTACTGTTACTCTCATCTTCAGTAAAACACCAAAAGATGCCAGTAGTGAAAACACAGCTTCTGCTATTTAGAGGCAACACCTCAAGGCAGAATCCACGTAATGGGTTTCTGCATCACACCCCACTGCACACCCAGGTAACATAATGTGGCTGCCCGCAGCACAGCCCATGCTGTTGGCATGTATGACTCTTCCTCTACCACCCAAAAGCCACCCAGCCAAACAAAACCACAGAGCTGACCTCCAAAAATTCCTCCTTCAATCTGTACCCGAATGACGAAGTGGTTCAAAAGAGACTGAGGTGTTCAAATATCACCCTAAGCAATCACCTGAAATTAAAAATGAAGTAAGGTGGCTTTACACTTTCCTATAAACCCTGCCACAGCCTGTAAGGGTAGTCCAAAAATGACAGAACAAAAATTACATCGTTTCCAAGCCCACATCTGTCCTTCTGTATCACAGTAATGCCAAAAAGGAGTACAAATACCATACTCCACATTTAAAATATTTTCTCTGCCCTGTTGCTGCATAAAAATCTCAGGTCAAAAAAAGAAGAGAACTATTTAAGGGAAATGATGAAAGGACAGTAAAGCACTCTAAGGTCCCAGGGGTTGCACGAAGGCTGTGCCACGACTTGTCCAGGGTGGACCAATCAGTCCCTGCAGCAGGTTACAGGGACCCTCTGGCAAGGTTGGACACCCCTCCATGTGCATCCTGGCCCATGAACCCTGTTTTGCCTCCTAAGCAGTGGCCCAGTCCTGAGAGCAGGGATTGCCATACCCCAGCCACACAGCCATGCCACTCTCCCAAAGCTGGGAGGAAGATTTGAGTTTCTTTCGGCACAGAAAAAAATAACTCATGTGTCTCACTTCTTGGTTTAGGTATGAAAACTGGACTCCTAACAATGTCACAAGGGATGCTTTTGGTACCTCCAGCAGCGCTGGGACTCTTTTGCAGCCACAGCTCAAATGAAGAGCAGGGGTTCAGGCAGCCACTGGTTATTGTTTTCCATCAGCAACTCCCCAGTCAATGCACAAGTTTTCCAGGTCACTTCTGGGGTGGCTGACTCATCCTCACACCCTATAATTCTGCTTGTGAACCGCTGCCAGGACTCCTGAGCTCTGCGAGGACTGACCAAGCATCACTAGGTATTATTTTCACGGGAGCAGAGCAATATCTTGCAGGACAAAAATCCAACACACGTAATGCAGACCAGATGTGAGTGAGCAGCACCTCTCATTTCCCACATGAAAGCGAGAGAAGCTGCACCCCTGTGCCTGGCAGGATTATCAGACCGAGCTACGCCTCCGCAACTCACCACTCTGGGGAAAGAAATCCTCGTCCCAGTATCAGCTCCAGGATCCATGCTGTGCTAAGCCCTTGCTCAAGAAGAGTTCTTGGAGTCACCCATCCTTAGTACTGTCATTTCACTTTCCAGAAAGTGCAACGTCCAGGAAAGCACAAGCAAGACTAATGCGAATAGGCAATGGAGGCAGCCAAAACCCATCACTCCCAAAGAATTGTGCTAACACGTCCAAATTTAACTGCCTACAAGGATGAACATTCTCCATGAAACTTCAGCCTCACATGCTTATTTTCATATATGCTTCCCTTCAGCAAAAACCAAAGCAGAGGAGGAAAAAACCCTATGAGAGGAGCAAAGCAAATGTGCTTTGAAAGCAGCTCCCCAAGCTGGCATGAGATCAGATGGATACAAGAACGAGTGGAGCCAAGCCCGCCTTCCCGGGAGATCCCCTCGGTTGCCCGCGCTTCTCCACCTTCCCGATGGAAATCAGGTGCGCTGGCGTGTAGGGGCAACAGTGCCCACCACGACTCTTTCATCTCAGATGGCAACAGGTTTTATAATGCTAGAATAACATGCTGTTTTTTTTCCCCCTAACCCAGGCTCACCCCAGAGGAGAGGGAGGATACAGGCAGAGTATTCTCATCACACCTCCAGGTGCCAGAAAGTTACCTGGGCATTAACCTGATCGAGGAAGAGATGCATATTCCTTAGGCAGCTGGGCTAGGCTTTGCAAAAATATGTGCATTTTTAAGATCTCTCTACATTATAAGCTACACATTTGCCTTCGCAGCTATAACACTGAGTCTACAAATACAGCCAGCCCAAATTTATTCAAAGAATTGAATCAATAATTGAAAATCCAGCTTTGATCAAAGTGCCAGTGGCACAATGACAACTCATGTCAGCATTGCTGCTCTGAGATGAAAGGATAAGTATTATTCAGAGCTGAAAGTAGGGGAAGAAACTCTCAGTAAAGGAGTGAAATACAAAGGCTGACATGGAGCTCACGAGTGAGACAACACTTCTGCTACAGCCACTTCGCTTGTCAGCCCAGCAACTGTCTGCAGACATTTTCACTACACTATAAATTCTGATTTCCAAGCAATAAAAAAACCCTCCAAAATAAAAATTCATCACATAAATTCTTAGAGAAGGAAATCTTCTTCCACTGGGGGAAAAAAGCAAAATCATCAATCAGCTACAACATACAAACAAGACACTTGTAGAGCAACAGTTTAAACTATGATAAATTTTGCTGTACTTACTGCCTTTAAAAATGATCACATTACAGAAAAGCACTGGCATGATCCGTGTCACTCGGATATTTAAGCCCTTCCATTAATTAACCAGAAGTGAAATAGGACCTAGATCTGTGGATCATTCAGCCTTAGCTCCTTGTTACTTCAAGCAACTAGGTTATAAAATTCCCTTCTTGAACCGAATAAACAGCATCTTGAAGAAGACAAATTTTTTTCACCCCATTTGGAGAAGGTTTTGGGATCTCTCCTCCTCACACACACACACAAATATTCCTCTTGGTTCCCACTCACAGTTACAGACATTGCTCTTTATCCATCTTTTTTTTTTTTTTGCCAGTGGTGTCCTTTAGGTTAAATAGCTTTCTCCCTGAGTCATTCCCACAAACTTGCAGCGTACAAAGGAGCCTGGGATAAGGACAGAACAAAAATAGTACAAAGGCTGTACAGTACTCTCTAACTGAAAAGGCGGGCATTGAACTCTATCGTATGGATTTCTAGAGTTTTTCCTTTTTTTTTTTTAACACAAGCAACAAACCATGCTAAGGATCCACAGCTCTTCACTTGATCTGAGTGAAGAACTGCTTGTGATAACTCTACACTAAGCAGAGTCTTTGCACAATTCTTAAGCATCATAACTTAAAGCAAAAAGAAATTGAAAAACCTTCTTCCCACCAGAATATACATTACAATTATGATACTTCCATTATTAAATCATTACACGCAATTTATATTCAGCCACTTTTAAAATGCTGAAATTTAATAAAGGTGTTATACGTTGAAGTGCTAACAAGATAATTGCCTCTTGCTCCCACATTGCTCAGCTCAGATTTAGAACAGGGAAAGTCACAGCAACAGCCACCAGTGTGGAGCCATCATATCAAAGCTAGCCTCAAAATGATGCTGGTCACAGGCAGACGGACACATCCTAGGGGATGGGACAGGTCACTAGCCGGGACCCTCTGTCCATCCCAGGTAGCCATCACAGGGAGGAATTTCACTAAAAGCCTTTTAAATCACCGAATCATTCATTAAATTAAATTAAATTAACAATGTCATTATTTTCCAGCCTGAGACTTGATCACTTGGAGTTACTGTTGTCTAAAGCACATTTATATTTGTGTTAGCCAACATGGTCAGAGCAGATAATCCCAAGTGCTGCTCAGTTATTAAACCCCATGCTATATCTCCTTGAGATGTGGCATGCCCCTGTAGATCACCCCTCTCCTCGGCTGGTGCTGCCTTGACACGTGCTGGCTGTCATTGCCTGGTTTGCACAAAAATTGTGTGCTACAACTTCAAGACGTGGGAGAGCCATGCATCAGGAAAACCACAGCCACACACTGTGGTGGGACACATGCGACCTGGACAAAGCCACTGCAAGCCAGAAAACGCCGCAGGACCTCCTGCTGCTAATGGAATACACCTTACTAGGTGACCAAACTCTGCTCTCATATGCACCAATCCAAACCTGGAGCAGTTTCACCAGCTTCTACAGATTTACTTGAAATTTACACCCACAGGAACATCTCACCTACCCAAAAAGTCACTAAAAGGACCAAAAACGAACATAGTCATTTCCTAAATGCAACATTTGAACAGAAAAGTTGCCCTAAGAGTTTTTTTTTAAGAGGTTATGTTGTTTTTGTTACTATTATTTTGTACTTCCACCTATTTCTACTTCTGCCCAGAGTGGAAGGCAGGCTGTTCCATTTAAAAATTCAGGACACAAATGGGGACCAGATTACATCTATCCCAAAGCTGCCAAAAAGCAATTGCTGTATGAAACCAAAAATCCTCCTGGGATTTTTCTCAAATCGGCAAAATATTCCCGAGCACTAAACTTTCCACTGGGACTATTACATTAGCAGATAGTCTGTGTGTGAAAATCCAAGTATGCAGCCGTCCTCCTAATGATTTCCAGGACAAGAAGGCTGCACAGGGCACACACTCCTGCCTTAGCACCAAATAACATTTATCCCAGATCTGGCCTTTAAAGCAAGTTACATGCCTATCAGTGAGAAAAAAAGGCACTGGGGGCTCAGGCTTTCATTTCCTGAAGGAAAGCTGCAATGGTCAGCAGTAACATCTCCGCATAACCCTGAAACACTCGTGTGCACAGTCTGGTTGTGCCTGACTCTCCCTGCTGCTGGGATCCCTCCCAACCCCGTTAGGTATGTCCTTGCTGGAGAAATGTCTGTGCTGGCGTTTCCTCACAGAGGAGCTCTTGCAAGGAGCACCAGAGCTGTATCAGTGCAGCCATTCCTCCATCCAGGGAAATGTGAAGTGGGTTTGGTCCAGATCGCCGTGGGAGGCCAAGACTTGGAAACTGCCCCCATGCCTGTCACCAGCCCTGCAGATACTCGGACTTAGCAGAGGCCCCACAATGCCGCTTTGGATTGAAGCTCCCCTCCTCCAACAGCTGAGTGCTTTCCAAAAGAAGAGGGAAAGCAAAGTTTCCCCTACCGAATGTTGACAGAGAGAAACACGGAGCAATGGACATCAGGACAGATAAGAACGGACGTGCAGGTGATTGGGGGGGTCCCACTGGCCCCACACAGCCCGGGGAAACTGGGAGACCCAGCCCCAGCAACACTGTGGGGCACATACCTCCCCTATGTAACAACCTAAAACCAGCCTCCCCAAATTCATCTGTCACACCACTGCTCCAGTCGTGGCTAGGGATAAGGAAGGCTGGGCAGGACATGGACCCTCATGCAGGGCCATACCATGCACCCAGCACAGCCCCAGAGAGGGTTTTATTGTGGACTCTTGCCCACCCAATGTTCCCTGCCCTCACCACTTAGACATTTCTTGATAAGATATTTGGAAAAGCTTTTCTAGCCATCAGAAATCACTATGTGTGTATATGTATATATATATATATATATATATATATATAGATATAGATATAGATATAGATATATATATCTATAAAAGTAAATATACACATGGTCTGTATTTTATTTCTATATAACACATGCAGCTATATATGTCTATAGAGGTGTAAACATATTAAAAAATATAAACACAATCTACATATATTTATATATATTTAATATCTATATATAACTA
>VXBU01001336.1:637295-701375 GCA_013400315.1 Bombycilla garrulus | reverse complement strand
CGCCCCTCTCGCCCCTCCTGTCGGGAATGTGGGGGAGGCGCTTTCGTGGGAGCCTCGCACCCCGCGTTGGAGGCTCGCAGCCCCACCCGGAGCCGCTGAAGACACCTGGGTACGCCCCGGGCGAGCCCCGCCTCATGTCTGGGGATGCTCGGGACCAAAATCCCGACCTAGGTACCGGCGCAGGCTCTCTGGTCCCTTGCGGGATAGTTGGTGGGGATTGCGCCGAGTCCCAAGCCCGTGAATTAACCCTGGGCATCCTCCTCGTCTCCCAGAGCTCTAGCTTCTCCCTGTGCATGGAGGAGCCGATGGCTCTTCGGGGATTGACTGGGAGTTTCGTTCCTAACCTCACTTCCCCGTTCCTAAACTCAGCACCGCATTCCTGACTGCAGCCCCTTGCCCTGCTGCCCACCTGCTCTTCCACCCGTCTTCGTGGTTTGGCACACCAGCTCCACTGGATGAGTGCTCATCAGGGCTGGAGTGACCCACTGCTCCGTCTCCCCAGACCACTCCAGCCCTGCTGCCAAGGGTTTTACAGAGGGGGCGTGGCAGAAGAGCTCCTCTGGTATTTACACAGTACTTAATTTCCAGCCCTGCAGCCGTGTGGGCACAGGCTGGGTTGGGTAGTCCTAACACACCCAAGGGTAGGCATCTTTTGGAATGAGTGACAGTGCTTGGGTTTCCCCATCTCAGTGCTTCAACATCTTTCAGTCCAGCAAGCTGCCCAGTGATGCCAGGACTGAGTGCTGTAGTTCACAGCATCTGAAGCATCACAAAACCCAGTTTATCTCAAAGTTTGGGGTTTGCTCAGATGCAAGACACAGGGAAGCTAGAGGATATGGGAACAGGCAAAGAAGGAAAAAATATTCAATGGTGAAATCGGGTTCCTCCGTTCCTGCATCTGTGCATCTCCCATGAGTGAAGTTACCCCAGAACGATGTTTGCCGTATGAGCTGGGCATCCTCAGAGGTGTCCTTCCCTCCATGCCTGTGAGCAAGGCGAGGTGCCAGTCAGGTGCTGTCCCTGAGATGTCTCTGAAGCATCTTGGAAACTGAAGCATTGTTTACCTGTCTCCCTGAAGTCGCCTAATGCAGCCTGGGGTCATGCTCAAACAGGGGAGCAGTGAATTGCAAATATGCTGCTTTTTGAGGTGGGGGGCAAGGGGAACCATCACATCCTTGACCTCTTCAGGAGAAAAACTACAGGCCAGTGCTTAGGGTCCCAGACTTGGGTTAGAGATAGATGTTCAGTTCCTTTTTCATCTGCAGATGCCCTGAGTATGTGGGAGAAAATTAAGCCCAAATTCAGGTTTTTGAATGCCTAAATCCTCCCCAAAGTCATGGGGAACCTTGACAATAGAGTAAGACACTTTGGTCCCCAAGAGAATTTGCCTTGGATTTTTCAGATTTTCCTACCTCCCCCAGAGAGGTTAGCTTCACTTATAAGCACATGTGAACCATGAAATAGCTCAGCTGTAAAATGAAGGTGAACTCTTCCCCTTGCTTGTTAAGTGCATATTCACTGTGGCAGATGGAGTGGGATGAGGGCACTGCTGTCCAGTGAGTTCACTGAGTCCAGTTCAAAGTGGCAATTCAAGTGCTACTTCCTCTCATGTTCCAGCTTTATCATTTGGTTGGCCAAAATGGGACACTTTGTTTTGGTTATTCTGCTTCCCAGTCTGTGTCATGGGGGCCTGGGGGCAATCTGGCTGTAGTGCCCTTGGCCAAGCAGATCCAACCTGTTCAAGGGCCTATTTTGTTTCTCATCCTGGCCCCAGGGTTTGTGCTTCCCTTTCACCTACTGCTGCATGGTGGTCAGTGGTGATTTTAGTGCTAGAAGAACAAATATATCAAGACAAAATATCTGCCATCTTGTCTTTCAGTAGAGTTGCAAGGACCTGGTGAACCATGCTCTTATGTTCCCAAGGAAAAGACTTTTTTTCCTGCAGGAGTGGAAGTATCGTTTCAATTTTCTCTCGTGTTATTCATTTCCTGGTGTGTGTTTCCACATGATTTTCAAAATCCTTTTTCCTGTTCAATTCCATTTTGATTTGATAAACTGGTAAGTGGCCACAAAGGATGGCAGATTGGAGAGGGAGTTCTCTAACCCCTTGTGGTTTGATACATCTGATAACCTCTGGGGAGCTGTGTCTGCCCAGGAGGACAAAGCAACTGCCACTCAAGCTTCTCCCTTTTGCAGCTCCAATACTTTAATAAATTCCATATGTACTTAGTAATTTGTTTATCTACATATTTTACTAAAATATATTGTTCCCTCAATTTGGGAATAGCTCCAATATTTTAATATTTCTTTGTGTGTTTGTTTATGTCATTCTTCTAGGGAATATGGTTCTAACCCACTCAACCAGGACCAAGTATCACCGGAATGCCTGTTGTAAGGTCAGCAGACATGATATGACAGTGCCATCTCTTTTCACTGCCTCCCTCCTGCTTCTCCCTGGTAGCCATTTAGGAGATTCAGGATTCAGGAGACCGACATTATCCACAAATCTCATGTCTCTTATGCCCTGCTAGGGAAAAAAAACCACCTCTCATGGATATCCCAAGCATTTTGGTGAGCTCCAATGGGAAGGGAGAAGCACTTCCAGGTGCCACCATGGCTTGGCCCTCTAGCAGCCCCCTGCATCGCTCAGCATCCCTGCACCATCCCAAACAGCTGCTGGCTGGGGAGCTCTGAGCAATTGCTCCTGGCAGAGCTGGGGCTGGACCCCCGAGGCCCTGTGGCAGGGATGCAGCCATCCCAAACCACGAGTGCACCCGGGTATTGATGCTCATTACATTTGCAGCCACCCAGGCGTGTAATCCCACAGATTCCAAATGCTGCAAGCAAACAAATAACTGTCCCGCTCCGCCTGACACTGAGGCAGCCCCAAATGCTGGCACACAATTCCACTTCTTGCTGTCGCTGCTGCTTTTAGCAGTGGCTGATGAGCAGACAGGGGGTTCCAGTCCTGTTAACACCACCTCTGGGGATGGCACAAATAGCTGCCCTGCAATGCGAAGAGCACAGCAAGAGCTGAATAAAGAAATCAGAATACACTGTGTAGAGATTTCCACCAGGCAAATTTAGTAAATAAAAGGCACATAGCCTTTGACATAAAAGATGTCCTTACCATACCTCAGGTGGAGAATAAACTCTCTCTTCCTGAGTCACAGGCTTTACTTGCCCTGTAGAGACTTGTAGCTACTGGGCAGAGGCAAGTCCTCTTGCAGCATTGGAGTACCACTTTCTAAATCACATCTGCAGATAGTTTTTAAGTAATCTTGTAACCAGGCAGCCAGTAAACTCAGCTCCAGTAAACTCGGAGCCGCAAAGAAGCCCATCCTGCTAAATAATTAGCCACTGTTAAGGTTTCTACCACAACTGTGCGCATTTATCAGATCGCCTCTGATACACATTTCATAGGCAGCATTGTATTTGGAGGCAGCAGAAATATCTCTGCACATCTGTTTTTCCAGTTCTGCCAAAGAGCTTTCATTTTTCTCTAATAACTTGACCTCTTTGGTTTCTGGCAGAAGGCAGCTAAGCAGAGCACTCGCTCTCTGGATTTGCTCCAGTATAGGATGAGGTCAGGACAACAAAGAAAAAAAAACCAGCTGGATGGTTATGAAGCAGTGGGAAGAAACAGGGCAGGACCAGGGCTTTTTCTTTCCTTCCCTTTTATATCCAATGGGATTTTGTTTCTGGGCGTGTTTATTCCCCAGGCAGACAGTATCACCAAAGCAGTATTTCCTGCAAGCCGCTGCTGTGGGGAACCTCCTCCAGCAGCTGACCATGCCCAGGGTGCACTTATAAATAGCACAGCCAGCTAATTCCTCCTCTGGTCGGCTGTCAGGAAATGTGAGGCACAGGTCCTAGGGGTTTTCACTGATATATTGCATCTCCCATATATATTCATCTCGATTTTGGCAGGGTGAGGTTCACACCCCCCACTCCCACTTTATTTTTTCCATTTCATCACATTCTCATTACTCTACCCAGGGCTTTCTGTGCTGGGGGCTTTCACCTTGCATTTTTTATTCAGTCTGCTTCCTTTTTCTGATATTCAATTAAATCAACTTTAAGCAGTAAGCAGAAAAAAGGCCAGTGGGGTGGGAAGGAGGTGGAAAAGAGAGGAGGGATGAGGAAATGGAAAATGGAGAGTAGATATGCCAAGCACGGGAGAGACAGAAAAGCAGTCTGCATATGTTCCTCTGTTGGGATAGTTTTTCTCTCCCTGATCTCACTTTCTCCATAGCCAGAAATTCCACCTCAGGATTTGCCAATGCAAAAATATAGCATTTCTCACTGGGCCACAAAGCAAGTGTGAAATGTTCTGTTTTAATCATTTACAGAACAAAAGGAACACAACAGTCACCATCTGATTCATATCTGCTGAAATCCAGCAGCTAAAGCTGCGGGAGAGGAGATGAAGAAAGGAAAGGGTGTTGTGGGTTTTTTTTCTTCTGGTTAGTCACTGTTGACCTAAGACAAGAAGGACCACACTGGATTATTGCAAAGTTTAAGAGCTCCTAGTGCCCTCCTCACTGCAGAGAAAATACATAGAACATTACAAGTGCTGTTTCCTCTAGTACATGATCCCATTTCCCTTCCTGAGCCAGAAATTTTAGCTGCATCATCAAGTTTGAGAGCCCTTCATAGACCTTTCTCCCATGATGTTTTGTAGACACTTTTTGAGCTCATTCATGCTTTTGGCACCCTGGACATTCTGTGGCTGCAAGCTGCACAATGGACTTGTGTGCTGCGTGAGGACGTACTTCCTTCGGGCTGTTTTAAGCCCTTCCCTCTTTTACAGAATCTCAGACTGGTTGAGGTCAGAAGGGAGTCTGCAGGTCATCTGGTCTAACCACCCTGCTCATGCAGGACCACCTAGAGCCTGTTTCCCAGGACCATGTCCAGATGGCTTTGGAATAACTCCAAGGATGAAAAGTCCACAACCTCCCTGAGGTTTGTGTCAGTGCTTGGTCACTGTCACAGAAAAAAAACCTGTTTCCTGATATTCAGAAGGAACCTCCTGTGTTTCTGTTTGTGCCCATTGTCTCTGCCCCTGGTACTGGGCACCACTGAAAAGAGTCCAATTACAACCTCTTTACAGCCTTCCTACACGTATTTATACACATTGGTGAGATCCACCAGAGCCATTCCTTCTCTATGCTGATGAGACTCAGCTCTCTCATCTCTCTCAGCCTTTGCTGAAGTGCCACAGTCACTTCATCACTTTTGCGGCTCTTTGCTGGACTACATCCACTATGTCCATGTCTCTCTTGCACTTTTATTTACATCTATGCCATTCATAATTCTTGTACTGCTACTGTACCTTCCTTCAAGCATCTGTTTTCCACCTAATTCAGTGGTAGTTTACTCAGAGCCTGCTTTCATGGAAGCTGCTCTCTCCCTCAGTCACTTTTGCCTCCCTTGCCAGGTACTGCTCCAGGGAACAGAAATGTTCTTAATGTCAGAAATGTTCTTAATGTACAAGGTACAGGTGAGCCATGCACTGACTTACACAGCAGCAGACCACAGAGAGGTTTTCAAAGGTCAGGCATGGCAAAGCAGAGCACAAATCTTTAAGACAAGGAGAGAAAGAAGAGCTAGGAAGGGATTTCCCGTTCATTGTTAATTCCATCATTGGAAGCTTTGGAATCAGTAAAAATTTTGCAAACATGTAGAAAAGGAGAGTATGAGTAACATCCAGCACAGATTCAGCAAGAACAGAGCTGCCAGACTCATCTGACCTGCTGCAATGAGGTGATAAACCTGGTAGATGAACAAGAAGGTGCAGATGTTGAACGTGTCAGTGTACAAGTGTGACTTCTGGTACTGTGTCATATGGTGTCGCTACACACAAGATAGGAACACCCGGGCTATAATAAAACATGAAAAGATGGATACATGTCTGATGAAAACTTTTATTGGAGGTTAGTTACTCACGGTATGATGTGATGCAAAAAACCTCTCATGAATCTGGTCCCAGTCAGTATTTCCACAAATAACGCAAAATCCAAGCACAGCTTTTTACACTTGCAGTTGTCAGCAAGCTGGGACAAGCTGATAGAAAGGTGGACACAGGACTAGAGGTCAAGGAAGACATGATGAGGAGGAAAAAAGGGATACACTCCACTGGATGCCCCCCTTCAGCCCCTGCAGAGTGGGCAAGAAACTCTCAGTCTGACCCATAGAAGGTCTTTTTTCCTGCTTATGCCTGCCTTTGGCTTAAATTATGAGAATAATTAGATACTGAGGAAACCCTTCCAGGGCAGCAAAGCACTGGGGTGAGTTGCCTGGGAAGGCTGCTAGGATGAGTTGGTCCTGCACACAGGGTGATGGGTGAAGAGGAGCCACTATCCCTGCCTCCAGGCAGAAGTGGGGTGTATCTGTCTTCCTGAAGTCCTGCTCAGACCTGCATTTCTGTGTTTTTTATCTTGATGATGCTTTATTACAATATTGATGTTTTGTCTCAGCAAGTTATTATTATAATGCTCCTTTATCTGCTGCTCCTCTGCTAACAGCTCCTGCTGCTCATGTGGCTGGTTTGACCAGGGCTGAGTATTTTTGCCCTGGTATTCTTTGGTTACACAATCACTTCACAGCATAAATCCGAGGTGCTACTCTGATGGTCTTTTCCTCTACCTCTCCAAACTGCTCTTGATTTTACTGTCTGTCTTACCTGGCACTGCAAACCAGACAGCTTGTCCTGGTCAAGGGGTCAGGGGACTCATCCAGCTGAAAATTCACCAGCTGGGAGGAAGGCAAAAGGAGAAATCATATTTCCATTACTTGTTCTGCTATCTCATATCCTTTGTCTGTCTTGTCTACCTTGGATGGAGTAATCACATCTTGTGCTATGTTTGGAAAGCAGAGTGGAATTGTAAGGTGATATAAGCGCTGGTTTGGATAATCTTTTCCAGACTGAGGGATGTTTAACTCTTGTGCAGAGGAAAGTGGTGTCTGAGGAGTTCCTCCTAAAATCGACCACAACTTGTTATTTGGGACAGGGAGATTTTTCTTTGTCACTAAATACTGTGATCTAGAGGGTTTGCCAAGGTTAGGAGAAGTGGGCACATGCCACTGAGGAAAGACTCTCTTCAAGGAATAAGAGAAGGAAAACTAAGAGAATAAAAAGAGCTGGTCTAAGTTCTGTCACAGAAAATGCATCTAAAAGTTATTTGACATGTTTTAACCACAATCAGGTAATGAATGAGGCAGCCAAAGGGAGGCTCTTGGCTTTATTCCCATTCCCTGTTAAGACACTCCTCTGGGTGAATGCATGTCAGAGCAGTCTCTATCCTGACACCAAGTGGAGAGAGCTCACATGGACTACTTTAAAATGTGATCAAGTGTATATCCTCACTGGCAGTGAGGCCAACCACTTGACATGCCATCCAGTAAGGCACCATGCAGTTTTTAAGCATTTTTGTATTTCTAGGAATTTTTTTCAAGAACCTGTCTCTTAGCAGCAGAAATATACATTGGAGTTATACTGGATAAAAACCATTCTCTGGGCTCCTGCAGTTTTACCCTCCTATCCCAAGTTTCCACCAGTGCCATACGTGGTGAGTACCCAATAGGTACATGTGGACCAACTTTACTCGAGTCAGGGTGGATTTCAAGAGCAGCAGGGTAGTCACAGAATCACCAAAAGGCTGAGGACCTCTGGAGTTCATCTGGTCTAATCCCCTGCTCAGGAAGGGCCACCTACAGCCCATTTTCCAGGTCCATGTCTAGAGAGCTTTTAAGCATCTCCAAGTATGGAGAATTTCTTGCCCTGAAAATGAAGAGGAGAATGCCTTTTCCTTGTGAGGAGGGGCCAGTGCTCAGTCGTGTCAAGGCAATGCACATCGCGGTATGCCGGAGCAGTCCCACCACGCTGCCAAAGAGCAAGGCAGGGTACCCAGTCCTGAGACTGGCATATCTCCCAGCACATCTCTTTTCACACTTTCCAGCATGCTCTTCTCAGGAGGGCTTGGGAGACAGTCAGTTCTGGACTCCTCAGTATAAGAGAGGCGTGGAGCTCCTGGAGCAGATACAGTGGAGGGCTAAGAAGAGGATTAAAGGACTGGAGAATCTCTTACAAGGATTGGCTGAGGGCCTGTTCAGCCATGTGAAGAGAGGACTGAGAGGTGACCTTATCTGTGAGTGTCTGAAGGGAGAGTATCAAGAGGATGAAGCCAGGCTCTTCTCAGTAGAGCCAAGCAATAGGACAAGCTGCAACAGGCAGAAACTGATGCACAGGAAGTTCCACCTCAATATGAGGAAAAACTTTACTGTGTGGGTGACAAGGCACTGGAACAGATTGCCCAGAGAGATTGGGGGATCTCCCTCACTGGAGACATTTTGGAACTATCTGGATGCAACTCTGTGCAATCGATGGCACTTGAGCAGGGAGGTTGAACCAGATGACCCCACTGCTGTCCCTTCCAGCCTCACCCATTTTGTGACTCTGCGATTTTCCCCTTTCCATGCACATCAGACCTCCAGTGCTGGGTGGCCAGAAGTCCTCTTTCAGATGCTTCCTGTCCTGCAACTCAAGCCCTCACCACACCTTACCTAGAACCACTCTAACTCATCCTGAGAATCACACCTCTTTTGACCTTGGCCCTGGGATTAAGGGGAGATCACTGCCCAGTGAGGCTTCCCCATGGATTCAGCCTCTGAAGCCTTCAGCTTCCCTTGCTCATTAGAGGTTGTTTTCTCTCCAAGTGTCTTACTCTTCTCTCTTGCTTTACACATCTCTACTTGATGATAAATCCCTCATCATTTTGCAAGGTGCCGGAAGGTCAAAGAAACTCCAGTACCAGCCGCTGGCTAAGCCTCAAACCCCCAGCCAAGAAACAACAGCATCCCATAGTGCTGTTGTAACAAAGTAACAGCTTTTCTCACAGGGAAAAAAAAACCAAAAAACTGCATCAATTTAACACAGAACGCTGTCAAACGCATCAAGCGTCAAGCTTTTCATCCCACTGATGGATGGCACACAGAAAGGAGGCACTGGTGCTGATAAATTTAAAGCATTTAGCAGCTGGTTGTTTAAGTCGTCTCCTAATTACTCAACATCAAAAAAACAGGCAGAGGAAAATATGTCATGCATGGACTTACCCAGCTGATCCAGAGCAAAGAGGGCTGGGGCACCTTCGGAGGGCTCATTGTCTGAGGGAAGAAGAACAAATGCTAGGGAAGTCAGCTGGAGAGGCAGATGAGGACAGATGGGGTGACAACACTCTTTTAATCACACTGCAGATAAGCCCCTGCTTAGCTTGATTCCAGTTCACACTGACAGCTTTCATGTGCCTGTTGTGGGTTTTCTTTTAATTCAGCTGTTACTGAAAAACCTCAGAACCAGCTCAAGACAGAGACTTGTCAAGACAAACCCTGAAAAGCAGAAGTTGCACTGCCCCATCTGTACCCTCCCTGGGATCCCCAGCAGTGCTCCTCTTTTTGTCCCTACCACAGCTCTTCACTCCCTTTCTTAATTTACCTGGTGCTCAGGGCATGGCCAGGAGCACTCTGCCTGCAGCAAAGCTTTCCTGTATGCTACAGTCTCCTCCAACAATAGCAACTGGAGAAGGTTTAACCAGCAGGAGCAAGAATTATTCAGAGGCTGACCAAACCTTTGAGTCATCTGCACTGCAGTAACTCAGTGCCTGTGACAGGTGAGACCACAGGCTCTGGAAATCCCTGAGCTGGTGGCACCTCTCACCAAAAATTTGTAGGGGTTTATTTTGCATCCCACAAATAACCTCCCACCCAATCTTTGCTCCCAGCTGCAGAGCACAACACACACAGATCTCTCACTGCCAGTAAGATCAACAGCCACACAGGAGCATGTTACCAAGTGTTGAATTCCATTGGTGCCTTGTAGTTTGTGGGGATTTTGCTATTTTCAAATATTTCTTGCACTGTCAAAAGTGCTGCTAAATTGAAAAGCCCAATGCAAATTAAAAAAAAAAAAATTGCAGAGGGTGGGGGATTTTGCAGTATTTCTTTTTTTTTCCCTATATAATTCATGCCATTTTTTCAATGAATGGTCTTGACTTTAAAAACTTTTGGTCTGGAATCTGTATTCCTAGGGGGTTCCCGGAGGACATTTGAAAATGGCAGGTCCATGATGCCCTACAGCAGTCCCATACCTGTGCCCTTTCTAAGAGATCTTGCCCCCTGTTATGAAATGGTCTTAGGCCCAATGGTTAGGAAAAGTTGTGAGCCACAGGTCTAGGGTAGCAATGGGCTGCATACAAAACCCAAAGCCAATGTATATCCACATTCAATTGTTCAACTGGTTTGGATTTCTATGAGTTCCTGATGGCAGTGATTCTGCCATCCTCTGCTTTACAGACACAAGCATGGTGCAGTCCTGGGGTCTACGGGGATTTAACCAATGCAGTCATAAACAATGACACAGAACATGCACATAGCAAAGAAACAATAGAAGCAGAGACTGTTCTAATGGGGAAGAAGAGCAGACTGCATCAAGCATCCCTGTGTGGTTCCCCTGAAGCCACCCTGGGCTGGGTACCTGCAGAAGCAACAGATGTTCTGCCATAAGGATGTTGCCCAGTGGTGCTTTGCTGGGGATATTGAACCCAGGGCTCAAAAGCACAAATCTACTTATGGGTTCAAAAGCATAAAGCTACTTATGTAATTCAGCTCCCAGAAAAGGAGGTGATGCCTCATCTTGGTTTGTCCCTTTCCCTTCCCCCAGCATCTGGGCTATCAGGGGAAGCCAAGGGAAACAGATGGAGATAAGCGAGCGCTTTACTAAAGCAAAGTGTTTCCGTTCCCAAGGTGCTGCCATCTGGAAGGCTCTGGGTTTATTTTGGTTTCAGTCTGGGGCACAGCACATCCCAGACAAAGGAGGAACTTTGCCCAGGAAGGGAGAGCTTTGTGCTGGTCCAGGGGGCAGGGACCTCTAATAAAAAAGAAGACCTGGGGCCAAGCAAGGACTACTTATAGCTGTTCCAGCCAAATGTTCAAATGGGGATTAAAAAGCAAGTAAGAGCAGCTGACTGGAAATTAGGTAGAGGTGAATTGATAGATGAAATAGGACTGCTGCCTACTCCTCATTGCATCTGCACCAAGTGCTTTCCTGAAACAGGGAATTTCTAGAGAGCAATGGACCCTAGCCTTGAGGCAGGACATCTTGTGTCTGGCTAAGGTGGGCTGAAGCCTTGAATAGTCCTTGCACAGGAAGCCCCAGTTGGGGCAGCCCCTTGTCATTGCCAGGACAGCATGTATCCCTGCAGCCCACCTAAATTGTCCCACACAAATACTGAAGAGAATATTTTATCAGTTCTCCTCCCACTCCTTCCCAACCATGGTCATCTGCAAAATCCTGCTTGTGCAGGGTGAAGATGGTTATATCTAGCACGAGTGACACATTTACTGGCCAAAAGATGGGTGTTGTGGCCTTTTCTATTTCCTTTCCTTTACTTTCCTTTCCTTTCCTTTCCTTTCCTTTCCTTTCCTTTCCTTTCCTTTCCTTTCCTTTCCTTTCCTTTCCTTTCCTTTCCTTTCCTTTCCTTTCCTTTCCTTTCCTTTCCTTTCCTTTCCCACTCCAAAGAAGGAAAACAAGCCACAGACCAAGTGGCTGTGTCAGTGTGACAGTTTGGATCTGACCTTTCCCCCTTTCATACCAAGTCCTGCCTGGCTCTGGACACAGCCCAGCAAAACCCCTGGCACCACTGCAAGCACAGTGAATGGCAGCAGCACATCGGGAAGGCTCTCAGCACTTTCACTGGGTGGATTAAGAGCCAGCAATCATGTCCTACCTCCTTTCACATTGGAAAAGGGGTGGATCCCACCATGAGACAACCAGTTTGTTTCATCCAGCTTCCAGTTTTCACCAGGGTCCATTTCTGATCCGCAGCATCAAAGATCTGCTTGCAATGCCTCCTGCTGCTCTCTCTGGGGAATAACCAAAAGATACTCTGAGCATCTGTCATGCTGCTAGATCATAGCCAGCTGCTGAGAAGCTCACCTCAGCAGAGGAAAATCTTGTCAATGTTTCAGGGAAAAAAAGAAAATAATTTAAAAAAATGTTGAGGGAAAACCCGCATGACTCACAAGGAACTCTTGGGCCAAGGAGTTGCTGACTCTACTCGACTTATCACATCAACAAGCCTCCGCACTGCATCAAAAGGCCACCAACACTCGGACATCTTAAATTTCTGTTATCAGTCTGACCAACACTTACAAATTCCCAATCCATCATAATACTTGCCGGGATGGTGGTTTACTTCTGAATGGAGTGATGTTTCACAAGGACATCCATCAGGGAAGTGTGTTTGACTTTACATGTCCTGGCAAGTGAGGGGAGTGGGCAGGCTTGCTGGCCCTTGTTCCCACGTCCCAGCTCCTCCACGGGCAGGAGTTAAAGGCTGGAAGTTACAGTCAGATATACATTCCAAGGCAATGCTACCACTGGCCACTTGGCTCTCACAGCTGCTCCAGCCCTGGAGCTGTGGCTGTGAGCCACCAGGGAAGGATGGGGATTATTGAGCAGTAAACTTGGGAGCTCTCCACCCTAAAAAGTTCCTTTCTGGTGTAGACACTAAATTATTTTCCCGACTGTTGGTCATCCAGTACAACCCGCAGGTTTGTTGCACCAGGGAATCCTCGTGGAGACATTCTCCATCCCTTGACTCCTTAGACCTATGCATCTGGGCAATCCCAAATCTGAGCAAAGACCCTGAGAATAACTCATGGAGAGCAGCCCTGCAGAGGACTTGAGGGGTTCTCATGGATGAAAAGCTGGACATGAGCCAACGGTTTGTGCTCACAGCCCAGAAAGCCAACCTGCACCCAGAGCAGCGTGGGCAGCAGGGCCAGGGAGGGGATTCTGCCCCTCTGCTCTGGTAAGACCCCCACCTGCAGTGCTTTGTCCAGCTCTGGGGTCCTCAGCAAAAGAAGGACAAGGATCTGTTGGAGTGAGTCAAAAGGATGGCCCAGAAGATGATCTGAGGACTGAGCATCTCTCCTATGAAGACAGGCTGAGGAAGCTGGGGTTGCTCAGCCTGGAGAAGAGAAGGCTCCAAGGAGACCATATAAAACCTTCCAGTACCTAAAGATGGCTTATAAAAACATTTAGATTAGATGTTAGGAAGAAATTTTTTACTGTGAGGTTGGAGAGGCACTGGAGCAGGTTACCGAGCTGGAAGTCTTTAAGACCGGACTGGATGGGGCTTTGAGCAGTATGGTCTGGTGGATGGCACCCATGCCCAGAGCAGAGATGTTGGAACTAGATGATCTTTGAGGTCCCTTTGAAACCAAGCAATTCTGTGACTCTATGGTTCTATGATCCCTGGTGGAGCGGGTAACACACACAGGCGTTTAATGCATCCCTAGGCCTTCAGAATTACATGGATTTGGAAGGGAAGAGAGTCCTTGCAGTATCAGCAACCTCTAATTTATTAAGGAAGCATGCAACAGTGTTGTGCTGCACCAACAAGTTTTTGCCTCTGTTGGAAGATGCTGAAAAGGGATTTTTCCTTGTACTGTCTGAGGCAAACCCAGACCCCAAATGGCAGGAGCGGAGCTGATTTCATGGAGAAGTGAGTCCCATGAAACCCATCACACTGGCAGCTGGTCATCACTCTGATTTTCTTAGTCATTATTTGTAGGAATTCTTTGTCATTTAATGCTATCACAGCCATAATTCAGGGCACTCCTGGAAGAAATGGGCAGATAGCAATGGAGGGACACCATCACACCAGCACCACCTCCAGAAATGAGGCCAAGAAAGAGATGGATAGGGCTCTGTCTCCACAGGGAAGCAAAGCATGGCTGAGCCATCCCACTGCACTTCCCAAGCACTGGTACCTCTCAGCTACCATCCTGCTGACGGGGCTGCAGGAAGGGGCAGCAGCCCCACGCTGAGGTATTTGGCTCCCAGTGGCTCCCAGCAAGGCACAGCCCAAGCCCCTGCCTCAGCCCACTGCCAGGTCTCACCAGCATGAGCAGGGAGTGTGCTGGTGCTTCTCTGACTGGCCAGACCTGCAAGAAGTAATTTCATACATTCTCTTGCTCAACACCTTAATTGAGTGGAATTAAATACTTGTCCATATATGTTTGGTGAGCAGCAAGCAGGACACGTCACTGCATGCGCAGGCAGAGCTGGACTGGAGTTTTTTGATGTAGCAAATTTGCCCGAATTGCAATTAAGAGGTACTGAGACTTCAGGCAAATTTGGATGGACTAATTAGTTTAAGCTGAAAGAGAAGATAAAGAGTCCTGAGAAGAGCAGCAAGGCTCCATTTTGACATTTAAAAAATGAATTTTTTTTCACTTGCTCTTTCAAGTGCTGATTTTGGTCTGAAAGTGACCTAGTTTGCTTTTTCTTTTCTTTTCTTTTTTCTTTTTTTTTTAAGTCATGAAAAGCAGTAAATAATCTCAAACCAGAATGTCTCATGCTACGCTTATGAAAAGAAATCAAAGAAGAAAAGAAACATCCCCCTTTAGGGGGTGATCCAAACCAAAAAGTATTTTCAATTTTTCCCTTCAGCCACTGAAATGAAAAACCTATTATTTGTACAGCTACACTACTGAAAGGCATCTCTTCAGTATGTACTGCTGGCAATTTCTGCTTTCTACCTGCCAAGGGAGGGGTTTGTCTGCAAGTTCAATAAAAGTATAAGAGAGAAAGAACGAAATGGCAATTTATCAACATAGCCTAGAAGATAAAATGGCTTTTCCATATTTACTTGCTTCTCTGAAAGAAGGAACCTCAGCTCTTTGCTTGCTACCCCACTCTGCTCAAAATCATATAGACATGAAATCATATAGACACGAGTCCCGAGCTCTCATCACACAGAAGATTAATTGCAGATGTAAAACCTTCTGACTTCACTGACATGCAAGGTCTAACCAATATTAGAGAAAGCAAAGGTCAAAATTTATTTGGGTCAATAACACCAGCAATGACAGACACCCAGAAGATCATAAACCTCAGTTCTTGCTGAAGCTTTGGGGCATCCATCTCTTCACAGCAGAACCTGATACCAGCAGAGGTTGCTGGTATCAAGTGTTCAGTGCCAGCATCAGAGATCAGAGATGCGTTTGTGGTCCCTGTCTCACCACAGAGCACACATTGTCTGCATCAGAGCCTGCCCACTGTCTGCTGTGGCTGCCCAACAGGATGGGATGGGAGGGAAAGGGATGGGTGAAAACACAGGACAGGGCCCACTAGCTGCATTTATATTCATGCAACAGATTTCTTGCTAAAATGCAGAGCTGGAGAAGGAGGCATCACTGTTCAAGCTGGTGTCTCACCAGGGCTGGGATGACAGCTCCAGCTGCTTGAAGGGCTCAGCCTTGCTACAGTCAAAAATCAACACCCATCACATCTATCTTTCAAGAAGACAAATCAAATGGGGGGTTTTCCAAAGGGCCTTCACTCAGGTTCTGTGTGGAGTCTTCACCTAGGCCAAGGGATGCTCATTTTGCACACCTATAGCTTCCACCCTTCCTCTGAGGAAAAACAAGGTGAGAAAAGATCCACATTCCTCCTATATCCTGATACAATATTAAAAAAATAATAGGGGCTAGATATATTAAGACCCCTTTCACTCTGCAGCTTTTACTGTACCTCAAAAACAGCAATTCAAATCAAAAGCACTGTCCACTTTCAATCTAGCCTGCAAATCTCTTCCAAACTGCAGGAAAAAATAGCAAAATATTGGAAAGAACATTTCAACAATGTTTTCCAATCCCTCTAATCTGACAGGAGTGGCTGCTGGAGCACAAGCCCCAGTTAAGCTCCTCTTCTGGAGCATTTCCAGTTCAAGACAATCTGCCACACAGCCTCTCACGGCACTCAGAAACTGCATGGGGATTTTTTTTCTTTGTACCATAAACTGTAGAATTCACATGGCCAGAACAGCAGGAAAATAAAAGTTAATGACCTAAGATTAACCCAGACAGACAAGAGACTAAAGCATCAAACCCTAAATGCTACAGCATGCAGGAGCTTGATCTGGTGGACAAGTATAGGCTGGAAATGTTTGCCCAAACACTGCCCTCAAAATCGGCTCCATCCACATGGCTCAGGTGCTGCTGAGTGAAATGCAGATGCTTTACAAAGGATCTCACATTTCTCTGAGCTGTCCCGTCTCCTTGGTTATGGTTCAGCTTTAGAGCTCTAACTGCATCCACCTACTTGACTGGGAGTAAAATTCAGTGGCTCTTCCAGAAGACGCAGACTCAGCTACTTCTCTTCTCCATGAGGAGCAAACAAGGGCACAGTATCATGAGATACTCAGGCCAATCTCATCCGGCTAGATCACCACCAGGGATGGTGACCACCCGAGGCTGGTGATCCCTTTGGGCTGGTGATACACACGCACCATCTTGCTGGTCTAAGCCCCTAGAACAGCAGACTGGAGCCCTTTGCATTTCATGATTTATTGACTTAGATGAACAACCTTTCCAACACCTTGTAGCACCTAAGAAGAGTTCATGTGTGGTCCCTTCTGGGTAGCATCTGTCCTGGGGAACCCAGGCAGTGTGGGGTGCACACAAACAGTTCCTGGGATCAGAGCAGCCCTGAGCCACACAATCCCTTTGCTTGGTGGCCATGCCAGGGCTGGTGACTGCAGAACCACCACCAGCTTGTAGCAGCCTGGTGTAAGAGTGATCCTGGGCAGGGACTGCGGCAAGAGAAAGGCTGCACAACAGCTGAGGTGGGCACAAGTCATAGGAGGTCTGTAAATGGGGCAGCTGGGAGCACACCAAAGAGAGCAGGGTCCAGTATCAGTTTGGAGAGGGAGGCCAGGACAAGGGAGAAAAATCTGTTTCTGTTCATGTTGCAAACCCTACAGGGGTGGCTGGCCATTGCTAGTGTGTTCTCCAGCAAGAGAGGGCACTGACCCTAACACATGCTTCCAGGCAACTTTTGGGGGTTGAGATCAATATTCACCATACCAAAGGAATGATATGGGCAGCCAAGGCAGAAGTGAGGCAGAGACAAGAAGCAGGGACTGAAGAAGACAGCTTGGTCCAGCTGTAAAAGAGGAAGAGATCTTAGCCAGACTGTGGGAGAAGGCCTCAGGCAGCAGCCTTACAGCAATCACTCAGGGGATTAAATGCTATGAGACAGATCCCTTTACTGGAGATGTTCCCCAGCTCCCTGCAATAATACAGGGCTAGCCTTCTTTTCATCAGGCTTGCTCTGGGAGCCTCCCTCCCATGCTCGCCAAAGGGGCTTTATGGTGCCTATGCAGTAACCCAGATCCTTCCCAATCCCAGTTATTCCAGAGAAGTTAAGTATCCTCTGACCCACAGTTTGGCCCAGATTAAAAACTGAGTAAGGTTTGACAGCTTCTGTGTCAAAAAGGCCATGTACTCAGAATGTGAGAGCAGTGCCAAGGGGAAGTCCTGTCGCTCGGGCAAGCAGCAGCTGCTCTTGGGCAAGTATCGCTGCCCTGTGAAGGCACTGCCTTCCTGCAGCTGTTCATCTGCCCAAAGGCAACATCAGCGGGAATGGGAGGGTCTGACTGAGCCTTACAGAGCAGGGCAGGATCAGGACTTTGAGGGGGACATCATTACAAATTCATTTAACCTGGAGCAGCGTGGGCACAGTGAAAGGCACAAGGTGATAAACTACTTCCCCAGTACCCCAGAGCTCAGTCTGAAGGCCACTTTTAATCACCCACAGCTGTTCTTTACTGCCTTGGATGTGCTCTCCTTTAATTAGCCCAAAAGGTGACTAATGAGCTATTTGTTAATGTCATCAATCAAAAATCTCTTTTTGTAGCTGGTCTGAAAGAGTGTTTTTTTAAAAGCATCGAGTTTCAGCCAACTGGCACGGAGCATGATCACAAGCTAATTACATGATCTCATGGCAGTTATCTCGAACTAATACATCATTAATCTGATCTTACGACAGCTAAAGGAGAAGCCCAGAGCCAAGAGGCACTTGAATGCTCCACAGCTCTCAAGACAGGAGCCCCTTGTATAAAAGCTGCAGGTTTACACACAGCAGGCACATGTCAGGGCAAGCTGCAAGTTGTATTGCTCCCCTCACCCTGACAAACGAAAACATTCACAGGCCAGGAAACACACGATCTCCTCCAAAGGGAGCCTTCCCCAAAACACTGCCACTATCCCCCTGATTCAGTTCAGGGCTGCAAGGATGACCAGAGAGGGAAGGGGCTCAGGGACTCTAAGGCATTTTTTATAAGCTTTCTGTAGGATAAAACCCTTTTGGAGGACCTGTCCTAGTCTGGTCTGAGGAGACATAATAGCAGGTGGGTAGTTTCAGGTCACCTGCACTGATGAAGCTCCTGTCTATCCTCTACATCCCTTTGGATATAAAGGTAGGAGGCAAACCAACAAATAAATTCCTATTTACATGTCATGATTTCATTTAAATAGCTCACCTCTAACTGGGGACAGCCATCTACATAGATAACCAGACAAAATCTTGAAAATCTTTGAAAATAGTGTCCTTAGTTTCAGCCAAACTTTTACTCTTGAGCAAGGGTACCCCCCAAAATGGTCCCAAAGGAGCTGCTCCAGCCAGCCTGTCCCAGCCATCTCACAGGTATTGCAGGACACCAGGATCCGCTTTTCAGTGCTCCAGGACCACCGCTCTGATGACACAGGACAGGAGGTGCTGGGTGCACATATCAATACAGATTTGGGGTGAGTTTAAGATCTGTAAGGTCCTCCAAGTCACCATGTGGAATAACATTTCTCTTTCTTACTTCTCTAGTTTTTCTTCCAAAGTCAGAAAATTGAATTGCAACTCCACGATTCAAATGTTAAAACACTTGAAGCAAAGCCTGTGTCTCTTTTTGTGTCTGTAGCGGAGCTGCCTGTGTTAAACTAGCAGCATCAAAAGCCACCACACCTCAGCTCTGTCGGTTATCTTCACAGGCAATTAGCTGCCAGGGTATTTTAGACATAACAATCACTTCTCTACTTAAGAGAGGATAATTTCTCTGTGCTGTTTCCCTGACTTCTCAGAAAACACATGACTGCTTTTTTTTTTTTTTTCAGTCATAGGAGAAAATGTTCCTGTTCCACCATCATTTCAGACAACACCTTAAAAAATGGTAACATAGAAATGGTATATCTTACCTGAAAAAACACCTGTGATTTCTCTGGCGACAAAAAGCATCTGTGCCTTAGTGCTGCAAGACCAAAGTTTTCCTGGGAAATGTTTGTCCTCTGTTGGGTAATAGCTCCACAAAAACTATGTAGCCATTGCCTGGACTTGCTTTAGTTTGGGTAGGTAAGTCACGGGAATTCAGCTGCTCTTGTGTGTTCAAAGAGCTTCAAACTGTTCTACACCACCTATCGCATTATGGTTCCCACAAGTATGCAAGGTATGTATCTGTCTTCCTGAGTCACATAATTATCTATGGGAAAGTAACCTGTGGAAACACAGCAGAGGGGAAAAAACCCAACTGGCTGTCTAAATCCCTCGACAGTCAGAAGTAGCCCTGCTAGGAGATCTTCTCAAACAGGGGCTTTGCTAATTCCTCTATGTCTAAAATGCCAGAGTAGCAGAGATGCTGGGCTGTCTGCTTCCTGCCTTCCTCAGCAGTTTGTAGCACACGTGTGGGAAGTGCCAAGGAGATCTTTGAGACTGCAGCCCAGTCTCAAAAGCAATCACAGCACTGTAAGAGACAATCTAAAGCTCATTGGGTTGCACAGGTTATGGGATGGCCTCTAGCCAGGAGGAAGTGTAGGGTGAAAGAGTCCCTGATGACTGCTGCTAATGAAGGCTGAGTCATCAGTGACATGGAATGAAAAAATTATGTGATGCAGCAGTGTCTGGGCTAGTTACATCTTGATAAGGATGGTGGATGTCTTCCTGGGTTTTCCCTTGAGTCAGAAACACCTGGGGAAAGTGATACCAGGGAAGGGATATCTGCCATGATCAAATGCCACCTCAGGCAGTCTCAGAAGAGGAATAAACAATATGTGAGAATGGGATACCTTGTAGGTTAACTTTCCAGAGAAGCCACTTGTATCAAGTGGATAGGAGGAGATAAGGGTGACAATGAAGAGCAAATAGCGAATGGAGCCTCGATCACCCCATCTTCTTGCAAGGAAAAATATGGTCTTACCATGGTGAGAATGGCTCCAGCAAATGTTCACACTCTGCAATCTTTTTTCAGAATGACCAGTTTTCCTGTATTATTTACAACAAGGACATCCCAGAAGTGAAGCTCCAAACCCTACATGACATCCAAAAGCTCACTTGAGCATAGGCAGCCCACACACCTGCAGCAGATGTGAACGGATCTTGTTTTTTGCTCCATCTCCTGAAAGACCATCACCATCCATCACGTCTTGTGACAGCTTACGGTACTCAGGGGCTTATATAAAATTTTGAGCTTGGTTGTTAAGTGCTTCTAGCTACCAGGTTAGACAGAAAACCTCACACCTAGGAGGCAAACAGCCCCCATTCCCAGGGCCAGGAGTTCTGCAAGTATCCCTGTGTACTGGATGACAAAGAGAAATATGCTGTGCAGCATTAGAGCCAATTCTGAGGCATGGTTCTATCACCCCATTCCATTGGCCAGCACTGCCTAAGGCATCCATCAGTATCTGGTGTGCTTGGCACCTTCATGCAGTGCGAGCAGGTTGGGATGCTGCCAGGCACCAGATGGGCCTGTGTGTGCAAGTTCAGGAGCCGGAGGTATCAGCCAGAGGAAAATGACCCTCAGATGCACCCCATTCCCTTTCCTTCTCCAATGGCATAGCTCTGGCCACAAAGGCAAGCGCATTCAAGCTCTTACCAAGTGACATTTTGGTGACTGTCAGTGTGGTGCCAACTGGTGCTGGCTGTCTTGGCAGCCAGTGTCTGGAGCAGTGAAAGATTCTGGCTGTGCCACCACCTATGCACAGGGGAGGAGCTGAGAGAGCCCTGGCCGTGCTGCTGTGTCCCAAGGCCCTCCTCCCACCCAGGCTCACTCACCACAGCTGTAGAGCAGCAGGAGCAGCACTGGCAGTGTCAAAGCTCTCCCACTAAGCCCCTGACATGCTGATGCACCAGAACACCTCCTGGAGGATGGGGATGCCATCAGGCTTCAACTCTGTAATGGGAGAAACTTGGAGAAAACTTTGGGTTAAGCTTCTTTAAAAAAAACAAAACTACTATATAGGAGGCATGCAATTACGGAGATACCAAGTCCTGATGACTGTTCCAGGCCTGTTGACTCGGGGCACGCTCGTCCTTCCTCCCAGCATGTCTGTGCTGGGCTGTGGTGGCCCCACCGTGGCACAGGCTCATCCACTCCTGCACAAACATCCTGGGGAGCCAAAACCGCCTTCAGGAGGGTGAGAAGCCAGGGCTGCATAACTCACGGTGTTCCACCGCTCCTTTGCTGTGAGTCATGAGCTTCCCAGGAGATTTACAGCCAGAGGCACCCATTTGCCTTGAATCAAACGGAGTGGATGGTTTCAGCCCAAGCCAAGCTCCCAGGTGAGTCTGGGCGAGGCAGAGATGAGCAGTCATTGCAATGCAGAAAGGTTTCCCACTCTTTCCTCTCTTCCTACCCTGTGCTGAGGACAAGGGATGGTGCTGGATATCACCAGCCTCCTACCCTTTCTCCAGCCACATCACCTGAGCCACTCCCCTGGGTGACCCTGTCAAAACTCCCATCCCTTGCTCCTCATCCTGCTTACCACTTGTGGGAGAAATCTTCACAATGGGGCCTGTCTTGTGCTATACATCTGCCTAGATGTAAACACTGCATTCCCTCAAAAGAGTGGAGCAAATAGATGATCATAACAGTCAGCAGGATGAGAGAAGGCATCCCACTGTTGTTGGAAAATTGTCTGAAAACAGACACTCTTTCCTCGGAAAGCCTTTCTGGGCTTCACCTCGCAGGGCAGCTCAGGCATAGTGACGTTGGGTGGGAGATTGTCCGTATTCTGAACACTGGTGAGGTCCTGCACAGCTGCCTCGAGAAGCAGTGGAGTTTCTTGGCTGAGGGCTGGTTTGTCCCAATCCCTATGCCTAGACTATGCCATGCCTATAATGCTGTCTTATTCAGAGACAGTGCTGGGTTACCTTTGTCAGGACGAGGAGGAAAGCGTGACTGGTGGTAGGAAGAAGTCCCAGGCCAGGTGTAGGCAGTGGTGAGTCTCAGGTTACTTCTGGGGCAGGCAGAGATGGGCAGTAGTGCCTGGGTTATTCAGTGATGGGAGTCGGAGAGGAAGAGTTCTGTCTCACTGAGACCCTGACAGACAGCACAGCCATAATCACCATAATTTTCTCCCCGGTGAAGGATGAGGCAGGCCGAAGGAATCTTCTTTGCTCAAATATCCACATACATCCTTTAATGAAATTGAGGCTCAGGCAGGATCTCTGCTGTCAGGTAGGAAACACTTTTTTGCTGTAATGTTTTCCAGAGGATTGACTTAGATATAAAATATTTACAGCTCTCTCTTCAGAGAAACACGCTTTTGGGGCAATCTTTCTGTGCTAAACAAAATCATAACTCTGAAGAGAAGAATACAGAGAGATTCAAACCAGCCTCTCGCTGAATTCCTTTCCTCAGGATCAGATAAGGGCAAAGAGGTTGGTAAAGTGGTGGTGATGCTGGGGACCATGGGAGGAATTGGTGGCAAAACCAGACCTTAGTGGCCTGTGTGAAGGATGTCCATCCTTCCCTATCTGACTTCTTATAGCAGTTACGGCATCCTGCCCCTGGTCTGGCTCCTAATCCTTCCTCATTCAGTTCAGGGCTGACCCAGCACCTTTGCTTCCTGTGACTCGCCAGTGTGCACATCTGATCTCCCCCAGCCCAGTATTTTTCCATCCAAGGGCAAGCCCACGCGCACTCCCATGTGAATGTGAAAGTCCTGCTGCGGTGTTGGGGAGAAGAGAAACAAATCTCTTTTGTCTCCCTACACCGAACAGTCTGGTGCCAGTTTATGAGGGTGTGATGACCTCTGCCTCTGGGATCAGCCGTAACACAGATACCTAATGTCTTGCCATTGGGATCACAGAAGTGCAGCCAAGAGCCGCTTTCTGCCGATTTTCTCCTGACTGCCTGCTCTCCCTGTGAACTTCCCTGTGTGTGGTGGGATGCTGTGGTCACTTCCAACATTCTCTGCAGGTCTCTCCTCTAGTTGCAGGAGGATCTGGATACATCCAGGGCAGAGCCCTACCTGACACAGGGCTCCCTCTACCCACTGGCATGGGGGAGCCAGGGCTGCTCCCGGGGTATGAGGATGGTGCAATTATAACCAACCACTAATTACCCTGAGCAAGATTTTGGCCATCAGTTTTATTTAAGACATGGTGGTGGGTTAGTCCATGTCACCAAGTCCCTGCTTCATTCTCTTTGGTTGTCATGAAAAACTGGAAAAGACCTGATGCTCCGCATCAGAACAAACCCAAAAGCTGAAACTTCTAAATATCTCAGTACAGAGAAATGCCATTTTCCAGCCGGTCTACTCACTACTTAAGAAAAAAACTGACCCCACCAGAAAAATATCAGCATTGCAGTGACATTTGTTCCAGCCGAAATGTGAAGCACATGGTCTCCTCCCCTTCCAGGTTACCACCTCAGAATTCGTTAGACTTTTATTTTGTATCAATAAGGGGGTTTCAATTTGTGCACGTTATTTAAACTCTCAGCAAGGAAGCAAAGTAACAATTATCCACCCCCTAGTTTGGTGATTCAGGAGTGACTCTAACGAATACTGAGGCCGTGCAACCAGGATGAGCTATCTGTGAGGAACAACAGTGAAATTGTCTGCTCAGGTCAATTATGGAAGAACAGTGTCTGGCAGGATGTGTCCAGCTGCATCCTGGAGACTCAGACACCTGGTGATTCAATCATCCCTTGAGGCAGTATTACTTTCATATGCACATTACTGAAAAATTCATCAGCAATCCAACATTGGTGGTAGCCCTTCTCAAATGGAAACAGTTCCAGATGTGGGACAAAGAGAGACCTCATCTGGTCAATAATATTTTCCATGATTTCAAGAAATGATGGGGCAGACCATCCATTTGCAGCAAAGTAAATGGATGGTGATAGGTCTTTTTTTTTACTATATGGTACCAAATAACTGCCCTACACTTCTTAATAGCCAAGAAGATACTTCCATTAACACTGACGTGTTTGTGATGTTGCAAATAAGCTAAAAACCTTCCTGTGCCTTTACCATACACTTCATTGTAACAGACAGTCCTACCCATGTTGGCCATTATGATTCTCTAATCAGACTATAAACTCTTTTAGGGGTTGCTTAGGAGTTTTTTGCTATGATGAGTAAATGAAGAATAAGCTTTAAGTTTATTAAATACATAATTTTTTTCCTGACTCCCTCTTGCCCAAAGAAAGCAACTGCTCTCAGGTATTTTTCTGCTCTTATGCTGGAAGCACTCAGTATGTCTGAGCAAAATGGGGGCACCTTCTTCTAGGGTATGGAGCAATTCTATGTCTCTTCCCAAAAATATTTTTTCCTTTTCTTTCCTTCCAGTAAGCCACTACATTTAGGCTTCCCCCAAAAATTATGGCAGGCTTTAATTCCCTCCATACCTCAGTCTTGTCTCTCCCCAACAAGCAGACACGGTCCCTTGCAAAGCCATGTTCTCCTCTCCTATGGGGACACTGAACCACATTGAATATACAAATGGATTATCTGCAACACCAAGATTTAGGCTTTTCCTTCGAGATATTTTCATGATGGATGAAACGTTGCATATGTGCCATGGAAAGGGCCTGAAGGAGACCAAATCTGCCTCTTTTCCCCCATGAGCAAGCTGTAACAGCCCATTCTTGGCTGTCTATGACTTGGGCTGTGCCAGTGAGTTTTCCACTGCTGGCTTTTTTCCCAGGCACTGGAGCTTGCCCGCCAGTCTCTGCAGTTTTCCAAAGGGCTGTCATTTGTGTCTGCAGTGGCCAGGAGACACAGAGACCTCAGGGATGCTCCCTACGCATGGAAGTGCCTTGTCCACTCAACACTCGGACTCATGAGGTTCAGTAGCAGCTCCTGCGGCCCCTGTGCTCACCCCACAGTTTCCCAATTGCCAGAGGAATCAATATTTTCCTGGAAAATATCGACTAATCCTTTTTTTCTTCCCCCCAACCCTCATTCCAGGAATGTACCACTTTCAACATAACTTCTGCCAGGAAAAGTTTCTTAGGTTGGAACTTTTAGTCCATGTGTGGAAAAACCACCTGGGAGGCAGCAGCAATCAGCAGTCAGGGCAGGACAAGGGTGGGACCTCAGCTGGCCTGTTTCAATGCAGCTTCCTACATCCCTAACCCTTTGGTTAAGATCTTGGGCTCTAAACCTTCTTCCAACAAAACTAATAAATCAAAAAACATAAAAGATGAGATTTGATCCTCCTGTGAATCTGGGGGGAAGGCCAGGGGGTGAAGCTATATAAAGCGCAAAAAGTGTTTCTTCCCAGGCTTAGCTCAGACTGTTTTACTGCCAGTGTAAGTTCTCCACACGTTTCCCATGATGTTGCACGTCCCAAGTCAAAATCGCACTCTCCACACCCTCTGCAGCTCAGCGCTGGGAGACAAACAGGGCTGCAGGCTGCAGAGGGTGTTTAACAGACTGCAGCCAGGCTGAAATGCAGAGGTGATGGATGTTTTGTGCTAACTTGGCTCAGCCCTTGCGCCCATCCATGTCCTGTGCAGGCAGCAAAACGTCACATATGGCTGGGACTGCTTTTCCCTACTAGCACTGAATGACTCCATCCTCACAAACAGCAGTGCCCCACCAAAACATCTTCATGGCAAAACTCCTGTCCCTCACATCTCATCCTACTCACCAGTTCTTCAGAACTGGTGGGGGAAAGGTCTTGTGCTAAACATCTGCCCAGCTGCAAACACTGCACTCCTCCAAAAAAGCAGACAAATGGAGAGAGAAGGTTGCATCAGGCAGTGGGATGAGAAATTCAGTGGCTGAATAATTCTGTCTGAAAACAGACACTTTTTCCTAACAAAGCCTTTCTGGGCTTCACTTCCTGGGGAGGAGCTGAGTGGGGGCTAGTCCATATCCTGAACACTGGTGGGGTCAGGAAGGGAAAGAGTTAGGTGAACGGTAAGCTGGTGGGGGCTGCTACCCATCCAGCATTTCTGTGAAATGAATGCTTTGTTTCCCTTGTTTTCCTTTAGCCAGCACCTAAAGTCAGACAGCTATCTCCAGCACCATCCAACATTTTGTTTTGAACAGAACTTTATCTTCTTTGCTTTGCCATTTTACTGACAAAACCAACAACAGCAAGTAACATTGATTTAGATACGCACCCGAGTGTGTTTCCTTTCCTCTTCCAATTCTTCAGTTCAGCAGCCAAATCAAACACAGCTATCCCCATGCCTGCTCTCTGGCCATCACTGCATCAATAAACAGCGCTCCATTTCCAGCTTACCTTGAGAGGTCTCTTCTTGCAGTGCCAGCTGTGTGCAGCTCTCCTGCTGTGAGTTTTCCCAGCCTTAGAGTCTCCTTCCCCCCAGCTGTGTGGCTGAGCCACCTGCACAGTGAAGGCTTAGAGGTCTCTGTTACAAAACTGGGCATTGGGTGCCGCTGCTTGGGACAGGATTCAAATCTATGTGGTGGTGGAGTTATTCCTGGGTTTACATCCGTGTGTGTGGGCACAGGACTCTGTACAGGGAGCTAACATGAGCCTTGACATCACTGGTTGAATTTAGGGAATTAGCACAGTCCTAAAATGCTCTGCAGGGAAGCTACTGCCAGGGTGACGAGAGAGAGAGACAACGCCCTGCAACCACCTCCCACCCAAGCACAGGGCAGGGCATGGAGCCAGGAGTTTCTACGCCAGCCCCACTGCCGTGCTGCATCACCCCGTCAGAAATAACCCCCCATCAAGGTGCACTCAGCTCTGCTGCAGCACAAAAGCAGACAGCCTCCTCAGGCTTGCCCATGACATGGGCAAAGGGACCCCTCCTGAAATCCCACAGCCCCGTGGAGCTGCTGGTCCTTGCTCCAGTGGTCAGGGTAGGAGGTTGTGGAGTGACAGAGGTGCCCCCACATGGTGGGATATGGCAGGGGAGGTAAAGCCCCAGCCCATGGACTCCCCTAACACCTCGTGCAGCTGCCGAATCCCTGCCCCAGAGGATGCCGCTGCTCTCACTAACTAGAGCAGCCACAAGAGAAGAGCACCTCCAAAGAAAAGGAATGGGAAACGGTCACAAGAGAGGCAGCCTCCCCCAAAAGATGAAGAGGAAATTCTAAAACCCAAGAGGAGTCTCTGAACCCCAAGTCTGTCTGCTCTTTGTAGAGCTGGGTGGAAGCTGCAGCTGTGTAATTGCAATTCAGGTTGGTTTTCACAACCTCAGTCCTACCAGAAGATGGTTTCTGCAATTTGTGGTGTCTTTCATAGTCATTCTACTTTCCTCTTGATTCTTTTCTCTTGATTCTTGCAAAGGCCTCTCTAATCTCTGTGTGAAGAACGTCCCAGAAAGCTATTGCAATAACAGCTTTGAATTTTCACATGCCTTCTGCATGGAGATTGTGAGACACCAAATTCAACATGGCCAGAAGCAGCAGCTCTCTATTTCTGAGCGCATCGTCTTGCATGAGCAGCTGCCTTGTTTTGCTGCAGTCTTGTGGCACCCTGAAAAATGGAGACTGGAGTATTTTGGGTGTGAGGAAAGAACATCTGCTTGTTTTCCTGAAGGAGTAGCTCTGCAGCCACCAAACAGACGGTGAAACTGCAGCCACAGGAAGCACCTGATTCCAAGCCAGACTGTGAGAAACAAGGGACCCCTTAATAGCTTTCTCAGTACTCAGTCCCTAGCCCATGCTAATTGCAGAAGGCAGTGGAGCCAAGCAGGCTGACGGCCCTCAAGTCCAGCCTCTTGTTTTGACATTAATGCTGCCTAAGAGTACACTAATGTAATCTGTAGAGCTTACTGTTAATATAATGAAATCTTCAGATCTTAATCAAATTTATTGGATATGTGGGAGGGCTGCTGAGAGTATTTCCAAATTTCTCTGTCTCAAGGAAAATCATCCCCCTAGTTTCAGCCTGTGAAATTGTGCCATGCCTATGGGACGTGGAAGGTTCAAGTCCAGGGTATTCCCTCCACAGCAGAGCATAAACAGGCCCTTATCAGTACTGTACAGCAGAACAATGTGCCTGCTGCCTCAGGGATGATGCATTTCTACTAATACTCGAATAGTTGCAAAATTCAAATACTTTTCAGAAAAAAGCCCAAAAGTTTCCCTCTTGGGGTACAAACATCTGACATCTTCAAGGATCAGGTACCATCACTTTCATTTTCTTTCCAACACTGCTCTTGTGCATCCAGACATTAATTTACACATTTGCACTTTCATCGTGCATCATCAGGCTTTCAAAGTCTGTGACCGCTGAGGACAGCTGCTGAAATTTGACTCTCCAGCTAACAAGAAAGACACAGCGCTGTTCTCAGATCAGTCATCCCTCTGCCCTTTGTTGTTCCCACTTTGATTAATGTTCTCTTTGATGCTGCTCAGGGACACGTTACAAGCACCTTCATCTTCCCACCTCCCACTGCAGTCCCTGAGCGTCATCAGCCACTTCCACCAGGGCAATTACCTCTGCCAAAGGGCACCTGATTCTACCTCACAGCTTTCATGTCCAGGTGTTTGAACATAATGAACTTGATGGTGGTTAGTGTAGATCCAAGCACGCCTTGTGAAGAGCCGTGTGGTTATTCACATAAAAGGTGCTCATTATATTATACTAGAACCAGATAGTGCCAGAGCAGAGCTTCTGTGCCATCATAGTCCATAGCTGTCTGCCACAAGGAATCACATCAGGAGATTGTGCTAAACCACCTGAGGTAGATCTCACAGGTAGTTTCATCCTCTACATCCATTTTTACTCTCAGAAGGATGTTTTCATCTTCTGATTGTTAAGGACATTCTTCCCATTTCCAGTCAAAGCACATTCATGTGTAGCTCACATCCATTTTTTCTAAAACCTATGTTCTCTTCTAGTTCAAATAATTTGGTCCCATTCCCTTTACTAACCCAGGAATCTAGTTTTAAAAGGCAAATTGCAACCATTATATATATACAACACTATGCCATTTTATACATTTTGGCTGGTATCTACCAGTTCCATAAGGCTCTGAAATTAAGCTCATCTGCTTAATTCTCTTCTAGCATGTAGGTCTATCAAAATTAAAAGACAACTTGGAAACAAATGAAACATAACTTTGCGAGAAAATTGTTTGTGTAATTAGCTGCATCTATGTGTATTCTGCATCTAAAAAGTATGTTCTTCTTTTCAAAAGTATCATAACGTATTTTCTGTTAAGAGAAATGAATATCCTTTGATTTGACTTCTTTCATTATGGAATTACAGACCACTATGACAAATTATTACAATTACTCAAGTTTAAAAGATGTCACAAGCATGTCTGAAGCTGAAGTGCTTTTTCACTAATATTGTGTTAAGAAATACAAAAGCAAAACCAAAACCTTTCATCCAGAAAAACCCTTCATCCAGCAAGATGCCAAGATAGCAAAAGATCTTTAATGATAACAGCTCCTTCGTGCTCAGTGTGCAGCAATCTGTCATTTCTGATTGCTAAATATGGATTTTTGTATGCAATTTAATTATGAAAAGCTAAGAAAACTTTGGCCAAGTGAACACCACATCACCCATAAAAGTAGAATATGTACTGGTTTTACCTACACGTGAGTTAGCCTGTAGCTAACAAAAATGTATTTATTGAGTGACAGAGCAACAAAAACTTCCCACCACCTTCACCTACACAGTACCTGGGCACAAAACAGATGTAATATTCTGCATTACAATGAACTTCTGATACAGAAATACCTATTTCAGATAAAACTGCTTTGCTGTTTTTACCAAGATGAATTTCTAACTCTAAATGCACAAGCACCACCTCAGCCCGTAGTAAGTGGCAATATGATGCTTCAGTGCAGAAAATTAGTTTCTCTTGTGCAACCACACTGAGCTCTTTCCTCTTCTAACCTGTGTGCTGGAGCAGAAAGTGAGCTTCAGCAGCTCCTTCCATGTCAGTTCATTTGATTTCTCTCTGTGTGTAGGGATAGAGAGAAATCTTTCTCATTCTCTCATTCTCTTTCCCCTGACCCGGGTTAGACAGCTGGCTCGCAGGGAAACACCTTGGCTCAGGTGTCAGCCCTGTGAAGCTGCATCCAATGCCCACTGCTGCATGAATACCCTGATCAAACAGTGTTTGAAGTCCCATCCTCAAGGACTACTCTGGGAGTCACACTCCTCATTTTATCCCAGATCAGAGAACTTATGGGATTTTATTTGTCTGGCACATGTGAAGGTCAGCTTAGGGCTCACTTCCCCTGCACTTCTGTCCAGTGCTCTCAGTAGTAGTTGCACTACTACTGCCAGCCCCAGACTCTCCCCCTGCTAACAAACCCCTGCATTTCTAGCTCATAAAACAGTCTCTGCATTCCCAAAAAAGATTTTTTTTCTTATTTCCAAGCAGTTTTTTTAACAGTGACCTGCCTTATCAGAAAGCATGAGCATTTCTGAAGGATGATTCAGCCAACCAGCCCACCAGCTCTCCCAAAACAGAGGACTATCCCTCCAGAGGTGCCCATTCTCCTCCACTGATTAAAAAGAGAGCCTAAAGTAACTACTTTAGACTTGAATATATGATTTCTGAATGCCCTAAAGCAGGGNAAAAAAAAAAAAAAGGATTTACAACAGCAGACTACTTTCAAAACTTTCTAACCAGGAAAGGGTGTACAGATGGGGTTAGCTTTACCTGTTTTAAGCTCTAAAATTCATCCCAGGAGAATGAAGGAGCCTACTTTCAGGATGAGATTAATGACAGAAAATTTCTGACTTGGGATGATTTGATTCACCCTCAAAAGCTGCATCCCTCTCACATCTCCCTGACACCCACAGATAGACAGTCAACATGAGCCAGAGCTGCAAGAAGGTGGCCACTCCCTGCAGTCCCTGTGCTCCACGAGGGCTGGTCAGCTTTGGTTTGTATTTCTCCTGTTTAAAGGTTGTGATCTTCTAAATCCTTATAGTGTCTTAAACTTTAGCTGGGTTTCCACCCCAGTGCCCAGTGACATACTTGCAAAACTAAATTAGGCATGCACACAAACCTCCTGTGCCTGTTAGGTGAGGCGTGCTGATAAGCTGTGAAGGTTTTCTCAGGAAGAGATGGTGTTCTGCACACTGTGTTTTCTTCTGACATTTTTAGATGCTCTGCGGTTTCCCTTTGGGTATTTTTTCATCTGTTTTTGCTGCTGGCATGTTCAGGCAGACTGAAGAGTCAGTGAGCATGGCAGAGGGGTACTGCATGCAGAGCTGCATCTGCACAAAGCAACAGCCAGCTCCAGAGAGAAACCCTTCCCTACAGACCGGTGTGATAGAAAAGTGTTCCTGTGCCTGCTGTTAAACAAAAATATCACAGTGAGTCATCCACAAAACTCTAGGGAAACAAGCAGGACATTGTGACTATTCTCAGGGCTGCAATTAGCAGATGATCTTAATAAACCTGAAGTCACATAGCATAGAATCACTGAATATTTTACATTTAAAGAGGCTTTAAAGACCCTCTAGTTACAACCCACCACACCAAGGGCAGGGACGCCTTCCACTAGACCAGACTTCTCAGGGCCCCACACAACTTGGCTTGAACACTTCCAGGGGTGGGCAATCCTCAGTTTCTCTGGGCAGCCTGTGCCAGGGACGGCACAAAAAATTTTTTCCTTGCATTCAATCTAAACCTGCTCTCAGACACTTTAAAGCCATGCCCCATTGTCCTATCAGTATCTGCACATGTGAAAACTGATCTCATGATGATGGATCAGGCGGAAAACACAATTTCTTTCCACATAGCATGGATGTGTCTCTGTCTCTCTCATATACACACACATGCATTTTGTTATCTTTCTCCATTCTCCAACACTTGTTTTTGCACTATGCCAGTGGCTTCAGTTCAAAGACAATTCACACATTCTCTGCTTCAAAGTTATTTTTGCTTTACAGCTCCATGACTGCAGGGACCATACCAGTTTTTCCTGACTCTACTGTGGAGCTTCACAGAGTGTTGCTCCAAACACAGGAGCTGCAGTTTGGTAGCTCATCTGCAAAAGATGACCTCCTCTGGAGGAGCAGTGTGGTGAGTGTACTGTTTTGATCTCAGCCTTCTGCATCTGCAGCCAGGACCTGGAGGCAGACGTCCTTGGCTGCTTGAGCCAACAGTAAAAAATTTTACTATTTGACTCACAAATTCTATGACAGCCACTCTTGTCAGTGGTGTGCACACACAGGGTTGTGCTGATTTAATTAAGTCAGTATAATGCTGCATTATTTAAGCAGATACACCTTTCAGTTTAGCATTTGACATCTGGCATGACATAGCTGGGTCCACACTCAGTTTAACAGAGTCAAAAACAGACCTCCAAAGACCAAGCTCTTGTAAAATTTAGAGTAAATATCATGGGCCTTGTTCTCTTCTGGTTTATTTTGTTAGTTATATCACAGTAGTTACACCATTAACTTCAGTCATGCTTCTGAGCCTGAGGAGGGAAGGAGGAGGGCTCACACATGCCTTGTGTCTTGTCTGGTTGAAGTTACAATAGCTAAAGCAAAATTGGTTTCTGTTTTTATTTCCCAGAACATCTGAAAACAAAGCAGGTAGCTGAGATTGGCATGATGAGTTTGAGAGACAAATCATCTGGGAATGGTACTGAACGTGAAGAACATTTTTGTATTACTATGTTATTCATAACTTTCTGGAAGATCTGAGATGGAAACCTGAAGAAATCAGCCTGAATATTTTGCTGCTTGATAGGGGATAAATTCCTACCGACTAGAAATGGGCACAAAAGAATTAATGTTTTATTAAGTGTCTGCATGCGTGCTGCTTTTGGAAATAAAAAGCATTTTACCTTAAGCGTTCATATGTGCAGAAAAACCATGAGCAGAAAGCCAACATGCCATGCTCTAATACAAAATGAAATATGACCTTTTAAGAAATCTTAAACTTCTGAGGAGTAAATGTTAAGTCTATATAGAATTCAAAGTATATCAGCTAAATTAATTGCGGGATTCAAACCTGTCCTGAGTAAAACCATTCTCACTTTTTTTTTTTTTTTTTTTGGCTTTTTTTTCCCCTAGAGTTTACTAAAAGACTTTTGAAATTTTTCTGTTATTAGCCAGTTTAGTGCATGGGGAAACCTGCTGTCAGAAGCAACTGGCTGCTGTGCCCATGCCCATATGCAGCTCCAACAGCCAAAGTGCTCAAGGGCTTGATCCAGGCAGGAGTGGGGGCCCCCAGAAGTCAGATGCCTTTAGACCCAGCTCTTGTCCTGGGACTAGCAGGACAGAGTCTGGATCAGGTCATGGATAAAATGCAAGGTGAGACATTGCAAGGTGATGTTCATTTCCTGGTCTTTACCACATCTGCTAGTTAGCTGTTTGCTGAAAAGTCAAGCTATTAATAAAAATGTAAAGTGTTGTACATTGCTGCATGAAGTTCCCATAGTTTTCCTTGACACACAGATTACTGTGCTGCAATGTTTTCAGGGAATAAAAACATTGAGTCAAAATCACTTTTATGATGTTAAAACTCCCATTCCTATTTTGAAATTAATTTGCTTATTTGAAAAGAATTTTGAAAGGAAGTACACAAGTGCATGTATTGACTTGGCAGGAAGTGTAATATACTTGTATGTGTTTAGTAGCACCACTGATTTAAAGAAAGTCTGGTCCAACTGGGTATAGCAAGATAGTAAGGACCTAATTGAATTTGGATTTTGAGAGATCTTTTACTGATGTATCACTAATGACAGGTACGCCTTGGCCTTGACAGTTCTCAGTAAACTCATGCAATCCCTTCCCCTTCACTCATTGGAAACAATTTCCAGAAAATTTTCTTACGGTTTAAGAGCATATCAGCTGTTCATGTGCCAGTATTTAAATTCACAGTCACATATGGCTCAGGTATCCTATAACCACCTTGTGGACAGTGATTGGGGAAAGACCTTGGGCCAGCATGTGGACAAAACACAGGGAGATTGACAAATACAGGGAACAGCAGAGGTGGACAAATGTGGATGCCCCTGTTGTCAAACCATCTGTAAATGAAATTACCAGCTTGTTACCTTCCTAATATTTGAAATATTAGCAAGAAATGCCCAAAATAATGCCATTTGAAATGCATTACATGATCTTTTCAACCCCTTGGATTCATCACCTGAGCATCAATGCTTATAGTAGAGAAAATCCAGACCACCATGGGAGCGTTCTTCAGTGCCACATTTGTATGGCCAAAGGCTGTGCTTTAGATGGGGAAACAGTTTGGACAGACACCCAGTTGTTTCCTTCAAGGCTGCACAGGAAATATGTAAACCTCTTGCAGAAGGGCTTAGTCACAGTTTGTCTTTACAAACCATACAAAACTGCACAGCAGGGCTGAGCACAGCCCTCCTTCAAGTCACTGGTAGGGCCACACCAAGAACAGAAACAACATTTGATTTTCACAGTCTGAGACCAGAGCAAGACCAGAGCAAATGGAGCACTTCCTCCATTTCCAGTCCATATGTCAGTGGGTTTTAGGTGTTCATCTGTTCCTACACTGCACAGCATTGACATCAGGGTTCATTTTCCAAAACATCTGTGCCAGTGCCTGTTTTCTCACCTTGGTACCCAGACTAACAATGGGACGAGTTCAGCAAAACTTAATACATTTTTGTAATCCAACATTCATAGGTATCAAAAATAGTCTTATGATGTGACAAAACTTTATTTCTTAAGAACTGTTTGAAATTTCTTGTAAGCAGACCGTAAATAAATTCTGTAAATGGAGAAGTGACCTTGAAAAGAAACCCAGAAGCCAAATGTATGTGCCTGCAGAGTAAGACATGGTCTATTTATGCCCCCCATCTCAGGGCACTAGTGGGGAGGTTTGCCCCTGGACACCAGAATGTATATTTAAATGTCGTCATTTCTGACGCTCTTCTACCCTGGGCACACAGAGTCCTCAGCTGTCCTAATTTAGAGAACAGATTATTCCTCATTTTAAATGTAAACCCAAATGTTTTCCCCTCACTAATGAGAGGGGAAGTGAGAGATGTGGAACAAGATTTTATTAGCAGCCATGAGATTCCAAAGAGATTTCAGAAAATCGTTTTTACAGTGTGAAGTTATTCACTTCATTGGGCAGACAAGCTGGTCAGGCAGCTCCAGGCTTGGCTCCCTGTGGCTGCTCTGTCTCCCTGTTCATGGGCGTGGGGTGCTCACAGGCCAACCAGACCCTGTGAAAAAAGCATTTGAGAAAGTAAATGGTCATTTCTTATCTGCACCAGTGCTTCTTCTTTATGCTTTTTCCCTGTACACAGTGCTGCTATGGAATTGCTCTCCTCATCACTGGTGGCCATAGACCACCCAAGGTCACATTCTGCATGTTCAGCCAGAGGCTCAATTTCATAATGAAATCTGTATTTTTTTTCACATGATATATATAGTTGGTGGAAGAAATCCAGTTTTTACTATTTTTGGACTAAACATGCCTAAAAGCACCTTAAAACTCGGCTGAGGAGCCAGCATGACACCTTCAGATTCCTCTTCCCTCCAGCAATTGTTGGATGCTCTCTGCGGCTGCTGCTTCTCTGTTCCTGAGCCCTTCCTTACCCCACCTGGGCTAACCTGTGGGTGATCAGTCACCTGCACTGCCTGTGTCTGCCCACAGGACAGCCCTGCCGTTCTCATCCGCCTGCCCCCATCAGGCTCAGGAGCAGGGCTGGCAGCAAAGCACCTCCCTGTTGTAGCTCCTGCTGCAGTGTCCTGATGGGATGCTGTGGAGAGATGTCTGCTGATGTGCCTGCTCTCCTGCCTGCTGAGATGAGCCCGTGGGAGGCCTGCAGTGATGCCTGCAGTGCCACTGGGGTGGTGCCTGGTGGGATGTCAGCTCTGACGCACATCGAGGCACCGTGGTGGGACGCCTGCTGGGATGCCTTCTACATTTAGCCGTCTTTCAAGACAAGTGACACCAAGCATCTAAATATTTGTAATTTTTTTTTTCCTTCACCACAGTGCACAGAGAGTGTGTGCTCTGTGTAGATATGCAAGAGCATTTAAATTTTTGTGTTTACAGGCTCTGTCTTATTCTGGAAGGAATGGTCCCCAAATGGCCTATGCTCCCAGCCAGCCCTCTTCAAGGTTCTTGGTCTCCTCCGAACCCTAGCAGAGAAAGAGAAGCTACTAGCTTGGATTCTCCCCTGCAACTACCAGTGATGCCCTTCACAGCCAGCAGCCCTTCACGGGGACACTAACACCAGGTCCAGAGCACAGGCACATTCCACAGTTTTCCAGCAGCTGCAGGCTTTCTGGGAAGAGTTTGCAGTGCCTGGCAATGTCCCCCTTCCCCATGCCCACTGCCAGCCTGGACAGAGCAGGCTGCCCCATAGCCCAGATGGTTCACCAGGAACCTCATGGAGAAAGCCGTGTCTTGCTCAGTTCCCCCAAGGCTCCCCTGGGCTCCTTGGACACCTGAAAGGAGCTTCAGCACTTTCTTGTGCCCACAGAACCTGTCCTGCAGGAGGCAGAGGAGCATTTTGTGCACATGAGCATGAAATGCTTCAGACACAGAGGCTGCACTTGCAGTGAAGGGTCACAGTGTCACACCCCGAGTGCCTCTGTCTCTGCTGCTGGCTCCACATCCACCTCTGTGGCAACCCTCTTGTTTATTTTCTAGGAAAGCCTTTCTTCTCCAGGATGCCTCATTTTCTGATTTTGAATGTTGTGAAATACCTAAACACACACTTCTTCCATGCACAGTTTCACAATGTATTACCTGTTACAATACCTATTTAATACAGCTTCTTGGCCATTAAGGTTATTATTACACTTCACTCTAAAATTGTACCAGCAGCAATGCAGAACTGCTGTGAAAAACTGTGGAACCAGATTTATGTGGATCACTTAAAGAGAAATTCTGCAGTTGTATTTTTCTCTTCCAGGAGGAACATGTATTAGGAATTATCTTTACAACCTAGGACTACATGTGTTAAATTACTCTATATGCAATTCATTCTATTTTTAATGAGCTGTGATATCCTAAAGCAATAAAAAAGTTAATATGGATTGCTATGCACGCTTTGCAATGAAACTAATTACTTTGTCAGCAAGTTCCATACAGGAATTTTAATTTATATCTGTAGTTTTAAAAATAAGAGAATTTCTGTAAAATAGTATAGGCAAGGCAAGTTTTATTAGATGAAGAAATACTAAAAATAGTCATGTACAGCTTCATTCAGTCCAGGTTTATGGTCTAGTTTTAAATTTAATATTTTCTCAGAATGGGTGGTGGCAGATACCCTCTGAGCCACATATTGCCCCTCAGCTTGGCTTTCTGCACTGGGCTGTATGCAGATGCCAAACAATTGCTCAGCAGGGCGTAAATGTGTCCTTGGCATTCAGGGTGCATGCAAGAAACCAAGGCATGCACTTGTCCCAGACCACAGCTGTGACAATTTGGGTCTTGAAACAACAGAGAAAACAAAGGCCACATATCCAGGCACTTACATATGTATATATTCTAATGATAAGTGAATTTAAGCTCAGGTTTGTCTCACACTCACTTGAAGCAGCTAACTCCTAGGATCCTGTCCTAGCCTAGGATCCCTAAAGCAATACTGCATGTGCTGAGCATCACTGAAGATGGGCTAGTCCTTGGAAGCTCTGGTTTCCTTCCAGGAGCTTCCTGGGTTTCTTCACTGCCTAGCAGTGTACCCTGCAGCAACCACACGTCTTCACTGTGAATGCAGCAATTTGTTGGGCATAGAAGAGGAAAGACATCCAGTGATATAAAACTAGGCAGTGTCTCTACATCTGATTTCGTTAGAGAAATAAGAAACACTAAGACTTAAAAATATTTGTATATGTGTTTTTTGGGAAAAAAATCACAAACTCTCACAGAGCAGGTAAGTGCTGAACCTGCTCAGACTCCTAGGGTGTGAAAAAAACCCAAGAAATCTCATTAATCCTGTGGTGAAGTTTAGCAGCAGGGGAACTTCAACATCTGTGGGCATCTCTGGCTGATTTTACTATCAGGATAAAGAACAGAATGGGTGTATAAGGTATGTGAGTTTATCCACTGTTTCATATGCTATTTAAGACATTCTCATCATTGAAGATTGTGTCATGCTCTCAGTTTATTAGAAGTCCTGGGTGGCCTGGGATGTCTGATTCCCAGTTAGGGCTGTATTTCTGCATCCCACTACTTCTAGATGAGTCATTTCTCATGATTCTGCTAATCAGTCTGTGCCTCTCAATACCCATTCACACCTCGGCTGGCAGCACTGACAACTGTTAGCTGGCTGTACTCAGAGAATCACAGAACCACAGAATACTCTGAGCTGAAAGAGACCCACAAGGATCATGGAGGGCAACTCTGAAGTGAATGGGCTATACAGCAATTTAGCCCACGACCTTGGCATTGTTAACACCATACTCTGACCAAAGTAATGAAGATTTACAACCACTCAATCACTGTCAAAGGTATTAGCACAAGAAGTTTAATATAAATTTGTGAAAGTGGAACAAAGTTCAGTGGCAAGATTCACTGCATTACTTACTGTATAGGTGAAGCACACAAAGAATAATCTGTTTTGAATCAATCTAGAATGATTTACACAGGAATGCATTCTAGTAGTTGATGCAGGTCATGGTGTTGCAGTAATTTCTTCATCAATGTAAGATTCATTCCAAGGGGGGTAGGCAGTAATAGCTGGATTGTGAGAACTGGTGGACTGCAAAAGGACCATCACACTAGGCAGATTAAAACGTAAATAGACTTTTCTAAATAAAAAAAACTCTTGAAAAATCATGCCAAGGGCTGCAAAGGCCAGTGTTGCCATGAGGAATTATGCTCAGTGTACTGCTAGTACTCAGCATACGCTCTTATAATCAAACCATTACTTCATCCCTTTTTTCTTATAAAAATGCTGGACAGTCAATTACTTTACCTTTAAATGTATTTAAACCTCTTGATGAAAACTGCTCTAGAGTGGAGTACATCTCAAGTGCTGGCGAAACATGCTAAGGACAAAGGATGTGTATTTTCTACTGTGAGTTCACATTAAGTTTTCATTATTTGAAGGAAAGGTTAAGCCTCTGACTGTCAATTAATTGCAACACCATAATGCTCATATGTGGCTTTCATCAAAAGTGCTTCCCATTTTGTGATTTACAGAGAGAAGAGTAAAGAAATGCTGCATTTTAGTGAATCATTGTCTGTATCTGACAGTTGCAAAAAGTGAAACATGACTGTCCATATGACCAAGGCAAATGGACAAGGAACTTATTTAACTAACTTAAATTACTAAGTGTAATTCAAGCTGCTTCTTGATGGTGGAAGTATTAACACTCCTATAACAAGACTAAGTATTTTGCCTAATATCTGTCCAAGTGACTAAATGGATCATTGGAAACAAAGCTGTGGTTTTGTGCCAGGCTCTTGAATGCAGCTCTGTGTGCCTTCCCTGGGCTGTACTAGACCAGGGAATGAGGCCAGCACCGCTGTGCAGGTTCACCCATTCAGCTACCACAGCTTTCATCAGGAGAAGCAAGGGACTCACTTAAATGCACTCTCCTTTAGGGTGGATCACATCTGTCAAATAAATGCATTTTATTTAAATACAGCAGAGGACCGATTATAATCGATGGCAACTTTTTTTTTCCAAAAATCAGAAATCCTATTCAAAAGGTTTTTAAGTGGTCATTATTGAGCTCTCTCCTGAATCCATCTAACTTTGACTTCATTGGATTTTGCTGTGACTTTATGTGATACACTGGAAACTCCACAATCTAATTTGTTCCTCAAATAAACAGTTGCAGGGATCAAAGCTGACTCTCAATTCTCACTTCATTAAGCTAAGTAGATGGGCTCATTAAGAGTCTCACAACAAAGGCACTTTTCCCAATACTTCATTAAATCTGTGACTCACTCCTAAACTGTCCCAGTGTGAGGTGACACCACAACACTGCCAAATGAGAAGGTGCATTAGCTCATCTACTGGATATTTTCCTGCACATATATATGTCTGCCCCCATCTCCCTTGGTAGTACTGGGCTTTTCCACAATATGAAAGAAAAGTTCAGGCTAAAAGGGACCTTGAGAGGTCAACTCCAAGATCTGCCTCAGGTGCTCAGTGCCTCACTCGGGTCTTGACAGCCTCCACAGAAGGGAGGCTGCAGAGCGTTTCTGGGTGGTGGGGTGAGTGTCCTCATAGAGAAAGGATTTCTTCTTATGCCCATCCAAACCTCTCAGATTTTAGCTTTTGCCCAGTGCCTCATCCTCTTGTCTTGCACCACCTGATTTGGGCTTCTCTGTGCCCTCCCTGCAGGCTCTGGAGGTACCCTTGGCTCCATCCCAAAACCTCACACTTTCAGGCAGGACCAAAGCCCCGTGCTGTGTAATCAGGCTGACCAGATGAGTCACTACCTCCTGCTATTCTGCAAGAATTTGGCTGTGGCCAAAGGTAATTTTGGCATCTGCAGGTTATGCTCCCTCTTCTTTTCATTTCCTGAAGTCTGAGTCAGCTGCAAGTGTTATGGTAAGGGTTTTGCCATCTTCCAGTTCAGTGATGATCTGATCTGTCTGAGGTAGTCCAAGGAGAAATTAAACCTCAGACTTCCCTAATAAGGAAAGCAGACACAGCAATAATAGCAGCGGTGTTAGCAAAGCCTTACCTCACAACGCTGGAATTAGGGTGGGTACCAAGCCCATTACCCAGCCTTCTGCACTGGTGGGATCTTTACCAGCATCCATCTCTAGGAGTGATGTGAACTGTGAAATAACATATTCAAATTTGGAGCAACTTAGTCATAAACTGATTTTGATGAGCTGCTAATGCATTTTTACATTTTCTGCATTAGAATTTTTATAATGCCTCATGCCATTCCCTGCACCTTGTACAATCCCTGAGTGCTGATACATGCTCTGAAGGAAATAATTTGGTTTATGTCTGTAACTGTGGCAGGAATCTTGTCAGTACTGGAGCTGGCCCCTGACATTCCTATGCACAGAAGTCAAACCAAATGGTCAGATTTCAATAATGAGGCCAATACTCATAGTGAGGGATCACTTCAACTCAAACTGTGTGACCCAATTATACTGGTGGTTGGACTTCTACAGCACTGACAAACCTTTTTGAAATAATTAATATTGGGGAGAAAAACAGTGAAGAAAGACAGTTTTCCTGCTGTGTGTCAGCACATAGGGGCAAATTTTCCTATTACTAATACACTGATAAAAAGTGCAATATTGTCTAAATAATTGTCTAATTGTATAATTAACCACCTGCTTACTTTTGAAGATCAAGAAACATTTTAATGTGGGCCTAATCACCTAATACACCCTCAAATGACCAATTAGAAAAGGAGAGAGAATTAACTTCTAATCTACTGATGAACAGAAAGAGCTAATTAGTTTTACAGTATTCTCTCGTGCCAACTACTTCACCTAATCTGGCTGAAAGACCCCACACACACAGATGCCTTTGTGTTTATTATTTATTATAATTAAATCTTGATGTAAATTTCACAGAACCCGTGCAGACATGGGTCCCCTCCCCAGGAGACATGGAGATGGTGATGAAGGGCTCTGCTTCCACACACCTCCCTATGGCAAGTTTTTCCCACCGTTTTAAACATCTACAATTTTTCTCATGAAATGGGAAGAATTTATCAATTCTGACTGATCTGGTTACCCCACAAATTTCTTTTTCATACAAGATGACAGCTGGGAAATAAGATCCATGTAGCAGAGCTGAAGATATCTGCCCAAATGGACTGTGCTGAATAAACTGGTGACAGATCCAGACCTGGTCCTGTCAGGATCAAACAAGCTGAAAGCACTGGAGGGGAGACCTCTGTGGTGGCAATGCTTCCAGACCAGGCAGGAAATGCAGCATACTCATTCTTACCCTTTTCTCAGGGGGAAATAAACCAAATTAACTTCATTAGAGGTGCAGCAGGACAGAGTGTTCCTGTAGCTGCTGACCCTGCACCTACTCCACCTCCATCCTGCTCCCTGCTCAGCCTCTTCACATCTGTCCTAAGAAACAAAGAAATTACTGCCCTGTGCAGAAATATGCCTTATACAGCTTTCAATCAGCTACTACAAAACCAGTCACAGCCCAGCCAGAGCAAACCTCCAGAGCAGGTTGCAGGGCAGCACCTATCCCCTCTCCCTTGCAGACATACTGGTACCAGTATCCAAAATAACTGCTCTAAGTTTTCTGATCTCTGCACTGTCAACACTCGGTTTCTTCTCTGACTCTCCTCCCTAAGGGCCAGAAGTCAGGCTGCATTTTCTTCAAGTGCAAAACAAATGTGTGCCTGAGTAAAAAAAAAGGCAGTAGCCCCAGCTGTGCCTCAAAATGTTGCTGCCTTGCCCCAGGAATGCCACCCTGTGCTCAGGCACTTGTAATCTGCACAAAACCATCTGCAGTAAACACATCCAGCCATGCCCTAAATTTGAAAATATTAGTCTGCTGCTCATCTTCCAAGATGAGGACCTGTCACCAGTGTGATGCCACATCGACCAAATATGATTCTCAGAAAACCTGTTTTGTGGATGAGTTGTCTGGGGTTTTTTATTTTTTGCAAAATCTGGATTTTGGGGGTAACTAGTTCAATTGCTTCCAAAATGAGTCTATAAAGGACACTGCAATAATACCTGCATGCTCTAGCAGGCTCAACAGCAGCTTCTTCAGGTGGCAGCAGATATTTTGGCCACTGTGACCCTGGAAAATGACTGTCTGCAGACATTCATGCCTTGTTCAAACATGTATGTGCTGAAGTGAGTTCAGAGGAGAGAGAACACCTCTGCTACAAGTACAGGCTGGAAGAGCTGGGGTTGTTCACTCCGGAGAAGAGAAGGCTCTGATGCAACATTACAGCACCTCCCAGTACCTTAAGGGAGCTTACAGGAGAGCTGGAGTGGGACTGTCTGCAAGGATATGAAGTGATAGGACAAGGCAGAATGGTTTTAAACTGACAGTGTAGATTTAGATTAGAAAGAATTTCTTTACCATAAGGGTGGTAAGGCATGAGCTGCCCAGAGAAGTTGTGGATGTCCCATTCCTGGAAGTCTTCAAGGCCAGGCTGGATGGGGATTTGAGCAACCCGGTCCCATGGAAGGTGTCCCTCCCCATCTAAAGGGGATGGAACTAGATGGTCTTTAACCAATCCGTACCACTTGGTGATTCTGTGGTCCAAAGCAGTGACCCCAAGTCAGCCCAGCTCCAGCAGGAGCTTAACCTGTGAAATGTGCTGGGTAATGAGCACCAGCAAAGCAGAGAGCTGCCAGCACAGCACCTACTGATGCACTCATTTACCTCCCCACACTTCCACAATCAGCACAGTTTCTCTTCACAAACAACCTCCTCCAGCAGCAGACAGGAGCTGTCAATTCCCGAGAGCTCCTGCACCTTGATAAAGAGGAAATCCAGTGTCATTCCCTACAGACCAGCAGTTCAAGCAGCCCCTGCAGCCAAATAACTTCTATTCATGGAAGCATACACCACAGATACAAACTGTATAATACTGAAAAAGAACCCCCTATTTTAAATCAAATACCATCTTTGTTTTTCTTTATGACTGATATACAAGGACACAGCTGTCCTTTCTCCAGCAGCGGGCTTTTCTCCCCATGTTTTGAAAGCCCAGATGTGTTATTACAAAGAACACTTGATGTGCAGTTCCAGACTGTGGAGACACACAGAAATAGACTGTTTGTGGTGAAAGTTAGGTTTGGGAACTTAATCTCTGCTCTTCTAAGATTTGTCATCTGTGAGAGCTTGTTCACTCAAACAAAATTGGCACACAACCTGCAACACAGACAAGCCTCTGTTTCTGCAGAAGCATTTTATTTGATATAAAAGACAAGAACTTAAGGGTGCACTAACATAACTGAGAAACAGCTATCAAATATGTATGCATTAGTTTTCAAAGAATCTGGTTGTATTTTACACAATTACTTGAGAAAAGCAACCCAATACTGGCTGATCAGATTGGGCAGCAGCTGCCAACATGATGTGACCCCTCCAAAGACCCTCTTAGGACGTTGCCTGGTGTATGAGCCGGTCCCTTCAGAGTGCCGATGGAGCAGCAGGAGGCAGCTGAGAATCACAGCGCTCTAACCCCATCTAGGGGACTGAGCCACGGCTCCGCTCCTGCAGAGGCACGTGCAGCTGGCAGCCCAGGGCTAGCTGAGAAGGCACTGCTTTTGAATAAAAAAGCACTGTTCCAGCTCCAAACCCCCACTTTCCCTGCCTTTTCCATGTAACTCATCGGTCACACAGCTCTTAAACCCTATTATACCTGCACTACACCACTCTCTTTTTTGTTTCAGTTTTCATTTAGTTTTACCACATGTTGTGCTACTCTAGTCTTCATTTTCCCTGCTTGTTGCCCCCAATAAGTACTGATTATATATAAACCTCAGTATGTGCTTTACAAAACCAAATACATTAAGAGGGATTAGACTGGTTAAACATGATTGAAGCAAACATTTTTTGAAAAGCCAGTAAGGCCATGAATGTACTACAATAAGAAAAAGCCAAATCAAACTTCATTTTGAAAATGAAACATTCAGCTTCTGTTCACATCAAGATTAGCACTGAGGAGTACAGTGCATCTCCCTCTTCTTTCTGTTCGTCCTAGACTTTACTGAGTGCTTTTGCAGGCAAAGTCCTCAGTTTTAAATGCATGGGCACTGTGGGTCCCGCTTTTTCCGAAAAAGGTTGAATTATAGAATGGTTTGTGTTGGAAGGGGTACTCAGGCCCAGAAAGTGTAATATTTAAGATGCTCAAAAAGCAAGTAAGTAATAATTTTTCACTTTTTCTCCTGCCATATACACATGCAAAATTGCATGCCTATTTTTCTACCTCAGTAGGTTTAAAAGCTTCTAGGTTTTGTGACAGCACCACCAGGTGCTCCTGCTTTCCTACGAAATTCTTTCATGCTGTAAAGCCAAGAAAGTGGCAGGCACTCTGAAGCCAGTTTTGAGTCTATCATTATACAGTTTTGATACAAATGCAGCCTCCTTGGCAAACCTTACACTATAGAGGCTTGTGTCTGCTTTCCCTTCAGTTCCACTACAGAAGTCAGTTTTAAATGAAAAAAAAAATTGTTTTAAGACATGGTTGGCAGAAATATCTTAGTTCTTATTGGTTCATTAGAACAGTATCTTCCCTGGTGAAACACAAGAAAATTTAAGAAGCCTGAAGTGAGAATAAAAAAATTATTTTTCCACTATCGATATGTACTACCTTATGGAAATTATGAAGACAGCAAAAATAAGGGAGAAAAATTAACTCCAAACTCACAATTAAATATGTAAATTGACACTGAGTTAACATTCAGAGGTCTTCTGAAGAACTATGGAAACAAGTCTTAGAATCATGAACCAACTGCACTGAAAGCAAACCGAAAGAACCCTGGAAATGTCTGTCACAGAAGGCAGCTGCCTGTGAAACACCTATTTTCAACATCGCTAGAATATAACAGAGAACTGGAGCTGAACTGAAGGGTTCAGCACAGAACCCAAATTCCCACTGACAGGCATTGTCACAAGCACACACCATCACGGATCTTTTGTAGCTTCCAAAACAATGGGTTTGCTGCAACAGGACAGCATCTTCCAGTAAAAATACTATTTTGCATTTCTGCATCATCCTAGGGCAAATCTCTCACGTGGCAGAGGATTACATCCACCGCTGCCCCTCAGGAAGCACAACGCCATAATCCCTTCAATAGGGATTAGGAGAGGCGCAGAGGGGCCATCCCACCCAAAGAGCTCCCGCTGGAAAGCCGGCGGCAGAGCACAGCCCGTGCAGCTTCCTTACGGGATCCCATCGCACCCCACCGGGATTGCAGCGGTATCTCCCTGCAAAGATCTGAGCCAAAATGTCCCTCAGGTAACTGCTGATGGGAGCAATGAGCCCTGCAGTTTCCCTCTGTGCCATACCAGTGTGAAAAAAACCAGCCCCATTCTCTCTAAAGATTGCCATATAATTTGGGCAGATTTAAAACCCATTACAAGAGACGAACAAAAGGATGCTCATAGTGAACAGAACACAGCAAGCATCTGTTTTTAAGGAGCAAAGAGGCTGCTAATGGGCTAACATATGAGGGTGCCTGATGAACTTGGGAGGTGCTTGGTGTTTGCCTGGGAAAGGTGGGTAACACACAGGGGATCAATCACCTGGATGCTCTGTGTCTGAGGAATTCTGGTATTTCATTCTGATTCTGACCAATGCTAGCAGACAGCCAAGATGACAAGCAGCTGTGAGCGTAAATTTTTTAAAATTAAATTTGTATTTAATACCTGAGTTTAAAAAACAGAAATAATGTTTGCTCAAAAAAAAAAGCCCCAAAAAGCTTTCTCTGCTAATTTTTAAAAAGGATTTTGGCCTCACCAGATTTACTAAAATCCTTGAACCAAAAAAATTGCAAAGGCTTCGTATAGCTGTCTTGTCAGGAAGGAATTGAAGCATGGAAAGAAAATTGGATTGTCAAAAACCAGACACCTCAAAATACTCTCTTGGCAGAGGAAAACTCCTACACATGTTCTGAGCACCCTCTCAGAGGTAATGACTACCTATAACCAGAGATGAAAATTTTACACAAGAGTGCTTTTGTGCTTTCAAGAGCTGATTGAGTCACTTATGAGTCACTTACAGCAAAAATGGCAAGGTTACTTCCTTCCAGTGCTCAGCCACCATCCAAATCTCATCCTACAAATGCAGGAAGGGCAATAAAAAAGTCTTTATTCTACGTGGTTTATGACCTCTGCCATCTGACACTGTCTTCTTGGTATTTATTGCTCAGTCCTGAACCTTACAGTGAGCCTTCCTCACACTCTCTGCTATTGGGAAACTCCTTCCTCCTGCAGCATGGAAAAAATGCATGGGGAAAATGAAAATATGGAGAGAAACCTAAAATTATTCTTTTTGATGGGTCCTGTGGGATTGAAGAAGTTTAGATACACCTAGCATTGCTGTCTTCTATTTCTCCTGGGTTTGCAAAATGAAGGTTTGTTACAGTTAATTATTTTTTATTTGCCCAGCAGAGTACTCAGCATCGGAACGCAAAATTAATCTTACTAAACTCGTCCCAATCTGTTTAACAACCAGTATGGCATTAAAATAATGCCATAAATAATATTTTTTTAAAAGTATGGCATTAATTCTTTTTTCAAAAATGTAAAAGACAAATTACTTTGCAAAACACTGCAAAGTTTTATGGAATAATAAACAATAATAAATTATTTTATACATTATAAATAATTTATAAATTATAATATCAATAATTTTTATTATAAATTATTACTGCCCCAGCATGCTGCTCCTGGTGGCTCCCCCATGGGAGCTCCTTCAGGGCACAGCCTTGCTGTGGTCTCCCCTGCCTCACACCACCCTGAGCCGCCCCGCCTCACCCCTGCCCGAAGGAGGGAAACAAACCCTCCAAGCAACTTCAGCTTACCTCAGCACGGATGGCTAAAACAGGCCAGAAGAAGAGAGTTTGAAAAGCACTGTGTCTTCTGCTGGGGGTGGGAAGGCTTGCTGCTGGCAAGGCAACGGGCAGGGAGAGCCATGGTACCTACACACCACCCACTGCAAACAGGAGATGCCAAAGCACCCACCCTTCAGCAAGCCATGACTCTGGAGATGTTTGTGGGGGTTACTTCATCGCCTACCATTTTTTTATAACCTCCAGATGGAATTTTGTTATATAAAATAAACTAATTTTGCATTTAGTTCTGACATAAGAGATCTGATGTCTGGTTTACAAACAGATGTTTCTATCCAAGCTGTGAAACTAAATTAAGGAAGAGTAGTACAACAAAAATGGTTACAAAAGACATCTGAATCTGAGATGGTCATTCAAGACTCCTTTTATAGTCACTGGGCAGAAACAGCCCATGATTCATCTCATCCTAAATATAACTGGCTAGAGAGGCATGAATAAATGATGCTAAAAGATAAGAAATAACCATTCTTCATACACATTTTTGTGCAGCACAGAAAATAACAGTGTTCAATGTATATTCAGTATAGTAATGTTTTTCAAGAGTTACTAGAAAAAACAAGTCTTTCCCAAATTAATACAGCTTTTCTTTTTTCTTTTTTTCTTTTTTCTTTTTCTTTTTTCTTTTTTCTTTTTTGTTTTTTCTTTTTTCTTTTTTTTTTTTTTTCCAGTTAGAGGAATGTAGAATGGACATTTTCACAATATCAGTGTAAAAAGATAGAATTAATTAGGGCTGTCATTTCTATGTACTTACACACAGAATCTCTAGGTTGGAAGAGACCTTCAAGACCATCAAGTCCAACCCGTGCCCATAACTCCTCAACTAAACCATGGAATTGAGTGCCATATCCAGTCTTTTTTTAAACACATCCAGGGATGGTGATTCCACCCCCCTGTGCAGGCAATTCCATAACTTTATCACTCTTTCTGTAAAATCTTTTTCCTAATATCCCACCTGTATCTCCCTTGGCACAGCTTTAGACTCTGTCCTCTCTTTCTGCCAGTTCCTGCCTGGAGAAAGAGACCAATGCCCACCTGACCACAACCACCCTTCAGGAAGTTTTAGAGAGTGACAAGGTCACACCACCCTGATTTGTATTGCTCTTGCCTTAACCATTTGGATCTGGCTGTAGCAGGGAGAAGTGGAGGAGCAGAGCTGGTTCTGCTGTCACCCTCTGCCAATACACATGAGCATGGATTCCAGCTCCCACCCAGACTCCCACACTCCAGCTAGAGACATGGGACACTAAAGAAGCAATGAGCAAGGAAACTGTCAAACCCCAGCTTTGCCTTGCTCTTCACTGAAAGCTTTAACACTCCAAAAGCAAGACAGTGTGAAAGCAGCATCGTGACAGAGGCACGACAAAGCAGATGTTCAGCACACAATGCTTCAGCTAAACCAGCAAGCTCAAAGAGGAGAAATCAATAACAAGTGGAAAGAGGTTAAAATCTCCTCTCCTGCCTGTCCTCAGCTGCATGTAGACATTAATTACTACTTGTGGGATGCCAAGCTGCTGCTCTCTACCAACTTGCCTGTTGAACCCTGTGCCCTTATCCAGTCCCACCTACTCCTTGTGCCCAGGAGAACACACAGCTGGCTTCTTTATGAGAGGCAATTTTAGCACCCTGCTGCCCGCAACCTGGTGACTCTCCCTCTACAGGGTTCTATAGATACACCTGTAGGCACACAGGACACCAAGCTGGATCACAGGAATTTGTATATCATTGTGCTGCGGGAAACTCCAGATCTCATACTCTGTACTGATGGCATGCAGATTAGGAGATGCAGTTTGAGCCGTTTTCTACTAATCAGAAATGCCTGAAATCTGAGATCTCTGAGCCATCTTGGAAGAGTTACGGCAGAGAACATGTTGCTGTAGCAGCTCTGGCAGGTGCTAGTGGAGTGGATTTTGCAATCTGACATTGGAAGTCAGTTCCTCGCCTCTCAGAACCAAAATTACTCAAATCTTGTAACATCCAGAGCCTGCTGCCATGCTTATTTCAGTTGCTGGGCTTTTAAGGACAAATGAACAAGCTGAGCTCATCAATGAAAGGTTGCTGTAATTATAATTTCTTTCTTAATTTTCAGGAAGTCTGTATGGTTTCTTATTTGATACATGCAATCCTTATGTTGTTAACAGAGGTCAAACAGAGGCAGTGACAGAGGAATCCTTCACTCTTTTTCTAACTCTTAATGCACACAGGTAACAGAGGGTTTCAAAGCACAAGAAGTAAAATGTACAAAGCTTGTTCTGGTCTCAGCTGGAATAGAATTAATTTTCTTCCTAACAGCTGGTACAGTGCCATGTTTTGGATTTAGGATGAGAATAATGTTGAGAATAATGCTGATAATACACTGATGGTTTAGTTGTTGCTAAAAAGTGCTTACTCTATATTAAGGACTTTCCAGCTGCTCACTCTGCCCTGCCAGCAGGAGGAAGCTGGGGGTGTACAAGAAGATCAGAGGGGATACAGCCAGGACAGCTGACCCCAACCGGCCAAAGGGGCGTTCCATACCGTATTTGATACCACATATTCATGCTGAGTAAAGATGCTGGGGAAGTTGGCCAGGAGAGACCAGTCTCTGCTCAGGGACTGGTTGGGCATCATTCAGTGAGTGATGAGCAACTGCAGTACGCATCACTTGTTTTGCATATTCTTTTTATCATTATTATTATTATTATTTTCCCTTCCTTTTCTATCCTATTACACTATCTTTTTCTCAACCATTAGTTTTACCTTTTTTTCAAATGTCTGGGAGGTGTTTAGCTGCCTGCCCAGTTAAATCACTGCACAGTTGCACTGATAGAAAGCTGATAAGCAAGTGAAGTACATTTATCAATGGACACAGCAGAGAGAAGCCGTACCTTTTGAGTTTTAACAGAGACCATTCTTTTTGCAAGAGCATGCACATTCCAGCTGTCCTCACTGGTGACACTGAGACAAAGAAAACAAAAAAAATTGATATTTCTGAGTATTTTTCCATAGACACACATTTTATTTAAACACTCATGCAGTTAACTGCATGTACAGCTGTCTCTGTTTAGCACTTTAATTGTACCAAAATGTTGGTTGCTAGATGAAGATTTGACAAAGAAAAGGCCCCAGGTGATAAACCTTTTATTCTCATTCTCTTTGCCTGTGTTCTAAGAAAGCAGGTTGCTAGTAAACAGTGATCTGATTATTTGCTTCTTGTCTGACCAAGGAAGGGCAGTGGAACAAAGGATTCAGCATTCAGGTGAGTCCTGGCAGGTGAGAGCCACCTGGAAATGCCTCTGCAAGGACTGAGATAGCCTAACTATTTTCTGGAAAGGAACCAGAAGCAAAAGTGACAATTATATCCATGTACCCGACTGATGGGAATTAGCTGCCACTTGTAATATAAGTACAGAACAAAACAGAAGCACTATGGTAGCCCAACCTGCTCCTGGAGAAGGAGGAGTTCTCTGTGCACCTGGGCATTTTTCCAACCAGACCTTTTTCTATGTAGCCTTTGTCTCAGTTATATGCTTGTCGTACCTTAGGACTGGATCCCAGCAACAGAAGGATAGAAAATTGCTCTCAGGCCATGGTAAGAAAATCTGCTCAATTGAGATCCAGGTGGCCTCCAAATTTTTCTCAAGGTGACCCCATGGGCCTGAATTTCACTTCTAGAATTGAATTGCACCTGTGTCTTTCACCCCTCTGTCCCAGCACACACTTCAAGTCTCAGATAAAATCCAAGACACTAATTTTCACTCAAAATACCAGGAATGGTCTTTGGTGGCTACCAAAGAGCCTGTGATTCTTTTTGCTCAAGGCAGTCTTGTTTAAAATTGGCAGCAGCTTTTGAACTAGAAGCCCATCTTCACTATAAAAGGACATTTCCTGCAGTAAGCTCCATTAGCTGGTATAGGTATTGCTCTTCAGGGCACTTTTGTCTCCAAAGCTCGGCTGAGGATCAAGGAAAGTCATTCTTTACTTTGTAGGTCATGTTTCTTCTGTTCACTTTAGCCCATCGTTTTGAGGTTCTGCTCTGGATACCATGCATGTAAGAGCAAACAATTTTCTATTAGCCTTTGAAGAGAATAGGGAACACCACCTTCAAAGATGAGGAAAATCACCTCATTTTACCCAAAGTACATAGCAGCCTGGCTGAGGATGGATGTTGCTTCCTTTCACCACGGCTGTTGCTATTTGCTCCAAGAGGTCCCTTGTTCTGATACAGCACTTCCTCCTCCTCTCGTGTACAAGAGATTGTACACACTTTGCTGTGTGCAGACACAAATGCGTTCCCCATTGCCAGTGTGGGTCCCCAGGGGGCAAATGAAATGTAGCACATGATGGCTAGAGCATCAGGTTTTTGAAAATCATGGCGTGTCCCCTGAAAATCAAAACACAACAAGACATGACCATCTGAAACCTCTCTTTTATATTAAACAGGTGTCTATAAGTGGTGAAGAAGAGAAACCTCTCTTTTGCTCTGGGGCTATGAGCTTCTCTGGAACTTTGCAACACAACTCATAAGGTCATGCTCACTGCAAACAAAGGCACACAATGCACTGTTGCTTCCTGCAGACCCTGTTCTGTTTGTGCTGTAGTGTGTGAGATTACAAAGATCAAAGAGACACAAAACACTAGGGGCATATAAACAAATTACTAGACAAATGCAATGCAAACAGCACACGTGGAAAGAACAGTTGGACCTTATTTCACTTTCTTCTGCTTTCAGAATAAACAGCACATCAGCATGGTCACTCTGGTTGGTGCTGGAGCAGTCTTTTTGTTGCGTCTCCTGTGATAATTTCTGTGGCCATGCAGCTACATGGACCAGTAACACATAGAGTGATACATCAAGAAAGCCAGTGGAGATATTTCCCTTGTGCTTTGGTGGGACATGGATGAACAGCTTTTATTGAACCAGGTCAAACCTTCAGGGAAGTGCTGACACAAAGGACACATTCCCATCTCCATCATGTTTACAATGTTCCTCTCAAAGACAACATGCAGAGGATGGGGACAGGAATGGGGTGGGAATGGGGATGGAAGCGAGGTTGCTCTGAATTCTCAGAGCAGAAGTGACAATTCCTACTAGAGCCTGAGTTTAGCAAAGATGAAAGTGACTTATTCATGGAGGTCACAGATCCAGGCTGCTTTAATACAGCTGTCTTCTCATCTTATTGACTGCCATGCACTCAGTCTAGCATCAGCTCCTCCATACCACTGCGGTACCTGTTTTGCTTAGAGATCTCAAAGTACTTTAATAATGGAGGAAAATACCTCACAATCCCCCTAGAAAATAAGGATAATATTAGGTGCATTTACAAACAGAAGGGTTCTTTGCATACTCTAATCAAAGTGAGAGGGAAACGAGAACAAGGAGTTGTTTGGGCAGGTCACTCCACTAACATGTTCCAGGAGTGAAGCATCAGTCTGTCCCAAACACACCAGCACATCACTGTTAATTCCTACCTAAGAGCTGATCATGAGCTACATCTACCTATTTTGAGCACTGTTTTGTGTGAAGGACAGCTGCAAGCATACACATGGACCTGAGATATTAGCCTGAGTGGAGACTCTCACCTCCACAACTCACACACTGGGTCACTGACTGAAGGGGGAGGTAAATGCTGGGGAATGTATCATCCTAGAAACCAGCACTGCAAACTCCAGAAAAGTCAGGCTAAAATGACTTACAGTGAATTAGGAATATGCAAGACTTCAGAAAAGGATTAAATCTACTTGTGCCTCCTGGACTACCTCTTACAGATGTCATAGAACCATAAAACACCTAGAATATTGTCCTAAGAGCAAAGATCAGGAAAGATGCTGTGTCTGGTCACAGGACTTAGGACTCCTCAGATACCTCTCTCTTGTTTTATATCAGACTTTGTGGAGGCTGAGATGAAGATAAAATTTGTGACATTTTCACTAAAGCCAGACCTTCCTTTAGCTTAATTATAATGCTGAGCTTTCATCATATAAACCAAGTTACCTGGGATGTAAGTGAAACTATTTTCATTTTAAAGAATGGAGAAAGTACCTGTAAATTCAGATGATTGGCAACCCTCTGGTAAAACCAGACAGGTAAGATGTCACAGAAAGAAATGGATACTTTCCCTTTGATGCAGAAGCAGCATTTCAGAAGGCTCAATGTAGAAGCCTTTAATGTGCTGTAAACATCATGAGAAACAAGTGGCACTACGTGGTCAGACCCTTCAGTGAGAACAAAGCCAGCGCTCCCTTGCAGCAGCATCTTTTTGCTCTCTAATCCACCTGTCAGTCACCCAGGCCACATTCCTTCAGCATTTATGTGTGCACAGGAAAATCTTGATTGCAAGAACAAGACAGTACTTCAATATTCCTGAGAACACCCTGCTGAATGCAGTAGGGATGGACAGAAACAAGAGACAAAGCAGATGCTTCTAATCTAAACACAGAATCCTACAGGTGTACAAATCAGGTTTCATTCCAGTATCAGGTGAAATGCCTGAGTCCAAACCTTAATGGTACAGCAGTTGGCTTTCCTGTAGGATCTCTGATGGTGGAGCATCTTGCAAAACACACATTTCTAAAATGTAAAAATTACATCCATACCACTCTTTCATATCACACTTCAAACTGAAGTCTGTAGTTAAGCCACAAGGAATCCACATATTCATCAATATGACACATCAGAGCTGAAAATAAGCAAGCACTGGTTAGGATCTCTGGTTTCACCTGAAGAGCAGCAAAAAAGAGTGAGAGATGAAATTTGTTGTCCACCTCTCACTTGTATTCTGTCAAACCTGTTCTTAGTATATGGTCTCTCATCCAATCTGTCCTGAAGCTGAAAGGGCCAGATTCAGACTGCTACGTGGAAGTGACAGTAGACTCACTCTAACACAAGACAACAGGTTCCCAGTCCCAAAGTTGCCTTTTATTTATGTAACTTCAGATAAACCATTTGAAATTACCCCCCGCATTCTTAAGTTTTAACCTAAGGGTTATAAAGTGACAGTTTCATCTGAACTCATGAAATATATTCTATTCCTTTGCTCATTTGCACATATTTTTGTGGCAGCATTAAAGCTGCTAGACCATGCCAGATATGCAAAAGCATACATCAGTGCAGTGAATACACTGTCTCAGCATGATTTAAAACACAGATCCCAATCTAGACTAAGAGAGATGGACATGATACAGAAAAATTTATCTATTTTTAAAAGTCTTGCTCCAGCTGCTGGCTTCATAGCACATATTGCAGTCTAGGCCAATAAGAAGAAGTTTGCATAAGAGCTGATGACACTTTATATGCTCCAAAAACACCTGTGAAAATCCACCGGATACATGGATGTTAACTGAACAATACAAGCAGCATGTGGCTGAACAACATCCCAAGCAACCAGAAATTACTGGCAGCCTGCACATACTCCAGTAGTTAACATCAAGGGGAAAAAAAAACAGACTGCTTTCTCTTTGCCCAGTACAACATACTGCCTTTTAAAAGTAGCATTTGCAAAATAAATGTAGTTATTAATGAGCAAACACACAGGATATGGCCTAGATTACAGTCTTTCTGAAGAAGCCGATGTCTCATAGAAGGTGTACCTAGAGATATCTGGGTTACTTTTTGGGCCTGATTGAGGATGTGGGGCCAAGATATGATCTGCTGTGGTCTCATGGCTTTTCTGTGCAGAGCCAGCATAGCCACAAGTAACAGTGCTCCAGTATTAAGAAAAGTTACAAGATGCAGGGGCATGGGGAGGCGTGGGAGGAGCTGAACAGTACGGTCAGGTCTGTCTCTGCATCCCCCAGTGAGATGCGAGCATGGGATCTGAGATGCCAGCACTCACACACGGGGCTCACAGTCCCCTCCATGCCCTAGATATCTGTCAAAGGAAAGCAGATGGCCTCAAAGGCAGGTTAAAACAGTCCAGATCCCCTTGCAGTTCAGTGGGATCAAGCAGGTGAACAAGCCATGGCACAAGATGAGGGAGTGCCCTGAGGTAGTCAAGGATCAAATCTGAATTTGCAAGAAGCAGCTGTTCAGAAAATTAGAAATGGAGATTTCTCCATCCTCATTTCTACCACTGTCATGGGGAACATTCAAGGGCAAATAGAGAGAATTTCTTCAATTTGGCTTTTAGAGACGCTTATCTTTTAGAAGCTCTTGCATTCTTTGGGTGTAATCAGCTTTAGGTAAAGCAAGAAGATGCATCATTCAGTTCTACATTCCACTATCCATCTCTGCCCAACCCCAGCCTGACTACCCACAAACCCAAAAGGCAACCAAAAGAGAAAACCGCATACATACCTTTTGTTTCATGATGCTACTTTTCTGTTAGGTCTTAAAACCCACCAGCCCAGGTTAGCCTGCACAAGCAGCTGAGCTGGCCAACAGTCCATCAAGAGGGAAATGAGAGCAAGATGTGGAGGTTGATCCATCGCAGAAATGTGGCAGGTAGACACATCAACCACTAGAGCAAAAGGAAGAAATCAAGCATTTTAAACAGTAAAAGGCCTATTCAGATGCCTAAATAGCATGTGTAGCTGTCCCACAGCCAGCAGACACTGTTTAAAGAATCCATAGCTCAGCCAGCTGGAGAAGTTGGACAGTTGCGAGAGCTTGACAAGTTCTAAGACCATTGGTTATAAAAAAAAGGTTGGCTAAAACCACTTCTGCCCTTGAGGCAATGTTCAGAAAAATATTTTTCCCACAGTATGTCACAAGTCATTAACCAGGGCAAGGAATGCAGCTTATGCCTCTGCCTCACACACCTATAAGAGGAGGAATGTGATTCGTCTTTCTTCTGAGACAATGGAGATGCACCTTTACCTGTTCCTCAGTGCCTCGATGGTCCTATTGATGATACTGAACCAGCTGAAAGGATCATGTATCTTGCTTCTATGCTCAGGGTAAAATTATTCCTACATGTGAAATCTAAGAGGCACCCTCCCCTAGTCCCTGTCCTGGTCAGGTCACTGGAGCTGCCAATGGGGCTGCTGCAAACTTTTCAACTAATTTCTTTCACAGCCTTGATGATGTCCTTGCTTTCTTCTCTCTTCTGGCTTCTCACCTGGGAAAAAACTTATGGGGCCTTTCTGGCTTGTTTCTGCAACTTTTAGCCACAGGAACATTTTCAAACTATGACAAAGCCTGTGCCTGTGACCAAAAGAGTATCCTTTTTTGTTCTGTTGTGAAATGCCTTCCATTTCTCAAATGCTTAAGGCAATGGGGTTCAAAGTACTTCAGTAACTTAAAAAAATCCAGCACTTTGGTGACGGTGACATTTCTTTATCTTCTCCATCTCCCACAAGGAGTCAAGCCCAGGCCTGCTACTCACTCATACTACCTGCAGTGATGGTGCCTTTGGGCTGCTCCAGAATGCCTCTCTCCTTGACTCTGAGCAGGAGACCAGATTTCATGTCCACTGTATCAGTAGTCTCATAAAATTATTTTTTTTTTACTAAAAACTTAGCAGCTCCTGTGGATTAATCCTCACTTTAATAAATACCTCAGTAGTAGCAAAAATGACTCAGCTGTAAAGATAGCACAGAAAACATTCCTAACCACAGACACTGTAACAGACAGTGTGGTGAACCTGGCTTTTTTCATTAAGGATTCTCACTAATATGCTTTATCAGAGCCTGAACTCAGGACAAATTCTGCTCTAATTAACCTGACCGATTTATTCTCAGCACAGACTTACTGTCTCTGTTCATAGTCAAAGTCTCTACGATTCTTTGATTCTGAGAAAATACATCAGTGGGACTATTTGGGGATACATGATACAGTAATTTTCACCACTAAATAGAAACTCACAGCATAAAGCCTCAGCCTTAAAAACTGATGAGATGTTTCCGACCAGGCCGGGATCTCCAACAAGGCACTGCCCTAAGACATGCTTCTCATGTATTCAGCTTGTACTGCTCTCTTGCACTTACCCCAGAACTCTTGCAAAATACAAACAAAATTCCCAGCAAACATCCATGTATTAACTTATCTCCTCTTAGCTCTCCTTCTCTAAAGTAACACGACATTAAAGAAGACATCCTCAGGTCAGTGCACATTTGAGGAGCAGCATGTGAATGGCAGAGAAGGGAAACCAACAATGAGGCAAGAACAACATACGCTTGGGACTGGAAGGGGAATAAAAATGTTCAGAGCTCTGCCTTAATTTCAGGAGGCCATTCCTATTCAGAAGCAGATGTAAGCATGAGCACCAGCATGACTCTCAACCTGTGTTTTCTGGTTTCAGTTTGGGCTAGAGTCAGCAGTTCCAAGAACATTCTCTGTTTGTTCCCACTTAACAATTCAAAATGTCTACCCATGTTTTCCCACTACTGCATGCCCTTTTATGTTTCTTTTCCATTTCAGTATCATTTTTCCATTTTGAATCCAACTTTGCCTTTAGCACAATTATTTTGCTGTATTTCATGTAGTCCTGTTGTGCTTGGTTCAAATAAAGCAATCATCTTTATGCTACACCAAGTTATTTGGCACCATTACAAATGCACCAAATATATTCACAATCCAATAATCTATGCTTTCTATTTGCAATCATCTTTCTGTCTTCTGTTTAAAATCAAGATGGCCAATTTACAGTCATAGGCATTCATGTGATCAGGATCTCAGAGCCACAGCTTGGGCATTCCTAATGCTCTGTGTTTTCCTGGACTGAGCTTCTCACAATCCAAAATATCTACCATGTCTTTTACATCAGTGGCAAATTCAAGGATACAAATGCAGAACTTTCCTCCATAATGCCAACCTATGGATCGATTAATGTCAAAAGATGTTTTGACAAATAGAGAAAAATTCAAGTTCCAAATTTGAGATCATTTTTCATAGTTATTAAAAGAATATTAAAATGTTGAGCATTCCTGAAATAAAGTCCAGTTTTAAATCTGTTACAAAATTTAAGCCCATGCAATTATAAGGAACTAAAATCATTGAAGGAATTCAGAAAAGTGTATAGTCCTTTAAAGCAAATTTTTCAGTTAAAAGGAGGCCATAGCTTCTCAATGCTTCCTGAGCACATTTAGTGCTAGCAGTGAGAAATCCCTGCAGCTCTCAAAGCACTCCTGAAAAACAGGTTCAACTTTGTTATCTCAGGTAATCTTTGGGGAGAGACTCTCAGGAACAGTTGCCATTGTGTCAAAATTAAGCTTAAATATTTAGCTCAAGACCATAAAAAAAAATCTGCAGAATGCAAATAAGACATAGAAATTCTGGCCTGGGGTATTGTTTCTTAAGTGACCACACAGAAGAAAATACATAATTATGCAAATTGTTAAACTAAGTTGGTTACATAAACCAAGCTAGTTACAGGCAAGTTATTCAAAAGACTTTTTTTTTTTTTTTTACTGATTAAAAACAGATTGTTATACTTGGATCCTGAGTTATCTTTAGTTAAACACCACTTAAATCCACATTAAATCACTCTGTTCCCATCAACAGGTTTTAAATTGAGTCAGGTCTGTGCACTCTACAAGTGGTTACTTACTCTCTTAAAACTTACACCAATTTATATAACTGTTGCATAGAGAGCTGTGTGAGTTTGATCAGGCATAGAGTCACCAAACATGCTTGAACAAATGGTACCCGATATTTGTCAGAAAAATATTTACACCGGTTTCCCCAACCCAGTGTTCAGTGCCACCTGGAAAAAAGCAAAAAAAATGTTTCCCCACTTCAGGCAGGAGTAAGCAAGCAGCCAGTTTAAGCTCCATTTTACAAAAGTTAAATGTGATAATGATACAATATCAATCACCTTAGCGGGAAAAGCAAGGTCTGTAGCTCTGACCCCTTCCTGGCTGGGCAGGAATTTTGAGAAATGCTTTCTCAATAGTGTGCACCAAGCTGTACAGAAGATGAGTAAAGAGAGGGGTAAGCCATCACTCGTGCAGCAATCAGCATTAACACAAGCTGAGGGAAAACAGCTTTTGGCCCTCGGTCTTTTGTTGCTCATTTGAGGACATGAACAAACGTGAAAAAAGCTGTAGCTAAAAAGGTAGATGTAGCACTACATGCTGAATACCAAAATAAATACAGTCTCATTTTGAAATTGAAGGGGGGCAAAAAGAATCCAACCACATTCAAATTCTCTGTAGGTCAAGAGAAAGTTTGTTTTTTTATTTTGTTTGAAATGACATTTTTCCAACACCCAACTTCGATAAAGACACCTTTTCATATAGAAAATAACTCAGCACAGCTTCTCCAATGAAAATATTTTTCTCCTGGCAGAACCAGGTTTCACACCTAACCTCAGGTGGTCTGACTACTTTGGGAACAATCAGCCACTTTTATTTATTAAACAAACATGAAAAGACATTCATTCTCTTTCAAAAGCAGTTTTCTTCAGCCTTCATAACACAGATGACAGAATAAAAAAATAGGGTCATTTTGTACATTCCTTTAATTTTATTGGGTGTCAATCTACATAATTAATATAAAGTTAGTTCATTCTATGAAGATCAAGACACATTACAGTATAAAATTCCCTGAGATACAATATTCAATTTGAGAGATCACATAATTCTCTACTCCACTTACATCATAATCAAAAAGTAATGGTAATTCTTCTCCTTATAAAGCCCAGAAGACAATGATCTTCCTTTTTCTCCCTCCACCCCAATATTTTAAGGCATGGAATAAAAACTTTTTCAAAATGCATTCAAGGAAACTTTTCTACTTAAAATAGAAAATAGCTTTCCCCAATTTTTACAGCTGGATTGTACACATCATCTGCAATGCCTTGTGAAGTCTGGTACCCAATGTACAAACCAGTTTGTTCAGGCAAACTTTATCATTGAAGTAGAGCTCTACAAAGTGCATTACAAAAGCTAATCCTTTGCCTGTAACAGTACAGTATTAGCTCATGGTGTGAATGACCAAAAATCAGAGATTTATAGGAATTCTGTAATACTGACTTCAGCAGCTATTAGCCTGGACTGAGTTTCCTCCCAAATGGAAAACCACAAATTTGCAACATCCATGTAAGAATGATGAAATTAGAAAAGGCTTCTCTTCTCCTGATGCAAGTGCTCTGCAATAATTATTACAAATCTGCAGTTTTCACCTTAGAGTTCTTGAAAAACCTCAACGTACAATTTACAATTCTGATCACTTTACACAAACAATGTTTTAATTGCTTTGTAGCTCTTTTCTGAACTTTATAAAAATATTTCCTCAACGTTTTCAACTCCTTTTTTTTTTGGAGAGGCTGAGAAAAAAATTAACGTTTGCAACCTCCCGGAAATTCCCATTCTCCTGTAGCCTGATCTTCTGCATGTGGCATTACTAATGATTACACAGAAGAACTGCACACCTGGAAACTTTCACAAAACCCTAAAGAAATTAGAAGGATTGAAAAAAAATGCACTAGTTTCAGCAGGCTGATAAAAAAGTAGTGCAATCTTAAGTATTATTTCATCACTTTTAAGATTGACCTTTTGTATATAGTTATGTGAACTCTGATAAAAACTGAACAGAAAAAAATATTATCAATTCAAAAGAAAAGAGGGAACTTATCATCCTGACACTTAGGCATTACTGTTAATGCTATATATAAATTGGAGTTTAAAAAATATCAAAGCCAGTATTATGGGAGTAGTAACTACTGACAGAGAAACAGATGATCATGCCATGAAGAACATTCTTTTACTTTAAACAATCACTTTGTACCTCTTGAAGTGAAAGTGCGGCATTAGGAATCATCCCTACTATATCTCACATTGCATAGATTGTTTTCACTCCCTTCCCAATAAATATTCTACAGAAACTCAGGCACTGACAACAAAAGAGTTCATCAAGTACTTTTGGCCAAATCTCCTTGCACAAAGGAAGAAAGGAATAATTGCAGAAACCTGCATGATCTGAACTGGTAAAACTGTACAAATTTTTAATGAACATCATTATTATTAGGTTTTTTCCAAATAATCCTTGGCTCCATGCTTACCTAATCATGGGGAACATCTAACTAGAAATAAATTACAGTAGACTGCCAGCTCATACATCTTAAAAGCACTCATCCAGCAGCCCATACTGCTTAAATCAAATCTAATCCTTTCCTAACCTAAATATGACTCACAAATGCCAGGGAGGTTGCTGTTCTGATGCCCATCTTTATTTGCAACTGATTTCCTTCTTTTTCCACCTGTTCTCTGCCCATGATTTTATTCTGAATGAAGCCTCTGAGAAACTCCATGGATTAAAAAGCAGAGGAATGAATACCTTATTCATTTGGGCAGGTCTCTTGTAGGTTGTCATTTTTTTGTCACCAAACTTCATAGCTGCAAAAGATGGGGAAGAAGAGCTTGGCAGGATGTATAATTGTAACCGAAGCTTCTTTCTGGCTTTGGCTGAGCAAGATTACATGTAACCAAAAAGTAACGACATAACCACTACTAGGATGACTCCTGCAAAATGCGGGAGTCTAAAAGGGAACAACTACTGTAAATGTTCCTGACAGGCACTGAGCGAATGGACTTCTACCTTAAGAACTTATTTATTGATTAAAAAAATTAGCCAGAAAAAGACCTCAAAACCAAAGGAAAATAGTAAATCCTTGCCTTTTTATAGTCTTTCATCACACAATCTGTATTTTTACCAACAGTGTAGATCTTATTCTCTACAGTAATTTTCTTTTTGAATGGAAGTGATTTGAGAGTTTGGGAATTCTTTTTGTAATTATTATTTTAAAAACAACAAAACAGCATTCTGACTAATCTGTCCCCAGCATAATTTTAAAAAATGCATGCCATAAACCAAAAGAGTTGCTACACAACAGCACTGTCTACTGATGCTTGATAAAAAAGACAGCCTTTCTGTATATATATTCAATACAGTAATAAAACCCCTGCCATTCTGTGCCTTTCCCTGCATTTTCCTGTATGGCAATAATTTTGCAGAGAAAAATGTGCAAATACCTGTAAACATTTTCTAATTCCTGAATAAAGGGAGGGTGGAAGTGTTTGAGCTTTCTTCCCTACAGTCTGTATTTTCCTGTACGTAAAGTTCTACTCTACTTTCATACAGGATATAAATGCCTATGGTTTCAGCAGGTAGTAGGAGAAATACTTTACATCATCTGATTGTCCACTTAGATTCAGTTCCCTCCATACACTTTTTCCTAAATGGAACAATTATTTGGTTCAAAGCATTATTAGCGGGCTGCTGCAATTTCAAGCATTGCTAAAAGGTGCTACTTTATCATCAGATTCTTACATTCAACACCTGTGGCTCAGAATTTGTCTGTAAATAGCTTTCACACGCATAAAAACCAATTAAAAACATTAATTTTTGTCTTAGCGTTAAAGAAAAACAGCACTGATCATGGATCCTCTGTGAGCAGAGCAAAGTTTCACGGTCCAGGAAGTTGTCATAGCTGCCAGAATTGGTTTCAGCTGTGCAGCTGAGGAATTTGGCATCAGATATTTATGTTGAGCTGCACAGAACTTTAAAAGTTCTGTAACTGTACAACTTTCGGAAATTTAACTTTGCTCTTTCGGAATCATTTGGCGTAATGTCTCTTTGGACCTTCATAATTTTCTCTTTAATAAAAATCCTCTTTTTGTAGGCATTTCACAGTTTGTTTTCCTGTACCTGTATGCATCTCCAACTGATGTTAGCCTTCTGTGGCTAATGCCTACTACCTGGGCTAATGATCTCTGTGAGACCCATCCTTCCCGACACCTTGATGCCTGGCCTAGGCTGGCCAGGCAAGCCTCACCCGCCAGGAACATCAGCTTTCAAACCAGCTGGCCAGATTTCGAACGGTCTTGATTTGATTCCCAGCTGCCCTGACAGCCTCGCAGACCTTGCAGAAATGCTCATCCCAGAACGAGGTGACGTGGACCTCGTACTTCTTCCTCCAGGCAAAGTACCGCCTGTAGTTTGGTTTGTTTTTATCGAGGAATTTCAGGTAGGTAGCCAACAGCCGGGGGCTGGGGAAGTCGTCAACGTGGATGAAGGAATCGGGGGGGATGAAGCGCTCGTAGTTGGCCCTGCGGGGTCCGAGGACGACGGGCACGGCGCTGGCGGAGAAAGCGTTTCTCCAGAGCTTCTCGGTGATGTAGTCGGTGTGCTGGGAGTTCTCGAAGGCCAGGTAGAACTTGTAGGCTGAGACGGTCTCCACCAGGCCGCCCTCGGCCAGGGCCAGCCCCCTTGCCCCGTACACGTCGATGGGCAGGTGCTCCTTCAGCTGGCGGTAGTAGCGCACCCGGGCGTGCTCCTCGTTCCAGTTGCTGATGACCCAGGCCACCAGCCGCGTCTTGCGGGGCAGGACGAAGGGCCGGGGAGCCGGCGGCACGTAGAGGTACCCGTAGGGCACGAACACGTCGGAGTCGCGGCGGTAGGACATGGTCCAGTTGAAAAGCCCGGCCAGCCCCCGCAGACCGGGCGAGTGCGACGGCGACTCGAAGTTCATCCACACCCAGCGCTGGCGCGGGGGCCGCGGCGGGGAGCCCCGTGGCAGCCCCTGGACGCCGTACCGCGCCAGGTCGCGGTGGTGGAACAGCACCGCCTGCGCCTCGCCAAAAAGGCTGCGGTCCGCGCTGAGCCGGCAGCCGCTGATGTTGTAGCGCCGCCGGC
>VXBU01001336.1:590821-636870 GCA_013400315.1 Bombycilla garrulus | reverse complement strand
TTTTATTTTAAAGAAAGCAAGCAAGCAGCGCTGGGTGGCCAAGGGAGTCTCCTGCTCCACTACGGTCTACAACACTTACAAATTCGTTTGAGTATATATACTGTTTTTAAGCACACAGAGCATTTTCCAATGACTGTGTTAGTCTGAATCAGCAGATATCAATAATCTGGGGTCAGCAATTTCATAATCTTTCCAGGTGGTCTTGGGCCTCTTCTTTTGCAGTCTTCTGGAGAGAGGCTTGCCTGTTAGATAATTTTAGTTTTTCTTACAAGTGCATTTTAACCATACATTAATATCTTTGGCTTTACCACAGTTTCCTCCATTTTACCCTGAGCACCTGCCATTTTTGCTGTCATCTCGTAGCCATGCTGCAACTTCTGCTATTTTCTTATACAATGCTTTAATTTGGCTACTTGGTCAGAAAGTTTCAAAACTGCTCTCTATAGTACATGCTCACTTGCCAGACAGCAACTATGAGCACCCTCTGATTTCATATCCATTCAACACGAATCACAGAAATATTCTTCACACTAGCATGCACGGGAAGGGTTGTAGGGATGCTCCCAAGGGGTCTCAGGGCGCTCACACCCTGGCACCCCTGGTGGGTTGACCCTGGCCTGGTGCCGGGTGTTTATCACAGCCGCATTGTCACTGCCCTCATCAGCCAAGGCAGAGGAGAGAAAATACAATTAAATGCTCTCTGGTCAACATAAGGACAGGGAGAGATCACTCAGCAGTTACAATCATGGGCAAAACAAAACCAATTTCAGGAAATAGACTTAATTTATTGGCAACCAAATCAGACTGCAGTAATGGGAAATTAAACCAAAACTGAAAAACACCTTATCCCCACCCCTCCCTTCTTCCTAGGTTTAATGTCACTCACAATTTCTCTGCCTCCCCCCCAGCAGCAGCACAGCAGGATGGGGAATGGAGGCTGTAGTCAGTTCATGCTGTTTCTGCCGCTCCTTCCTCCTCAGGAGAAGGACTCCTCACACCCTTCCTCTGCTCCAGTGGGGGTCCTCCCATGGGAGACAGTCCTTCGAACTTCTCCAATGTGAGTCCTTCTCAGGGCCTGCAGTTCTTCATGAGCTGCTCCAGCATGGGTCCCTTCCACAGGGTGCAGTCCTTCAGGAACAGGCTACCCCAGTGTGGGTCCCCTGTGTGGTCACAAGTCCTGCCAGCAAACCTGCCCCAGCGTGGGCTTCCTTTCTCCACTGGGCTACAGGTCCTGCCAGGAACCTGCTCAGCAGCAGAGCCTCCTCTGCTTATCCACCTGCTCTGGTGTGTGGTCCTCCATGGGCTCCAGGGGAACATCCCGCCTCCCCATGGACCACAGGCTGCAGTGGAATCTCTGCTCCAGCCCCTAAAGCACCCCTGCCCCTTTCTTCTGCGCTGACCTTGGTGTCTCCTCTCACATATTTTTGTTCCTCTCTTCTCTGGATGTGATTGTTTCTGTGCAGTAACTTTTTTCCTTCTTAAATACATAATCCCAAAGGTGCTATTGCTGTCACCGATGGGGTCAGCCATGGCCAGCAGTGGGTCTATCTTGGAGCTGGCTGGTATTGGCTCCACTAGACATGGGGAAAAGTTTCTAGCACCTTCTCAGAGAAGCCACCCCTGTCACCCCATCACTACCACAACCTTGCCACACAAACCCCATACATGAGCACACGTGGGAGCAGGGGGCAGAGTGCCACAGGGGGAGGAGAGCCCTGCCATACACATCACAAAAGCTGGCACAGTCTCAGGTCTCTCCTGCCCCATTGCCCATGAGAAAACAGGACTGCTCTGCTGCTTCCCATGTGCATTCTGATTTAGTTCTTCCAGTCCACACCTGAAACAGCCAGAGGCAACTCTAGCAAAAGGGTTTTCCCACACCAGCTGAGCTATGATTTACACGCTGTATCCTGTTGCCTCACAGGAGAGGACTTTAGAAGATGCCGGGGAATTTTTTTAAAACAGATGTAATTTAGAGAGTGAGGTTGTGGGCAAGTTTGAATAAGTCACTTATTTAGAATAAAAAAAAGAAATAATAAAAGAAGTGACAGCTGCTACAATAGCTTTAAATTCCTGCCAAATTCAATCAGTTTCAAGCTCCTCTAGGAGGTGGAGCAATTTGAAAACCTAAAGGAAAATAAATTTTAAAAGAAGATTCTTTTTGCTCCTTTACAGCTTTCTTAGAATCATACATGTTTACTTTAAAATCTCACAGTTATTTAAAAACTACAAAACCACATGGTTACCAGAAAATTACTTTTTCCAGCTTTGCTTCACAGAGTTGCTATGAAAAGGTACATCGCATAGGCTCGAAACTTTTTTGCTAAGTAATTTGCTTCAGTGAACTGTGAAGCTGTTGATTCACAGAGTTCAAACAGTGTTTGTACAGAACTGAACAAGTTTCCAGCTCTGACATTGCACATGCTCATATCCAACAGCTGTGGATCCAAGGTCCTCTCAAATATATCTACTGAAGGCAGCAGAGTTACACCAGGCATAAATTCTCACTGACTGTTTGGATTTCACCATGGCTTTTACATACTGCATACATCAAGGCCCTGTGAATTGACTCAGTATTAGTAAGAGAAGTGATTCAGGCCTGTTTGCTCAAAAAATAAAGCACAGTTGTGTGTGAGGGTGGTGTTAGGTTACAAACTATAAACCTATTGTACATAGTCATTCCGTGCTGGGTACATAGTACTTCCATAGTCCATGATGCAACCACTTATAAAATATAAGAAATGCCAGTAGCTGTGGTTGGAGTTGGTATCTGGCCTCCTGCTTCAACACACAGAGTTGGCTGTAAGGGATCTCCAGGGAACGCTAGTCACCCTAGTGGATGAGGTGAATCACTGCCGGCACTAGTATCTGTGGATAAATAACTGGTTTAAGTCACAAAATTGCAATATGGGAATATGGGAAAGTTACTTTGCTACAGTATAAAACTGCAAAAAAATACATAAAGACAATGCTAAAGAAGAGTAGAATCCTGTGAAGCCTTAAGCTGTATGTACATTCAATCCAGAGCCCACCCAGTACAATGAACACTACATAAAATGAACACAATCCCTAGTCCGCATTAATCAAGGATTCAAAGTGGTCCAAACCCACAACTGTTAGTTATTTTGTTTATTCAGACATTTTTGTGATAATATGAGAAGTCAGGGACTTGTGAAATGAGTGGGAGAGCTCAACTGACTTTTGTAGAATTGTGATTCACTCAATAAATTTGATCATATCAACTGCAATGACAGTTCTTATTTTCCTTCAGGAGCTTTCAGCACTGATACGTGACCTTGGAGGAGTCTTTATCTAGTCATGTTTTAATTTCCATTGCTTGAAGATTTTCTGCTAAGCATTGCAAATTCATAGCCTGACCAGTTACACTGATGATGCAATGCCTGATCCTGCCTATGGTAAGTCAACAAAAATGTTGGCATTAATTCAGCATTTATGAAATGTTTCAGGACAATGTAATACGGAAATCTTTATAAGCCAAATAGTGACAAATTTGAAAGAAAACCATAAGAAAAAAAAACAACAAAAAAAAAGCTTTCCCTTATGAGGATTCATAGCAAGAGTTGCCTAGTTACTTTTGATTTTTTTCAGCCTCACAGTGAAACTTCAGTGTGACTTTCATCTTCAGTGGCATTCATATTAAGACTATTGTTATACGGAGACAAATCTGGTGAATTATTTAGCATGAAATCAAAACATGGCTTTCTGTATTCCTCAACACAACATCAGCTAACGCTCTACACTGTATCTTAAAAGAAGCTATTGTTGAAATCCAAAGTAAGTTTTGTTTGTACATATAACATAGATATCCAGAACTATAATAATATTTAGTTTATTATGGCAAATAAGAATTTAATTATTTCAAGATGAGAGGACAGGAGCCTAAATCATTTCTATGAGTAATATTGTCACCTTAAATTAATTTTCCTGCTGCTGTGAAAACTAAATATATGTTTACATTTACATGTTGTATGTAGTCCACTAGTTCAAAATCTTTAGAGAATTTATAACTAGAACAAGATTAAATGTATATTGGAGATGTATTTTGGAATTTTTACAAATTTTACAGGTATGATTTGTTTTGTTGCTGCTGTCTTCAAACCCTCCCAATGTGGGAAATAGCAGAAAGACATTTTAATTTAATTCATCATAGTCACTACTGAAAGTAATTATAGTTGTGCCTTCATCTACAAGTCTAGCAGTCTCCTAGAAATCTTGATGTAGTAAATTTAACAGCCAGATGTGATGTGTGGCTGTAGAGTGAGGGATATAGGGAGTGACCTCACTGGCAGGACCAAGGCTGGAAGTCAGGTGTCCTCAGATCTGTGTGTAGGTCAGATGTTTCTCTCCCCTTTTTAATGTCTCATTTCTTGTCTAGGGAAATAAATACCAGCCTGGCAGTAACCCATGTCAACTTCAGTTTGCCTCATTTCTGCCATAATACACAGCACATCCATGGCAGGATCACATCAGCTACTTTGTGCTGGCAAGGTTTTGTCAAGCAGTTTTGTTTACACTGACTCAGGAAAAACTCCATAGACATCACTGAGAAGTACAACATAATGAAGGTTGGGTAGTGTTGCCAGATGCCTGAAGACCTCCCACAGGGTACACATCTGGTTTTGTCTGCTTTGGAGATAAACCAGTCCAGGAGATAGCCCCATGGACTGAGGACCACCCAGACTTCTTGGCACTAGATATGCAGCTTGGGAGTGCTTTAAGTGCTCCATGGAAATCACAGCAAGTTCTCATGTTGCTGATTGTCAGGAATTCAAAATAATACGCTGTGTGTTAGTAATGAAGTTGTGTTAGTAATGAAGTTGTTGCAAAATAAAAAATATTTTGCTTATTTGAAGGTTGAATATTTGCCATCACTAACAGAAGTAAATATTTTTGCCTGGAACTTTCCCACTGGCTTCCTCCTCTACTCTGACTCACTCTGTTTTGTCACACTTCAGAAATATTTAAGCCTAGAAAAGTCTTTGAAGCTATTTGTCAACTGTTTTACAAAGGCAGATTAAAAGGTACTGTAAGACATGGCTGTGTTTTCAGCCACAGCTATCAACCCAGACATTCTGTGAGCCAGGGAAACCTTGTGGAGTTTTTCAACATAAGAAAATGCGATCAGCTTCATAGCGTAGGAGAATGCTGTCTGGTACCAAAATTACAGTAAGAATAATGTTGAAGTCTCTTCTTCATAAATAGTCCCCATGGTTTCAATGCAAGTTTTCCCAAGTAAGAACCTAAATTCTCTAAGAAAAGGCTTGATAATAGTTTTTTTTCTGTATAAATGAAACAAATTGTATTTCAGCGTGAAATTTAAATATCTGTAATTTGATTACCTAGTGTTTCATATGCAGGATTATGATCTTTCTGCTTAGAAGTTTAAAACTCGGAAATACAATGAGAGATTGCAGATCCAGTTAAAAGTTGATGCCTGACCAGTTTCTGGACAGACAAACTCATGTTTCTCCATAGGCAGCAAAGACAATGTTAAAATATTCTGCCTGAGTACAGTTTCACTTGTGGCTGTGAGCAATGTTGCATTAAAACCATGTGAAGTTGATATTTCCAGGTCAATGCAAAGGCATGACCAAATGTGCTGTGCACACTGTGAGTGTAGGATCCTGTCCAGGACACTCTTCGGTCTTCCACTGAAGCACACAGCTTTGTTGTTCACCAGTGTAGACCAGAGTGGAAATCAGAGCAGAAAGTTTTCCTAGCAGTCCCACATGAGACACTTTTACACACATGTGAGTACAAGCAAGCCAAAATTTGGCTCTGTGGATATTTGTAAGCAGTTATCAATAATTTCAATCTTCCTTGGATTTTTTGATTTCTGGACTTCTTATGCAGCCACAGTGGCAAGAGATAGTGGTGGGCAACCAGCACTGATTTTCTCATTTTACCCAGTGAGCATCTCCCAGGACAGAGAGCAAAGATTTCTGGTAAAACTTCTCTTTGGACATCTTTGAACATCAGAGATGTCATCAGGGGTCATATCTCAGTCCAGGAGACAAAACTAGTCCTAATTTGAAGTAAATCTCCTAAACCACATATAATCTAGTCATGGCTCTCTCAATACCAACTGCTTTAATAACTTGCCTCCCTCCTGTTGTGCTTCATTACTTAATAATGTAGATATAGCCTTGGAAAACTATAAGTGTTTAATCACTGATACTAATACAGGCAATGATGTAATGATATAAGCAGTAATAACAATTGTCTTTCAAAGCAGTAGTGTTGAGTTTGGCAATGAAATAATGAAATAAAAAAAGAAAAGGAGAGCTGAACAGTTAGACAGTGAAAATTCACTATGATAAAATGTGAGCAGTGTATTTAAATTACCCAACACCCTATTTAATGAAATATTATAAAGGTTTTATAAATATCACAGTAATATTAATAACATTTTTATTATGCAATATTATAGTTAAACAAATTACTTTGTTTTAGTCAAATAAAGGAGGAGACACATAAAAAGGTCACAAATATGAATATATCAGACCAGGTAAGAGTTACCACAGCCTCCTAATTGAGGTAATATATTCAGTAGAAAAAATCTAACAGGTATTTCTCTGTTGTAGAAGGTCACACAGAAAGGAAGAGGGAGAAAATGAACACCAAATGCTGCACCAAAACTGACCTAGTGTGCAGGAATCCAGGATAGAGCCAAAAACTCTTCTCATTTGGAAAAGTTTAAAACAAGATTATGAAACAGAATGGGAAAGCAAGAAGAGGAGAGTAGGATAAAAATGAAAATAAGCAGGAGCAAGATGCAACAAGCCTAATCAAAGTCTCTGTCTGAAGATCCAGTGCTTTTCAAACATTAATTTGTGATTCATGATCAAATTTGCATCTAAGAAGTGAGAGCAGTATTTTCAAAAGGAGCTACTTCTCTAGTGCCTCAGGTACAATACTCAGTACAATAACCTTTTTCATTTATAGGTCAAACAGAAACACTGGAAAGAGTTGGCTTTAAGCCAGCTGAGGGGATGTTTTGGTTTTTCTTTTTCCCTTCTCACTGATACAAAAATAAAATCAAACTTTTAATGTCAGAGACGAGATCCAGAAAAACAAAGAACAAACATCTGATTTAATTCACAGATAACTGTAAAAATATCCAAAGCAAATCAAAGTCCAGTTTCACAAAAATGTCACTGAGACTTCCTTTTAAAAAGTATTAGTCTGTTATAGATACTTCCAGAGGAACTGAGAGCCCCAGACACAAATCCCATTTCCACCTCTTAGGCAAGGTTTTGGTAGCGGGGGGCTGACTACAGGTGTGACTTCTGTGAGAAGAGACTACAGGGGTGACTTCTGAGCTCCAACAGAGCCCATACCAGCTGGCTACAAGAGAGACCTGCTGCTAACCAAGGCTGAGCTAATTAGCAATGGTGGTAGTGCCTCTGGGATAACAAATTTAAGAAGGAAAAAGCTACTGCACAGAAGCAATTGCAGCCAGAGAAGAGAGGAGTAAGGATGCATGAGAAGAACAGCCCTGCAGACCCTGGGTTTAGTGGAGAAGGAGGGGCAGGAGGTGCTCCAGGAGCCAGAGCAGCCCATGGGGAAGACTATGGTGAGTCAGCTGTGCCTCTGCAGCATACAGAAATCCATGGTGACACAGCCTCTGGAGGACTCCATATATTTTCTGGTTTTATACAGTATGAAGGATCCACATTTTTTTCGTAAGTGGCATGAAAATACAAAGCAAACTAATATTAATTTGGTGTTACTTCACTGTAATAATGGTTTAAGAGTGGCAAGTTATTTCAGGTTCCATGCTGTCTCTGTGGTTCTTTGATACTATGATAGGTCTTATATGGAGAAAGGCTTATTTATGTTAAACTTTCATTAAATCAGGGTAGATACCAAATCACAAACCCTTGCCTTCTGAAATGCTCAGTTGAATGGATGAACTCAGCTTAAAGCATTATGAGGCATTTCTTCAATTACATTAAAATCATCTGCTGGAACTCAGAATCACTTTGCAAAAGAGAAAACTATGAAAATGTTGACTCACAGTTGCACATTTTTCAGCAAGAATATCTTGTAATCTTTGGATTGTGACGTTCTCATCACTGGTGGAAATATGGATCAGATTTGGCTTACTTACAACATCAGATTAAAAAGTAGCATGAGGATATAAATAAAAAACTAGAAATTAAATAGCTTCATATTCTAATAGAACTTTATTCAAAATCCTGTAAATAAACATCTACACTTCCAAAGGTAGCTAGTTATGCTGATGTTTGATTTGACACATCAAAGCAGGCTCAGGTCTTCACAGCACTGACATTCAGCAATCTGTAAAAAAGACAACATCTGCTCAAAGGATGGATAAGACACCACATAGTGAGCCCTCCAAACCACTGGTCACTTTTAGGGAAAGGCGGTAAAAGGAAGAAGCAAAATACATTTACAGCAGTATGAATATATTTCTTTTTCTTTTCCTCTCTCCTAGTTATATTGCCTGAATATTTTCCCCTCATTTTTTACAGTTTCTATCTCTGTGTTCCTGAACTGTATTCTGTATACTGTATTCTGTATACTCTTTTCTGTTTCCTTCAGGAATTTCTAACCTTCTGTTCGTCCCCTCTTTCATTCCCCTTACCAGTGCTTCTTCCTTTTCCCTCACTGGTTCCTCTCCTTCTGGCACTAAACACAGCAGGCTCATCTTCTCTCATGGTCTCTTCCCTTTTGTCCATTTCTATAGCCTGTACCCACTCCATCTCCCCACTTGTTTCTCCTTTCTTCCCCATGTCCTTACACAGGAAAGAGTGCATGAATTGAAGTGGTTTGGTCAACATAGGAGCTGCAGCCAGGTTGCTCCCATTATGTATCTTTTCTGCCACCTCTTCTCTCATGATGCCTCTCTGCTCACTGCAAAACAGGCAGCATAGCTAGTGAGGAGGGCACCACTTGTCTTTAGCAGCAGTCCCTGAGAAGGAAGGTACATCCAAATTCCCAAAGGAAAATCAACAGATTTTCAGCACCTACATCGATCTGAATAAACTGTTTTGTTTTAAAGCTCTTCTTTCTTCATGGTTCTGAACAGGAAATGGAGAAGATCATGATCGTTGGAAACTCTGCTTGCCTTCATTAGAAGCCGGAGATACATGAGCTTTAACATGATGCCAACAGCTCAAAACTCTGATTCATTCCATAGTTGTTAGGTCTGCTCTATAACAGAAGTGTTCCTACAAGTAAGTAACTCTGAAGTAAAGGCAGTGTGGCAGAAGGCTGTACTGGTTAAACACTTCTTATACCAGTAATAGCTTTATCCATGGTGCTCTGTAAGTAAGATGCCACTATCTCCTGATCTCACAAGACCAAGATAGGAAGAAAGAGGTGCTAGTCATGCAGCTTTCTGTATTTTTAAACCACTATCCCTTAAGAATGTGGGAAGGTGCTTCATGTGATGGCAAAATATGCTGAGTTCATATATTCTGCAAGCTCATGGCACTAAAAATATTCCTCTTAAAAAGCAAGCAAACTCTGTTTCTTTAGGGTTTAAAGAGAGTTAGGTTAGGAGACAACGTGGGCACATGCTAAGCTAAAATCTATAAAGAACAGGTCTGTTCCACAAAAGCCACACTCTACAGACTGTAAAGACAGGAACACATTTCCCAGAGCACCAGCTGAATATTGCAGGGAAGTACTAAAATGCCTGAAAGAATACCTAGATCAAGCTCTTTTCAGGAGGTTTGCTGGAGGAGTGTTTTTTTCAAACAAGTGAATTTCTTAAGGTTGGATGCTAAGAACAGTAAGGTTCATAATGATCATGAAACCAACACTCAACATCTATCAGTAGGAACCAAGTGATTATTCCACAAAAGGTTTCAGAATATGAAATAAGGTGACTCAACACAGCAGTCCTGAACAGATTTCTTCTGCAAAGATTTCAAAGTCTGTTGCCTACTTACTAAAGGAAGAGATGGGTTAGCTCTGCAGAAAGGTGCCCTGCAACCTAAAAATGAGGTGTTATAGGGAAAGTTTCTTATTATTGACTCTTACTTTTCATTCTTGCATGTCTTGAGTAGAATTGAGGCTGTAAAAGTAAACTGCTGCTGTTCTGTGACACTGGTTTCAGGCTTCTAATGGAGAAATTGTTCTTCATATTCCAAACTCCTTCCAGAGCCTCTGTTAATGATTTGGCAAAATAATAGCTTTTTAACTGATTACTTCAGCTTGTTCTAGAATGAATATAAAACTACACAATAATATTCTTCCATAGTTAATGAAAAGAGAGTGACATCTTAGAGAGCAGTTCAGATTGCTAAAGGTACACAACGCTCTCTACTGTTAATCTAAGCTCTTAGGACTACTCAGGCACCTAACGGAAACAGGATACAGCTTGTCTGTAATAAATAAGAAACAGCAGTAATACCACTAATGCAGTCACCATCCTTTTTTGGTCATATTGGAATACCAAATGCCCTTATAAAAACATACAAAACATACAAACATACAAAACATAAAAACGTACAAAACAACAACACCCACTCCCCCAAAAAAACCCCAACCCAAACAAAAAAATAACCAAACAAAGAAAAAAACCAGAATCATCACCATTGGAACAAAACTAAAAGCTAATTTGCGTTGTGGAAAGTTTACAATTTACTGGCCATCTAATTTATTTTAAACAATACACTTTAGTAGTCTAAACTCTGTAAATCAGTAACCATCCAACCTGACAACTGTTGTCTATCAGAGCCCAGGCCACTAAGTAAGCATCTTTAATTGTCCAAACAGCTGAAAAAGGAATTCATTACTTGACGAATAATCTGTACACCAGCATCAATATTAATAATATTTATAATTTATCATTGTTATACTATGCCTAAAACATTATGCTGTACATACCATTTCTGTACTGAGCTTGCTATAGATCCATATTATACAGTCCTGTAACAAATATTTGTGACGTGTTTCTCTATTATCTTTAGTACTTTAAACCTCTGTAACCTACTTTTCCTTAGGACATTCCTTGCAAGTCATAAGAACATATAAGGTAGGATCCATTTATTCAACCAGACTGAAATATTCCAGACAATTTTGATCCATTGGCAGATGGATGCAGAAAAATTAGTTGTGTTCAGCTCTCAGTAACATTAGGCACATGAGCAGATTGAGCAGGCCAGTGTTAACATCTGCAACTCAGCTCTGTGTTCAGGATCCCTTTTCAGTCAACAGGAAAAGAGCAGGCACTTTTAGAGCATGACACATGCTCTAAAATCATCTCTAAAATGAGATGTTTAGGACAAGTCAAAAGGATGTCCAAAGTGCCTTTTTTCCTCTGCTTACTACACACAGAGGCTACCTAAGTCGGTCATTTGCAGGTGTGTGCTGTAATTCCCTACAGAGCCTAATCACAGTAATAAGAATTACAGGCTCAAATGGTCTTTATATCTGCTGGGCACTGATTACATCACCTAATTTAGGTACACTTTTGTCTGTGAATCCAACTGTTTTTAATTAATTTTGAGTGAGTTTAGAAATGGGTCTCAATCCTCCACAAGACAAACAATATTCCAATAACTACAGCATTTGTTTCAGAGAAAAAGGTAACAAAACCTCCCTACTGCTTGGCAAGTGCTTCTAGTTTATTAAACTGGTTTCTCATACGTAATTATCTGTGTTCTCTCTGGTCTCATACTTTCTGACCAAAAAAACCAGAAGAAAATAATAAAGACTATATTCAATTCTGCTGTTTCTAAATGTTCTAAATTACATAAATAGTCACAGTTCCTCAAAACAATCACTTGTCCTGACAAACAGTTGTCGTTTGCCGATAAAGAGGATTACCTGCAGCTGGATTTTTAACGTAACATTCTTCTTTCTGAAAATGAAAGTGCTCCTCCAGTATTTCTTTAACTCTCCTAGGTGGCTCCACATATACACATTTCTGCCCTGTTAGTAAAATATATTACAAAACAACCAGTTATTATAAATCCCCTGAATCCTAATGTACTTTGCAATTATACAATGTAATTGTACAATGCAATTGTCATTATGCTACTCTGCATCCGTCTTCAATACACGGTGAACCAAATAGTTTACAAATACAAGACAGCGTTCAGCCAGGCCCTACTCCCAGCACTGAGCAATTCCTCAGCACAGGAGGATGGTACAGAACAGGACTCTGCTGGGTACAGCCAGACGGGGTGTGCTGGTAGCCAGAGCCATCCCAGAGCCACTCATGGAGATGACCACCGTGCCTGCCCATGACAGACATCCCAAGCCAGGGCCACAGATGGAGAGGCATCCAATAAGATGTCCTCACTGCAGGAAGTCTCCAAGGAGCTGAAGAGGGATGCGGACACCCCAAGGCACCAGGGCCAGCACCTGCCGCGGTGCTGGGGGCCATCAGTGGGGAGCTACGGGGAACGGCTGGGCTCCCGAGGCTACGCGGCGGTGTGGGNCCGCCGTTGCCACGGGGGTTGCCAGGCGGCCCGGCAGGCGGGGCTGCCCGCTCCCGGGCACGGAGCCGGCCCCCGAGACAGGGTGCGGCCAGCCGGCAGCCCCAGGGACAGCTCGGGGTGTCACTAACAGCTGCTCCTTTGTGCCACTCAGCATGGCCGCGGGAGCGGGGCGCGCACATCGCAAACTCTGTGCCACTTGGGCTGTCACCACGGGCCGGCCCTACGGGAGGATGCCATGTCATCCTCGCCCGAGGCAATGCCCGAGGCTGAGGGGAAGGACGACAGAGTTCAGTTTAACGGATCTATATCTACTGATACTCAAAAGTACTAGTTAGGTCATAAAATGAGGCATCTTCAGATACTGCTTATTGGACGGAAGTGGCTTTGCAATCCACATCTCTATTATTCCTTGATGCATTTCAAGGTATATTCATCTTCTTCCACAGATGTCCTGAAACCAGACTTTCAAAAATAATAAGCATTAAAATCATGTTACACCATTCATAGTTCAGAAGCTGTGCTTCCATTTTCCAACAGAAAGTGCTGAACATTACACACCGCTTCTAAAAAGTGCGTGACCAAGACACCCTCCACTTGCTTGACCAGAGCACCAAATGTGGCCGAACATACCCCAACCCTGCTGCCACTGCTACAATTGTGCTGCGTATGTGTCAGTGGAAGGAGCCTGGGATCACTCCATAAGGCATCTGCATGGGACAGTGTTTACTACAGCTCTCATAGTGACAGTACTTCAGCACTTACATTCAATTTTCAGTTCAGTTCGTTTAACACCGAAGCGACGTTCTCCACCTCTAAATTACAGATGGTAAGGTTGAAGCTGAAAATCATACTGCATGCCCTTACCGTGGGGAAATTTTAGTGTATTAACTCAAAAGTGCAAGAAAAATACTAAATTACCTGTAACTAAATCAGACACAACAGTACGCTGGCTGTTTATCCTCACATGGTTGTGGCTCATTGTTTCCAACTAATGCCACATGCTTAAGTCTTTATGCAACTTAATTGCAAGGGAAAAGTAAACAGGATCTTGATAGAAAGTCACTTCCTTGAAAAGCAACAGGAAAAAAATAAAGCAAAACTACCTTCTTATCCTATGAATAATGTGTTTGATTTATGAACAAGCAATTGCATTGATAAATGGCTTTTGAATTAAAAACATGACAAAATACTTTGGGTTAAATATTTTATTTTATCATAAGCCTTACATTAGGTTCATTAAACATTTTGTGTATCACCCAAATAAGTTACATTCATTCTGAGCTTTCATGCAGTTTTAAAAAAGTTAAAATTTCTCAAAAAATAATTTTTCAAGTGAGCTGTAATAAACTCTGCATAACCAAGCCAGAATTTTTTTACATCAAGTAAATATTCCAGTTTTCCCTCCTGCTTTGACACTACAGACAACTTCCAAAGCCTCTCCAAATCTGCACTAATTAAACAGAAACTCACAGAAATTATTGGAACTTTCTGACTACCTTGACTAACAGCAGTAACGCTTCAAAGTACAAGCGTGACCACTGAGCTGAGCTGCAGGAAGTGACATTTCACCTGAAGAGAATACTGAAGTATCTTACATTAAAACCTCATTGCAAAGAGACAGACCACCACCAATGGGCATGCAGAACACTAACAAGAAAGAGGCAGAAAACCTCACATTCACAAGCTTTTACGGGGACACAGCATTTATGCAGTCTTCTACTATTTCAAAAAGGTAGTGATATACATCAGTCCTCCTTGCAATGTCAAGGGCAGTTTCATCCAAGTTGTTTTTCAAGTCTGGCTTCACATAGCGATTCATCAGCAGGAGCTCGAGGGTTTCCCTGCTGTTTTTGTTCCCTGCAGCAATGTGCAGGGGTGTCAGCAGACCGTTTGTCTGCGCGTTGATGTCCGCACCCTGCTGAAGCAGGAACGCGGCCACTCCGGTGTTGTTCCACTTGCAGGCGCTGTGCAGGGGCGTCCAGCCGTCCACAGTCTGCGCGTGAACGTCGGCCCCTTGGGCCACCAACTCATGTGCAACATCCAAGTGCCCGCTGTAGGCAGCTCGGTGGAGAGGAGTGTACTGATCTTCATCACGAGCGTTCACTGGAGCCAGCTTTTCTGTCAGCAGCCTCCTCACGGTGCTCAGCTGTTTAAAGAAAACAGGGAACTTCACGTGATTCTGTGAAACAAGATGTATGGTTTGATGGTGCTGAAGCTGAATGGAAAAGCAATTTCTGTCAGTGCCAAAAGCACTTATAAGATCTCAGATACATCCTCTCCACCCCAGTTAAAAGGCTTATTTGCCATGAAGAGTCTAGCGTGCTTTCAGCTTATAGAAGTTAAAGAAAAGTGCTGTTACTTGACCTTGGAACTGGAATTAAAATTTGTTCTAAAAGCCAATCAATCCAGAGATGTTTTAGTGTGTATGGGCTACAAAGGGGGATGTTTTACGTACAGTGGTTTGCAAAACCAGATCAAAACAACTCAGAGAAAGAAAAGTAAAGGTAAATTTTTGTTTGTGGATGAGACTAGAGACATGTGCTCTAAATAACATTCTTGTAAATTATATATATATGAACAGAGCAAGTGGCTTACCCGATTGTTTTCAGCTGCCCAGAGTAGCAATTTCTCTGGATTCTTTTCCATTTTCTTTTCTTGCATCTCATACCATTCCTCCGTTCTTTCTTGCTCATCATCGTCATCATCAGACTGTCCTGACCAACAACTCTGAGTTCCTACAGGAATCAAATGCCTGTGCGTCTCCAGCAGTTCAAGTTGGTTAAAATGCTCTGTGAAGTCTTCGAACGGGTCACTGTCATCATCGTCTTCATCAGCTTGCTTGCCTTTACTCATTTTCAGTCAGCATCTGTGGGCAGCCGATGTATAACAATATTTATACTAACTGTAACTATTATCCGAGGCACTAACTGTCAATAAAACTGTCTGATGGATGATGCGGATGTCAACAAACAGCAAAACTCAAGGGAAAACTCAGCGATCCTCCACTAACCCGGGCTTCGCCGGCTCTGCCAGAACTCACAGATAATATCCACGCTAGAAAAAGCACCGTGTTACCCAGATCCCCAAACCGCCCCACCTTCACACTGCAGTGAAACACCGCGCAGGGGCTTGCCGAGTGCACTCGAAACGCTGCTCACTTTACTAACAAAGGGTCTGTAGAGCAGCCCGGACTTTGGGGCAGTCTCTGTTCCGCCCCAACGGCCCGGCCCGGCCCGCAGCACCGGCCCCGCTCCCCTCCGCGGGGCCCACATGCCCCCGGGCAGGCCCCACCGCCCCGCAAGCACCGAGCGATCCCCGCCCGCCCCGCGNCGCCGGACGTGACGGAACGGGCCGGGCTGGGCTGGGCCGCGCCGGGGCGGTGCTCGGGCCGACCAGCGGCGGGAGCGGGAGATGGAGCCGCGGCAGTGATAGCCAGTGTCATCGCACTTCACTGTGCCCCCTGCCCTGGCCCGGCGCCTGGATTGGTCTCTTGCGCTTCGCGTACCGTCTGTCGAGAGAAGCCGAATCCCTGAGCTGGCTGCGTTGTGCTAGAGCCTTCCCGTGGGGAGCCTCGGCGCGACGATGAGCGCCGTCAACTCACAGTAAGCACCCCTTGTCTGCAGCTCCCTGCAGTCCTGACTCTTCAGGCAGCAAATGTTAAGTATGTATGGGACAAGTTAAGGAGAGCTGGGATCATCAGTTGTGTTTTCCCTCTGGTCCTTATGATCACCGTGCCTGCTCTCATGCACTTGTAGATTACTAGTGCAAAGAGAGAATTAGACTGTTCAACAAGTCTTTTTAAAAACAGAAAAACATACAAAGGTTTCTTTAGTTTTTAATTAGATACTTCAGAGGGGTGGTTGCACCCCTTTACTGGAGCAGAATGACTGAGATAAACAAATCTTCCAACTGGCCGGTTTGGCTATGTGCTGTTTGCAGTACAAAGAGTGAACTACTTTGAGACTCTTACAGGACTGATATTTAGTAGAGTTTTATGGCAGGTCTCTGTGTTTCATGACTTCAAACAGATAAGCTTACCTTAGTAGAGACAGTGTAGAAATTCCCTATGTGTCTTGCTCTCTGACGCAAATTTTCTTGTCTTATTCAGGGGTGATGAAGATACCTTTAAAATACTGGTTGCCACTGATATTCATCTTGGCTATTTGGAGAAGGATCCAGTGCGTGGAAATGATACATTTGTAACTTTTAATGAAATTCTGGACCACGCTCAAAGAAATGAAGTAAGTACTACTTTTGGAGAGGGAAGGACTGAGGCTGTTGAAAAATATGGTCCAATCTGCCAGAAGCTGTAAAGCTTAGTCCTGGTACAGTCTCTGGTAATACCAAGTCAAATAGCTGAACTATTTGTTGCATTCAGTTTCATTTCTGATTTAGTAAAAGGAATCCCTGTTCCTCTGAGAGTATTTTTGCTGAATCATGAGTTTGGTTGCATTAGCAGTGTTTTTTGATTGCCTGCACCAGTTTCAGTGAGTGGTTTGTCACTGCAAGGAGGAGAAATGATTGAGGAGAGCAAGAGTAGTGATATACAGTCTTCTGACAAATCAGAGATTTGTTAGAAGTTTTTGAAGTGTGGTGCAGTGCTGAGTTGCTGAAGTGAGCAGTTCTGGTGTTGAGCAGCTCCGCTGCCTGCACAATAGGCAGCAGAATGCTGCTGTGGGGTGGACAGAGGGGCTTCTTGAAATGGGGCAACAGGGGGGGAGCCGAGAGTGGGAGCCAAGAGCCTCCAGGAGCCCACAGCGCTGACCTGGGTGGGATCAGGAGCAGTGGCAGCCAAAAAACACCGCCTCCACACACACACCTGGAAAAGAAGCTCCTGGGGAGTAGCAGCAAGCAGGAGCACCTCCAACATGGCAAACACACATGCTGTGGTGTGACTTTTTGTGCAGGAACAGCACTCGAGCCCTGCCAGCTCCACCAGGGAGCAGTGGTATCTATCTGGCATAAAACCATGGCTTTTCTCTGCATCCACCACAGCTGACAGAGCTGCCCAGACAAAACTCCCTGTCCAGACACAGCTCCAGTTGAAGAGTATCAGGGAGTGTGTATGAGAGAGAGAGAGAGAGACCACTGGAATCACACCCTACTTTCCTTGGGGCAGGCCTGACAGACAGACAGGACGCATGGTCCCAGGGATTCCCTATCCTTGCTCCCTCTGGATGAACTCACTGAATTAAGGGACAGGGGGCAATGGCAACAACTTCCTGCTCAGCACAGCAGATGCATCCTCCTCCATGACTGTCCCACGTGCCCTGGCATAACAGCTGTGAGACTCTGCAAGTGGACAGTGGTTCATCTTGCACAGAGGTGTTGCTGAGGTTGCCCAAAATCAAAACTCCTTCCATGAAGAAAAAATATGGGTTATAGGAGACCACATTCTGATGGGAGCAGAAGGCCCAATGCAGACTGGCTCCACTTCTTAAGGAAGCCTGCTACATCCCTGGGGCTTGAGTTGGTTGACAGCAGCTGGACATGAGCCAGCACAGTGCCCAGGTGGCCAAGAAGGCCAATGGCATCCTGGCCTGGATCAGCAATGGTGTGGCCAGCAGGAGCAGGGCAGTGACTGTGCCCCCGTACTGGGCACTGGCAAAGCCACACCTCCAATCCTGTGCTCAGCTCTGGGCCCCTCACTGCAACAAAGACACTGAGGGGCTGCAGCGTGTCCAGAGAAGGGCAATGGGGCTGGGGACGGGTCTGGAGCACAAGTCTGATGAGAAGTGGCTGAGGGAGCTGGGGATGTTTACCCTGGAGAAAGGGAGGCTCAGGGGGGACCTCATTGCTCTCTACAGCTGCCTGAAAGGAGGGTGCAGCCAGGTGGGAGTTGATCTCTTCTCCCAAACAGCAAGCGATTGAGCTAGAGCAAATGGTCTGAAGTTGCACCAGAAGAGATTTAGACTGGATATTAGGAAATATTTCTTCCCTGAAAAGGTTGTCAAGCATAGGAATAGGCTGCCCAGGAAAGTGGTGGAGTCACCATCCCCGGAGGTATTTAAAAGATATATGGATGTGGCACTTAGGGACATGGTTTCGTGTTAGACATGGCAGTGCTGCGTTAATGCCTGGGCTTGATGATCTTAGAGGTTGGATCCAACCTAACCGATTCTGTGATTCAATTTTCAAGGACTGGATATTTATCAGTCAGATTCTTTAGGTTTGTTTCCTAATGCTTTGCCAAAAGCTAAATATATGCAATATATGCAGAAACTGCAGCTAGTACCTTCTCAAGATAATGTGGTGATAGCTACTGGTTTCTTCATACAAGGTAGTGCAGCAGTGAGAAAATAACGTAGCTTTTCATGCCTGTCCAAAAATATTCAGGATCCAGTTTGGAGACCCTTATTACAATAGTGCATTAATATTTTTTTTTTTACCACTATCAGTTGTTTTCTCCTATGGCTCTTCATAAATGGGTCTTTTTGGGTTTGATTTTGTTTTAATTAATAATTACCTCTTTTTTTCATAAGGAAGTTAAATATTGTTTCTGTTGCTACTAACTCCTTTACCTAGAAGCATACTTCCTCATATTTGAGGAAGCATGTGGAACTCCCTAGAAGAAATAATTTAAACAATTTGCTTAGAAGTCTTTCAAGGTAATAACAAAATGTTGTATCAAAATAATAAAGCTTTTTGTTACATACAGGTGGACTTTGTTTTATTAGGTGGGGACCTTTTTCACGACAATAAACCCTCCAGAAAAACAGTACACTCTTGTTTGGAGTCACTAAGAAAATACTGCATGGGTGATCGTCCTGTTCAGTTTGAAATTTTGAGTGATCAGGCAGTTAATTTTCATTACAGCAAGTAAGTATGTTACTATAAATTATCATGTAAGGCTTGGTTTGTGTATTGAGTGATTCTGTTGTGTGATTTTTATTTTTTATCCTCCATGACTGGGACCTGGAATTTTTAGGCCTATGTAGGTGGGACAGTGTACAGGATAACTTCACCTGTCATCTAAGTCTGTAAAGGAATGTGTACAATATTTTGAGAAACTTCTGAACGTGCTGTGACTCTTGATACATTTATGTAGTATATAGTTTTCATTTTGCAAGTACAATGCAAGTAAACCAATTCACATGAGATGTTTTGATAAAATCAGCAGAGTTTCTTGTGTGTAAGCAAAGGTTGCACTGCCTAATCCACTACTACCACCCATTTTTTTTGACAATTATTTTCATGGCTTGTTCTAAAACAATAGGTTTCTTTTGCTACCCTATTCCCCATGGAAAATGCCATTTCAGACCATGAGTAAGAATCTTCTTATGCTTAAGCTTAGGCTTCTTCATAATCACTTCATTCTAATTTATATCACAAACAGATATTTGTGATGAAGTTAATTTGAAGGGAATATTGAGAATCATAAAAAAATATAGTTTAACTTCTTTTCCTCTTTTTGTTCAGGTTTCCTTGGGTGAATTATCAGGATGAAAATCTCAACATTTCTATTCCAGTTTTTAGTATTCATGGTAATCATGATGATCCCACAGGGGTAATTATTATTGTAATTGTACTGTTGCATTACAAAGATAGAGAAATAGAAACTTGTATAGAAATACAGTTCTGGGAGATCACACTAGTTTTAGTCAGTTGCTCCACTCTTTGTGTAAATATTTTGTGTATCTTTAGGAATTCTCTTAATAAGTGACAAGTGTAAGTGTAACATTAAAAAAGAAATGGAAATAAGTTAGGAGATCTACGTGAACCGTGTTTAATTTCTTAATTTATGTAGGTTTCCATCATGGAGAAGAGAATCACTTTTCATGCCATGAAGTGTCAATCTTTCAGAAAGTTTCTAAGACATTCCATCTGTAGAGACTGAAAACTCTTTTCTTAAAGAAGGAGAATTTTGATATTTTGATTTGTGCATATGTCATTTATATGCATCATGCATTTGCAAGAAGGATAATCTAATAATAGTGAAATGGTAGCTTAAAAACAAGCTACTAAAAGTAAGAAGGAACAGGATGTTTAGAAAGCATTAAAATACGTGTGTTGAATTAATAATTTTGCATTTTATATCAAATAGCTGTGTATCATGGAGATGAGTGTTTTAGTAGCATTTAACTTTGAGCTTAACTTTTAACTTGAACTAGTTACCTTAACCAGATAATTTTTGTGGTAGTTTAGAGACTGGCTAGTTTGAATGGTTTTTTGTGTTTTTGTTTTTCTGAATGATGTAATGTTTAATTTCATGTTGTTCAAATGAAGTATGACTTTTAAGGAAAAGGGATTTGCTTCTGTACTCTAGAGTACTAGCAAAACCCCTTATATATGTTATGGGGCTTTTCAACTGCAGAAGTTACTTAAGGAAAGATATGCTCTCTTACTTTTGAGACTTTCATTTAGACATGAAACACTTAATGTTCTATTCAAAGTTTTGTATTTGTTTCTTAATATTTGTTGTAGGCAGATGCACTGTGTGCATTGGATATTTTAAGCTGTGCAGGACTGCTGAATCACTTTGGACGTTCAACTTCCGTGGAGAAAATAGATATTAGTCCCATTTTACTGCGTAAAGGTAGAACAAAAATTGCTCTGTATGGCTTGGGTAAGTATTTGTCTGCCAGACTGTGACTAGACTGTTCATGTGTTACTGAAATTTAATAGGTCTAAGTAATGTTGGAACAAACATATAAGGCTGCAGCAAACATGAAGGTCTACGTTATTCTAAATTGAAGCATATCAATTCTGTGACAGTGTCAGGTTTTTCCTCCTGCTTTGTATCACTGGCTGACAGGGGGATTTTTGCTCATTTAGGTAAATCTTCCTAGACTTGATTTTTGTACTTTCATTAGTGTTAAATTAAGTCAATCATAGTGCCAGTGAATCAAGTCAGAGTAATCACACTCTTAAATTCTCTCTGTTGTGTATTGAGCTTATTTTATCCTACTTAGGCAGAACTTGAACAACCTATGTTCATGTGCCATTTTGATTATATTTAAAATACAGGCTGTCTGGGCAGAAATCTAATGTCTTACGTGTCTGTCTGAAGTGGTTCATAAATAACATTGGCCATGGGTAATCTCAGTTTCTTTAAAGAAACTTAATAGTTTCATACTTCAAAGTGGTTCTGTGGTAGGTTTTCAACTTCAGGTTTGTTCCTTTGTATTTTCTTCACTGAATTCCCCTCTACCCTCACTTCTTAGAATGGTTACTTTTGACTGCTTTCTGTCTAGAGAATTTAACTCTTAAGATCGTTTATTTTCACCCTTATTTTTTTATCCAGTCATGAGTTCTTAAACACTTAATTCCAAGCAACTTTTATAGTTCTAAATTAAGTCCTAGTTGACCATGATTTTGTGTGTTTAATGAGATACTTTGAAAGGTTGCTGGATGTTTGAAATGTTAGTAGTTAGTGGAATGTTCTAATATCAAAATATAGAAGTTTTCAATGCCAAAGTTATTACTGGGAAATGCAACAACTTTCTAAAGTACCAATGTTGCTGCATGAAGATGTTCATGATGTGTTTCTCTGTGTTTGTGCCAGAATTATTTATACCTTTTTGACTATCTCTGATTCAGAGAGCATTTGTTCTTTCACAAAATATGGACACCCCATATGGGATTTATTGATATCTAGAATGAGCCTGGCTAAGCATAGTTTGGGGTGGTTTTTTTCCTAGTTAAAACATTAAGGAAATAATCTGTGGCTTCCAGGGATGGGACATGCACAATTTTCTTGGGCAAGCTATTTCAGCGCCTTACTCCCCATACAGTAAAGAACTTCATCCAGCCTAAATCTGTCTTCTTTCAGTTTAAAGCCATTCCCCTGTCCTATCTCTGCTTTCCCTTCTGAAAAGTAGCTCTCCAGCTTTCTTGTAAGCCCACTTTGGGTACTGGAAGTTTGCTATGTTTTTGTTCCTCGTGATTTTTTAATAGAGTTGCTAGTAAAAATTCTATGAAATGTAGACTTGTTTGCCACACAATTTATTTTTTTTGTCCACTTCAGGAGCTATTCCAGATGAGCGGTTGTATCGTATGTTTGTCAATAAGCAAGTAACCATGCTGAGGCCAAAGGAAGATGAAGATAGTTGGTTTAACTTGTTTGTGATACATCAAAATAGGTAACAATACTGAATGAATTATAGCAACTTACTGTGTTACTTCATTAAACTGCCTGGAAAAAGATAGGTGAGCAAGCCAGCTGTGTTAGTTCAGGCTTCTTGTGAGTAGCTGGTTTCTTAAGATTTTTACAAGTGAAAACATTGTTTTACAGCTCTTTTTGGAAAAGAATTGTAGAGGAAAAGATTTGAAATAAATGAGTTAGGGGAGTTGGGAGATCTCTTCCCAAACTTTTATAGTCAGAGGCAGTGGAGGGTTTGTAGTGCAATATGCATATAATGAGGTCTTTCTGCTTGTAAGACCTGGGAGAACACCAAAGTTCATATTGTATTTTCTATCCTTGTTTGACCCACAGTCCAATAAGTACCCTATGTTCCTATGCACTGCTGTGCATTACAGGTAGGTAATGTGTTCTGATGCCTACAGGCTTCTCCCAGCACTGGTAGTAGGAACAGGCAGAATTCTTTTCCAAATACTGAGTTTTCCAGAAGTTTTCCAAAACTTCTGAGTTTTCCTGAAGAAGAGGGCAATCTTCATGCTCAAATAATGGTGAGGCCAACAAACAAATATAGCTCACATTAACCTATGTACTGATTTCTGTTCTGTAGTCTGAAGGAACTCACTCCATCTCCCCTGTCTTCCAGAAAGGGATTGGGGATGGTATGTCCCATGTCTGTTTAATTCAGTGGGTTTTGCCCCACCATTTAAAAACAAAATGAAGCAAAACTGGTTGCCATGAGATGCTATGAAAGCATGCATATAGGAAAAACCCAAAAGTCTTACAAGCCAAGTAAGAAGAAAAGGGAGATCCAAATAAAAGGAGGGGAACAGAAAACAGCTAGGTGAAAAAATATGAACTGTGTAAAAAAGTGAGCTATGTAAGTGTCCCTTTTGCTTAACCAAACACTAAACAACTGTGTAAGGAATAAATGTGAAGAAGACCAGACATTTATGTCTGGTATTATTGCTGGAGTTCCTGTATTGTTTTAAATCACAATGATGTTTTTCTCCTCCTTCACTATTCCCTCACCCATCCATTATTCTTCTCTTCTCTTGAACAGGAGCAAACATGGAGCTACCAACTACATTCCAGAGCAGTTTTTAGATGACTTTATTAATCTTGTAGTGTGGGGTCATGAACATGAGTGCAAAATAGCTCCATTCCAAAATGAACAGCAGCGTTTCTACATTTCTCAGCCAGGAAGTTCAGTGGTGACATCTCTGTCTCCTGGAGAAGCTGTGAAGAAGTGCGTGAGCTTTTCTTTTTGTTCTTGCTTATCCCTTGTCTTGTACGTCTCAGGTGTTCTGTTGAGAACAGAAAAATACTTGTATACAGTATGAAAAGACTTGTATTACTGGGTGGATTAGCTTCAGAGTGTGACTTAATAAACAGAGTAGATGGAATGAGTACCTGGTGTAACTTCTGCTTTGCTTACAATTTAATCTAACATTTGAAGCAAGTGGAACTTGGCTAAGAGGAGTTACATACTGATAAATTGGAATACAAGCAACCGAGTGCACGTGCTTGTATATGGAACAAGCACAATCTAAGTATAATAAAATGGAAGTTTTGCAGGGCCAAACCTGTCTTCCCATCTTCCTATAGCTTTTGAAATTTTGTCCCTGAAAAGTAAACATGAATTTGAAAACAAATCTTTATATCATAGTTCTCTTAAGTTTATCTTCTAGTAAGTTACCTTTGTCCTTCTAGACACATTGGTTTGCTGCATGTTAAAGGGAAAAAAATGAAGATGGAGAAGATTGCTCTAGAGACAGTGCGAACTTTCCATATAGAGGATATTGTTCTAGCTGATCATCCAGATCTTTTTAATCCTGACAATCCTAATGTTACTCAGGCAATACAGGCATTCTGCATGGAAAAGGTAACTTGTGATGGTAACAGTTTATGGGTAACAGTGTATGGACAGGGCATGGAATCTGTAACTGTTTTGAGGCTGGAAGATGAAAAATCTTGTGTCTTGCCCCATATTAAAACAAACTTAGATGGTGTTTCCATAGGAAGCTAGTTCCATGACATTCACTCTGCAGCCTTGGCTTTCAGATTCCTTGATTGGGATGACCTATTAAAGTAGGCTGGAACCGATTTTTGGTGTCCATATGATCTTTGTACAAAGCCACCTGAGAGTGGCGCAGTGTTGGACGTGCACTTTTGAACCTGCATAAATACATTAACCTGAACCCTGAAAGCTTAGCCATGCAGTCTGAAGTGGCAGAAGTAACTAAGCAAGTTTATTAATTGCTTAGTTCTTAGGTTTATATGGTTCTTTCTGTTTTTCCCTGGAACTTGGAATTTAGCAAAGCATAGTGGCTATAAAATATGAGAGATCAGTGGTGTAGATACTGCTGGGCCACGCTGTATCTGAAGGATAAGCCTTTCATTGTCGTATTTTTCTCGGCCATTCTTAATGGCTTTGGGCTGCATACTGGTACATGTGTGTTCAGGAGTGAGAGCACGTTCTATAATGATTTATTTTGATAGCTCCCCTTGCAACTGGGTGTATTTTAAGTTATACTTGAAATGTTCAGTCATCTGAGAATAAAGTGGAACTGAATTTATAATTCTCCTTCACAGGTGGAATTGATGCTGGACACTGCAGAAAGAGAACGCTTGGGAAATCCCCGTCAGCCAGAGAAGCCAATCATAAGATTAAGAGTAAGAAATTGTTCAGCTTGGATTGCTTTGTTTTTAAAGGTCACTGGGAAAAGTTTCAAAGCAAAGTCATGCTTTTTTTTGTAAACAAATAATACATACATTTTTTGTTGCTTACAGGCAAATATAAATCACCTACCATACTTCTGTTTACTGTGTAACTGGTACACTAAGGTAAAGGATGACGTTGGTCAGAAATGTACTTCACTGCTGTTTTGAGTAAGGGCATCAAAAGTGGCTATTTACGGTGAAGTTTTTTTAAGACCAATTATCCTGTGTGCATTCCTAACTCAATCAGAAACTGTTGTGAAGGCTACTAAATGAAACAAATTGACAACAAGTTATAAATATGAGCTGTTGTTAGCTAATCTGTTAATGTTATTATTAGCTGTTATTAGCCATTAACTATTCTGCATAGTAAGGCATTAATTTTAGGTTGACTTACTTCTTACTATTAATTTTTTCCTTTGAAGCATACAAAATTGTTTTTAAGTTGTGTGGCTTCTCCGTTTCTGTTTGTTTCATATTTAAATTTGTCCTTTTCTCCCTTAGGTTGATTATGCAGGTGGCTTTGAACCATTCAGTGTCCATCGTTTCTGCCAGAAGTACATGCATAGGGTGGCTAACCCAAAAGACATCATACACTTTTTCAGGCATCGTGAACAAAAAGAGAAAAAAGGTGATTATGAAAGAAGGAGTCACTGGCTTGCTTTTGTTTTGATTCATCTATCTGTATTTTGTTGCCCAGCACTTGCAAAGGCTTGCTGTCTACCGTCTAATATATTTTAGGAGGAGTAAAGATGCATTGTCTTATTCAAGTGTATATATTGCACAATTATCTCTTTTCTATTTCTGGGTTTATCCAGCATTCTGATATTCAGCACAGCATCTTCTGACAGTTATTCATAAAGTTTCATTTTCCTTTGGCCTCAGACCTTACTGAGTTGCATATAGTAATACATCTAGCTCCATGCCAGGCTGAGTTCCTCTATGGTTCTCTGATAATTACTATGAAAGGCATTAAGTGCCTCACTCCCAAGACTTCTTAGAATAAGGTGATTGGGTTTGAATACTCTGAAGGACAAGAGATGGATGTAGTGCTTTTTCTCTTTGTATTTTAATTTTAGTTTGTAGTTAATTTGTTCACACCTAGAATAATAATGAAGAGTATGGGCTTAAGAGTTATACATATATTTTTTTTAAAAGGTCCAAATGTAGGATAGCATTTTGTTTGCCCTAAATAATCATGTGTATGAGGTGCTCTTGGCTTGTCTCCTCCAGGTTTGTTACTATTCAAATATTCAAATATTTGTGCAAAACCAATAATAGCTGTTACTATTGCATTTCTTACTGTTGCCTAGAATTTTTAATAAATGGTTTATAGATGTTGTCCAAAAACTGGATTTGCAATAATTGCTTAAGAAGATTCAGCTTGTACAGGAGCTTAAGAAGATTCAGCTTGTACAGGAACATAATGTGCCAAAAACTCTTACTAATTTGCTTAGTGCATTGTAAGTGCACTGTCCAGTTCCAGTGACAGTTTTTATGAATACTGTCAGTTATATAAAGTTCAAAACATCGTTTCATGTATAAAAACTGCTTTTACTGAGGTGTTTTTAAAATTATACTGTATTGATCTTGGTTTATTTTGCCATAGTTTCCTTTTTTCTTAGTTGTGTAATCTCATTAACATTTTCAGAATACACAGTAGCTACCACATCTGCCACCATGTTTCACTAATTTACTTTTCCTACTTAATGGGCATGTTGGCTTCAGGAAGGGAATATGAAAGTGCTGCCATGGCTTTGGCATGTCTTTATTAGACAGCCTCTAATACAAGGGAAGTGGCTAATGAAGCACTCAACGTTTCCATTCCATGTGCACATTGTGGTTCAGTACAGGTGATGTTAAGACTTCAGGAATTCAGTCAACAGTCTAAAGAAGTCTATAGTCATGTTATGTTATTTGTGTGGTATGTGCTAACCTAGGGTGATTATCCCTCTCGTCCTTCTGCCATTCATACCTTGCTGCCTGAGAAGGGGGGACAAGCTATGAGCATTTTCTACTGAAAATCAGCCAGCATGCTGTGGAAGAAAATCTCTTTCCTAGTAAATGGATTACTTATAAAAAATTTTTGTGTTTTGATGGCTCTTCTGATTTTCTTCCATTTGTGATCTTCTAGAGTTCAATTATAATAACCTTCAGAACACGGTGTTCAATAGTAATTCCAGACGTATGTTAGGTAGAACTCTTTATATATGCTAGAGGTTGAGTTATCTGCCCAATTATTATGCTTCTCCATATTTCCATTGAATAGACTCTAAAAGGAGCAAAAGCTTTACATATAAAAGGGACCACAATTCTTAGGAGACCCTCATTAACCTTTTTCCTGATGATATCAGTGGGATGGTTCAGTGGGATGATAATAATTAAAAACTGTAAATCTGGATGATGCCACTGTGTTTTTCTATCCTAGACATTGATCTTAATTTTGGAAAGTTGGTTAGCAGACCAGCTGAGGGAACGACACTGAGGGTGGAAGACCTTGTAAAGCAGTATTTCCAGACAGCAGAGAAGGTATTTTTCTACTTTTTATAATTTCTCTTTTTAATGTAATGTATTTTTATCTTATTTTATTTATTTCTTAATAGGAAGTAGTGTGCCCTGAAAAGACTCTGACATGCACCAAGAAGTGAATTTATTTCCCATAAAACTGTCTGAGAATTACCACATGAAGTGTATGTCTTGGATTAGCAAGTAACTGTTGTGTATAGGTTGTGTAGGTATGTGAGCACACACTGGTTTGAGAGCATGATAGCTCTTCTCTTATTGAGAGCATGATAGTGTGAACCTGCAGTGTGTGCCCTGTACTAAGTGATGTGTCGTGCTCAAGTACAGGAGGAAAATGTGAGGCGGCATGTGAGGGAAGAGCTACCTTCATTTACTCTAGGGCTAGTGTGAGACTGTAGCATTTACTGTTACCAGCTGACTTAGAGTCACTTGTTACTCTGCAGTATATTTATGTCCTCAGATGTAGTGCACTTCCACATTTTAATTAAAGCAGAGCAGGGAGAAGGAAGAGAGACCCCTGATAATTTGCTTTCTTCACACCCTCTTGTTAAATCTAGTACATTTCATTTTCCCAACACCACTACAGTAATATCTAAGAGTTGAAAAAATAATCAGTGAGCCAGGTGCACAAATGCTTGATGTACTTGATCAGGCATAACTTGCAGAAGCTATTTCAATTGTAGAAAATCTTCAGAGCAAGAATTCTTGAGGTAAGGATCCTTCAGATTACATCATCCTGCCTAACCTTAAACACATGCTAGGTGCCAGTATAAGGACAGCATAAATCATGTTCCTTTGTTATATTTATTTTATTTAAACATTTTATTTTATAATGGCTAGTAAGTTTATTCCTCTGGGCAGCATTATTTCCAGGAAGTTTTTATATTAGATATTACTAGCATTGTGGTTTCTGTACTGTTCATGAAGCCTTTTGCTTTGACTAGTTTGAAAAATACTCTGTAAAGTTGGTGTGACATGCTAGTAGCAAGAGAGTTGTAACTGATTTATGACTACTAACATTTGCTTATTGCTGTGCTTTCTCTGATTTAAATATTCAATACACGTTACTGGTTTTGCAACCAACTGAATGTAATATTTATCTGAAACAGCTGGAATATTACTTGCTTTCTCTAATGAAAAGATGCTTCTTAACAAATTATTTTCCCCAATTTTAAGAAAGTACAGCTTTCACTTCTAACTGAAAGAGGAATGGGAGAAGCAGTGCAAGAGTTTGTGGACAAAGAGGAAAAAGATGCCATAGAAGAGCTGGTGAAATTTCAGCTTGAAAAAACACAGAGGTTTCTCAAGGAGCGTCGCACTGATGCAGTGGAAGAAAAAATAGATGAGGAGGTAATGTTCTGTCAATGTTGATTCCCCAAGAGAAGTCAAGACAGTAGAAAAATGAGTGCTCAAACATGGTTTAATAGATATGCCTCTGTGTGGAGCATCTGTAACACTGCCTCTAGTCATTTACTGCAATTAATAAATGAATAATGAATTTATGATGAAGTTTCAAGTACATGATTTCAAAACTTGTACTGCAAATGGGGTTTAGGTTGCATACATATTCATAGGAAAAGAAACTATCTATTACATGTAGAACTATATATTTACTACTGTTGTGAGAAAGATGGTAGGTATAATCTCTTCATAGCTTTTTCATATTGGTTTAAGGGAGAGTACAAGAGCAGGATAGGCATAAAGTAAATTTATCCTTCAGATGCTCTGCTTGATTCTAACTGCTTGCACCTCAGGGTATCCCAGAAACAGGAATACCTGGTTTATGTACTGTATTGAGCAACCCTTGAAAGACATTTTTGTCAACTTTTTGAGCTTTCACATGAGCCCATTTATTCAGCTGCAATATTCAACATTGTAGAAGAAGTTGTTCTGCAGCTATCTATGCACTGTTTAAAGAATAATTTGGTGGGGAAGGAAGGCTGCATGTACCTGTTTTCTTACTGATTGCTTTAGTTCATGAGGGGTTGAAAGAGACCATAAAAAATCAATTCCTGCTGGCTTTCTGTGACCCTTTAGGGTGGATTTTTTTGTTGTTGTTGTTTGTCTTTAGAACTAATGTCTTTGTTCTGTCATGCCTCATCTTTTTTCCATATTTGTCAAGTTGAGCTTCTTTAGCTGTACGACTGCTGCAGCATTGTCTCTTCTCACAATAGTTATTTTCTGTCTCACTTTTTCATCTCTACCTCTTTTTCCAGTTATTCATATTTCAGCGTCCCTTATTGTCAAAATTGCTATACTCTCCTTCTCTTAAACACAGTATCTCCATCATGTCCCAAGCTTTCTTCCTCCCCAGTGACATAGCTCCAGTTATTAACAGAATGTGAGATTCTTAAACCATAGAACAGCATTAAAGGGCCCTAAACAAACTGTTCAGTTATTCTTGGACTCTTCACTTCTCACATGAGCTTGACTTGATTCAGTGATTAAAGCTTTGCACTTACTGTATTCTGATTATTGTATGTCATGAACTGTTAACTGTTTTTTTATTCAGGTGCGAAAATTCAGAGAGAGTAGAAGAAAGAATACCGAAGAAGAGGATAAGGAAGTCCGTGAGGTAATTACTCTGAATTTTGAACATAGGCAGAAAAGCAGAGTGGTGACTTCTGCATATAAATGCAGTCATTTAGCAATGCTTCAGCAGTACTTCAGCATTGTCCTTGCCGAAAAGTGCCTGTCTTCCTTTAAAGCTCAGTCAGTCTATTTTAAATCTTTGTTAGGATAATATGTACCTAAGCTACTGCTCAAATTGGCTTTTGAGGTCTCTTTTCTTGTACAAATTTGTGAACCTGAATGTTCATTATATCTTGCTTTTAAGTGAGGTTAGACCAGGCAGGTGACTTTCAAAGATCTTACAGCTTAAGCTCTTTGTGATCTCATCACCAGTGGACATGTGGATGGATGATATTGGGTGGTATTACTGGAACAAGTGGGGAGTATTGGTAAACCTCTAGGTACTGTGTCCTTATCAGCAATCTTAAATCTTAGATCTCCCACATAATCACACTTCAATTGCATATGTATTTCCAAAGAAAATTGGCAGCTACTGATAGCATGGCTGCTCCTTTGTCTTCGCAAGCTATGTGGGACTGGAATGAAATTCTGAGGTAAAGGACACCTGGGATGAGATTCAGTTCTCCTGATCTGGGATATCATCACCTGAGCTAGTTGTCTTAAGCACCCACTGTCATCAATACAGTTCAAGTCAGTGGAGCCCATAGGGTACTTCCTCTGAGCAGACACATGTAGTTGACACGGGATGACCTGAACTGTTCACCAAAATTCACCTACACTGTGTCACATTAACGAGCTCCATTCTGTTATCAGATCTTAGCTAACTACTTTATATGTACACATCAAATTAAATAAACTGTTTTCACAGATGTCCTCACCTCCCTTAACGCTGGATTTGTTTCTTATAAGCCTCACTGGTTTAGCATGACACATCTTTTTTTTTATAGTCATATGATATATTTATTGTACATAACTAGGAGTTAACAACAGTGTGTTTCACGATTTAAAGTCTTTTTTCCTGTAATTATTGTTCCATTTCAGGCAATGATCAGGGCCAGAGCCCACCGATCTGAGGATGAAGTTCTGGTTGCAGCCTCCAGTGATGAAGATTCCATGGATATGGAGACGACAGGCCCTAGTAATCCAAGTGATGGCCTTCCTTCAACACTGAGCCGAGGAAGGGGTCGGGCGAGAGGTAGGGCAAGAGGTGCAAGAGGACAAAATTCAACAGCCAGAGGTTCGTCTCGAAGAGGAAGAGGTAAGAAAAACTGCGGTTCTTGTACTGCAGTTTCTGACCTTTTTTTCTTTAAAGGTTGACTCTTCTGATGCTTCCATAAAGTGGAGATTTGCTGCTTAAGAACTCCTACTGGAAAAATAACTCATCTCAAATACTTGTGGTATCTTATTGCGTACAATTGACTGTCTTACAAGGCTTGTGACTTTTTAACTGTGATTAAAAGGAAAATATTGTGCTTCCCAGATGTGGAAACAGTATATTCCTAAAAGATGCATTATTGGCAAGGTCTGTACAATTAAGTACATGGACAGACCATTGTCAATGCTGAAGGTAATGCATTTGATCAGTGTAAAGAGGAGGTACAGATTGTCTCTATCCTAATGTAATTTACAAGAGACTTTAATGTTTCTAGTGACTGAAAAAATGGAGAGTGTTTCTTAAGCAAAAAAAGTTGAATAGCTCCTGGACTGAGTGTGACTGTACAGTTTACAGTGGTAGTGGTACTTCCATTATAGATGTACTTTAACTGTGTGTATGTATATATACATATATACATGTAACTTCTTTGAGTTATCTCAGTAGTATGCCCAAATGTCTGAGAGCAGGTGGAGCTGAAACAAAGGCTGTCATCTTGGGTCTGAATTGGTTAGTGCTTTTAAACTAGTTCTGTGAGCCTGTGCTCCAACACTGTTGTGATCCCATTAGAGTAGAGCCCTGTGTGTTAAGAGGTTGTGTCTGTGGATTTTTGAATAGTTACCTAGAGCAGTTCTTCTGCCTGTAAGGAGGGTTTTAATTCAAAGAGGAAGTGAAGAGTTAAGAGGATTGCAGATTTTTTAAGTGATTTCCCACTCAGTAATGATAGACTAAAGAGTAGAAAAAAAAAACAAACTGCTGAACAAAATTGCATTTTGTTTGTTATCTCTACAGGAACCACTAGCCAAGAGTCAGCTTCTGGCAGCAGATCTTACAAGTCTGTATCTATGCCTGGCAAGACTATGTCTATTATAGATGGTGAGCCTGTGATGTGTCTGTTACTCCAATCTGCTCTCTCAAGTTGTAGTGCAGGTGTTTGTTTAATGAAGTACTTTGATTGCCTTTTATTCTATTAGTCCATTTCAGCTGTGAGAGATTCTTTCAGCACAAATGAAATAGAATAGCTAACAGTGATGAGAGAAAGAAAAAAGAAAAGGAAAGAAAATAGTGATATTCTTCTATCATGGGGTAAAATGGAATGTGTTAGGAACTGGTGGCTAGAACTCCAAATAGGAGATATATTACATAATGCTGTTTCTTAAGGAATAAGCGTAGAAAGAATGTGACGTAACGTTTTAGGGAGAATATTCCTCAAAGGATAAAAACTTAAATTTTACTAGTGTTTACAAGTTAGTAAGCTTTAATGCAAATCAATTTAGCCTTTCATTGTAGTGAGTTTTGGAAATGCCAGTTTTTACTAGGGAGAAAAACCTTATCTTTAAGCTGCCTACATATGTAAGAGTAGCTGTTCCTTGCTGTAGAGGAAAGGTGCTGAGGAAACAGCATAGGTAGTCTGAGAATTAAAAAAAAAAACAAACATTCACTAATCTACACATAAACCCACCACAAAATACCCCAAGGTAGACTGAATTTTAAATTAATCAGCAAATTACCTTATTTTTAAATTGGTCAGCAAATGACCTGAAATATTGCAGAGAAATGAATTTTAGCAGATGTGTTCATATTTAGGCTGTTAGATATACAAGAATTTCAGTTAAAGTGGTATTTTTCGTATCCTTTTAACCAACATTACTGATGTTTTTTCAGCCAGACTGGGAAGCACCTGCAGTGGCACAGAGTGTTGGGTTGAGAGACTTAATTTGTGTTTTGGATTGGTTTGCCTGTTTGTTTTACAGGGTGTTTTGCAGTGGAAGTGCATGCTAGGCAGATCTTAAATAAAAAGAAGTATATAATGTTGTTTGCACTTAATTGTGTGAGCATTTTAAAAGTATTGCTTGCATATGTTTTATTTCAGCCTTTAAGTCTTCGAAAACAGATCATTCTTTAAATTCATTCCAGTCTTACTCTGAGGTAAGCACCTTGTTGTATGAGTGAAGTTGTGTTGTCTTTTACTGTTCATTTGAAAAATAAATACACAGTCAAAACATTAGTCTAAATCGGGAGATGTTCCCAAGCTAAAGGTCCCACCATTAAGTTTCTACATGTTAATCTGTAGACTTTATGTATCCTGTTTTTGTTATGGTGTTTGTCTGAGAAAAGCCATGTTTTACTTGGGACCACAGTCTGATGCTAGGTGTATATACGTGAGTGTTTTGGTGGGTTCTGCAAGGTCAAAGATGTGAAGAATAAACTTGTGCTTTATTTTGCAAATTTGTGCAAATTTCTAGCTTCTGGCTCTCAAGTGTATATTATTCTAACTAAATAGGTGTATAGTTGGAAAAAAACAGAGGTTCTGTGCTATAGTACTGACACGTTATGCACTGTCTCTGTAAAGATAAATTCTGTGGAAAAGCTTCATACTTTTTTTTTTCAGGATATTATAGATATTGACTCTGATCCAGAGGATACTTCTTTTGTTCCTTCTTCCAAAGTAAATCAAAGGTCAGTGTGTTTGCTTCATAAATGCCATGTATGCCCTATTTCTGACTGGCAATCAGCAGAGTCCAAGGATCTGATTGACTACCAGATTTTTAGGAAAGTCATAACACTGCTTAGAGAGTTTATATAAATTTTTACTTGTTAATATGGGTTATCTGCCTATAACAGAAAAAATTAGATTACTGATTGAGATAAACTTGATGAGAGCTTTAGTATTAATATGTTATTTTTAGAATTTGTATTGTTCTACTTATTGTTATGTCTGCTTAGTTTTACTCTGTGTATTGGTGGTCCAAGTCGAAGTTAAAGGGGAAGTTACTGAATTTCTGGTGACTGAGAACATGCTGATGCCTTTTGGTTTTTTTTGGTTTTTTTTGGTATGTTTCAAGGTTGCCAGCTGTATCTTCACATAGTAAAAGAGGTTCACAAAGCCAAGCATCTAGAGGAGTTGATTTTGAGTCAGATGAGGTATGGTATATAGTGCTATTTTTTTAGTTTTATTTTTTGTAAGTTTCTGTAGCTCACTGTTTTACAGCTATTTGCGTAAAGCATTTCAGAGTGAAATTGCATTTATTATTTTTTTCACTAATAATACAAAAACAAGTAACATTAATCACTGCTAGATTATTGCAACCAACTTTGATTAGACTACCTGAATAATTATCAAAAATAAGTCTAGAAGGGACCTCAGAAAAATATCCAATCCTTTTTCCCTTCAACTTTTAATCAGTGAATTGTCATTACTGAAATGTGGACCTGGAATTGCCTGGGAGAGAAAGTAATTATAAGCTCTTATAGTGCTCAGCTATATCTTTTCGTTTATATATTTTTTCCTTGTAAAAAGGAAGATTTAATTTTTTGCATTTAGAAACAGCCCTTTTCCAGCGCATTTTATTGTTCCAAATTATCTAAGTGCACTTTGTAAAAAATTTTAACCACTGTCTTCAAGTCTAATATGTCTGTTCTTGCAGTATATCCTTGAACTGCTAGGAAATGGTCTCTTCCACAATTAAACAAGTTGACCTTACATAGTTTTGCACTGAATAGAAGATACCCTGTTCTGTCAAGCACTATGCAGTTTGTTTTCACAGTCTGGCATACATGGTCAGAATCCATTCCTTAACAATGTCAGATGATGGCCACTTCAGAGAAAATGCTATGTTCTTGTGCCTTCTCCCCACTGTGCTATCTCTTCTTGTACCTGAAATAAAACCCTACATGTTTGCTTGAATATGCAAAAAGAAACAGTATTTTTGATTCATACAAATATCAATAAATTATGATGTGCAATGTGTATATAAACATAGTTTTACTAAGTTATGTGCTGCTCTTTTACAGCTGAAGTAGAGATTGTTCCTCTTTCAAAGTAGCTGTTCTGGTCATATTGACATAAACTTCTATTCTCTGCACATACGTCACATGGACTTTTAAGTCAGTAAATCGCCTCTTTCATACCAAAAGTAACGCAGATGGGTCAGAAAACATGGAATCGTATGGCCAGGCTTTCTAGTTTAATCTAAAGGTGGCTTTGTTTTTTTATGACTTGGAATGCCTGCTAGTTTTAGTAATGTGTACCTCTGCAAATTGCAGGATGATCCATTCACGAGCCCTGCAATGTCAAGAAGAACTAAGTGATTCCTGGTTCACTATGCAAGAGACATGGTGGAAGTTTATGAAGAAAATTGAAAGCAGTTTTCAAGGCTTTCTCTATGTGATATTTCTCTGTAAATGATGATTTACCTTCTATTTTCACTTCTATGAAACGGTTTGGTTTGGGCTTCTTGGTTTTTTTTTCAGTGGCACCAAATTTGGTATAATGTCTGTTACCTTGCTTGATGCACTAGGCTAGAAGGTCTCATATTCTAAAATACTGCCTGAAAGTGCAAGTTCTTTCTAAAACTCTGAAACTCTGTTTTCTTTTTGGGATGATAATAAAAATGACAGTTATATCTTTTATAGAAAACTCCATCTCTTTGGTCTGAATTTTGCAGAGAAGTGTATTTATAGTAGTCTGCTGGTATGAATATGAACACAGCCTCAGCACAGTGGAACTTGTATTTACTTGCAATTTGGCAGTTGAAAACTCTGAATTCAGAATCGTAGTTGGACACAGGAGTACAGTTTTCAGTACTGAAGCTGTAAAATGTCTTAATGATTACAACCCTGCCAGTAGAACTTAAACCCATCATTGCACTGTTATTAAACGTCATAGTATGTGGGAATGAATTCAGCTATGTAATTCAGGAAGTACAAAAGGAGAGTCTGTATTTTGATGTTATGCACATCTTAGGAAAATATTTTAGCTGAGTGTATATGAATAATAGGAATCAAATCAAAGGCTCTTTCTCCCTTTTCACAATTATTTTTTCAGTCAGCTGTCAGATTCACAGTGGCTTTGTGTTTTATCTATGGAAGATAAACATAGCAGCCTTCAGTTCAGGGGAAAACACGTAACTGGTGTGTGGAGAAAGACTGGACTGTAAAGAGATGCTTGTCCTAAACATTAATGTGATTGGTTATATGAGGGGGCAGGATGCTCTGAAAATCAATATGATTTCTCAGCGGTCACACTGGATAGTTTTTGAAAAATCACTTTTTACCCATGTAATTTCAATTCCCCTGCCCAGAAAAGCTCAAAAATTCATTAAAGCCATGGTAGTGAAAGATTGTTCCCAGGAGCAGGGGGAGGGAGAACAGCACACTGTGCTGTCTATTTAGAAAGAAAAAAAAGTCATTATTTCTCTTTTTGAATGTATCCAAACTTTTTGGTGTGTCTAGCTGACTTTTTTTATATTCTTCTTATAAGCTTTTATTTCCACCTAGTCTGTCTTCTAATTTGTTACAATCCTGTTAAGAGTACTCTTGCACAGGTATTTTTGATGACTTCTTTATTACCTGAATTCATTGTGCATCCATATAGCTTTATTTCAATAATTTTTTTTTCACTTTAGAAACTGCATCATTTCACAGGTACCTTTTATAAAAATGACCTTCAGCCTGCCAAATCCTGACATTCCTGTGCAGCTGCTTGTTCTGCTGTTGGAGTGCTGGGGATTGTTGAGCAAGGGTGAAGTTGGCAGCAGCACGAACCAAGCTGCCAAATCTGCTATAGCCTATTTTCTGGTAACAACCAAGCATAGGTGAGCTGCTTAAACAGCTCATACTGGAGCATGTTTTAAATACAAACTAAATCAGAAAGGTATTGTGAAGCAGAGAAAGACACTCCAGCAACCTGGGAGACACTTGACACAGAGAGCTCCCATTGGGCTTTTCCATGACCCTGTGTGGGTATTTTGGGTGTGCCTGCCCAGTGTGTGGTTAGACCACCTCCTCTGGATCACAGGACACAGAATGCAGCTCAGAGGGTGGGCTTCAGCTGAGGTTGGGGGGGGGGATTCTCTTCCTACCAGCAGCCTGGCTTAGGAGGTGAGAAGGTATCCTGCTCTCCTGAATGCACCTGGTCTTCAAAGGCAATGGCAGCTCTAGCTACATATGCAAGGATACCCTGCTAGAAATTAAGAATTAGATCAAGGAGCATAAATAAACAAAGCTGATAATTTTTGCTATAATGCAGATTATAGTAGAGGAGAGCAGGATGTAACAGATGTAAAACAATAAGAGCTGGTGTTTGAGTGGCAGGAGACAGAGTGCCCTTATGCACTGGCCAGCAGTGCTGGCAAGGAGGTGGACTTGGGAGCTGCTGGAGCAGCATAGCAAGCAGGGGGACATATGTTCTCATCCCAAATCTATAAGAATGCTGCTCTGTCCTACTTTCTACTGTTCTCTTGGGCCTTTCTTTGGCCTTTGTTTGAGACTGCTTTCCTGACAGCGTTTCTGTGTGGAACACATTTCTTCTCTCTAAATGGTCAGGTGTGACTGCCACCTTAGCAGCTCCAGCAGGTTCACTGGAAAGCTTTTTCTTGCCTAAAGAGCCCAAGTTGGACAATTTTGTGGAAGAAACAGACTCGGGCAGCAGTGTGAAGACTGCCACTGTGGACTGTCCATTGTGCTTGTCCTACTGTGTCCAGCTCCTGAGGAGTGATGAAGAGAAGGCAGCCCAAGCAGTTCACCAAGGCAGTTACAAACATCTTTTGGAAGAGTTATTTTCCCTGTGAGTGACCAGCTTATAATACAAGCTTTTCAGATAATGGTCATTTAATTACTGGTTAAATAAAGCCTTTTATGTATAAAACCAGCTCTGGCTGGTTGACACCACCAGAGCAGATCTATCCTCAGCAGAGGTGCAGCACTGTACCTGTGCACTTGGGAAGTGGCACATCTTTTTGTGTAAGATTTGTGGGTCTTGGGCTCCTGGTCCTGATTTTTCTGTTTCCTGCTGTGTTTTGCGGGGAAGGCAAAGGGAACACACGTGCTGCCATCTCATCAGTGCTTGGGACCAGTATACAGCTGCCTTTTGCCTTGGATACTGGATTCACTGGGCCAGGACAGTTCCTGTTCTCTGTGGTGTATCATCACATCTTTGTAACTACCTCTATTTCTACAAACCCTGGAGAGCAGTTCCACATCAGACTTTTATTCCTTTGGCTGAGAGGAAATAACCGCCAAGGGAAAACTTTTAATATTCCATGTCTCTCTGACAGAAAAAAGGTCTTTGGAACAATGCTGTAAGTACAATAAGGCAGCTTGTTGCTTACAGTTCATCTGTTACAGTCTAGTCTAGTCCGTTCTATTCTAATTATGCTAAGAAATAGGCTGAAACTTGCCTGACAGACCTGTAACATAGCTCAGATTTAACCTGTCCTGGGAGAGAGCAGAGCTGGCTCACACACTGCTGGTGTATAAACAGTACGGAATTTGCTTGAGCTGGGCTGCTGGTGAAGAAAACGGATTCTGACATCTGAAGAGAGTGATTTTGCCTTGCTCGTAGATGTACTTACCTCGGAGTAGCGCCCGGGAGCGCAACTGCGTGGAAAAGCAGCACGTCAGAGCACAAATTATGTCATGCAGCCCAATGACTGCAAAGATCCCGGCTCGGGGCTCGCCCGGGGATATAAAGGTGGCAGAAGGAGCAAAAGTAGCGGCGAGCTAAGCGGGAGAGAAGCGCCCTGCGGGAGGCGGGAGCATCTCCCCGCTGCTGCTGCTCGTGTGCCGTGTGTGCAGCCCCCGGGCGTGCCGGGGCTGAGTGGGCGAGCGCGGATCTCCCGGAACACGGAGCGAGTTCTGCTCTCGCAAATGAGCTCTTCCACACCTGCGTGAGCAGAGCGACGTTCCAGAGATGTTATCCTGCTTTGTCTGGCTCATCCTCCCCGGCTTGGTTAGAGCCTTTGTGACCCCGGGAAAGTTGCCTCTCAATGGGAGCCTAGAGAAGACTTTTGTAGTCCCGAACGTGTCGGGTTTCTTTTCCTGGGATAATGACAGCCTGGCCGACTGGCAGAGCTTTGTGGACCGCAGCCGGTACGGAGCGGAGTCGCAGAGCGCCACGGTGAAAGCCCTGCTCATCGTGGCGTACTCCTTCATCATCGTCTTCTCGCTCTTCGGCAACGTCCTGGTGTGTCACGTTGTCATCAAGACGAAGCGCGTGCCCTCTGCCACCAGCCTGTTCATTGTGAACCTGGCCGTAGCCGATATCATGATCACGCTCCTCAACACACCTTTCACGCTGGTAAGAGGGGGCAGAGGTGCCTGGGACGCCCCACCCCTGAGGGAAAGGAAGCACCTCAGCATTTCTCAGACACTGAGCAGCCTGGGAGGGGGAGGGATGCACCACCACAATCCACCCTGTGACTAAAGTCAATTTCTCTGGGCCTCTACAGAGCTGTAAAGGTGCTTTGGTGGCTTTTCCTTTGGCTTTACATGCTATAGGATGTTCTGCAGATATCTGTCCGCTCCAAATTACAGCCATGGGAGTTGCCTTTGGAAAACTCCACATGCATTTTTCTTCTCTGATTCCTGTTAGCTAGTTGAAGATTGGAAATTACCCATTTGTTAAAAGTGGCCCTGATACTACTTGAGCAATAATAATCTTGCAGTGATTGCTTAGTACTTTGTAGCATCTGATCTTTTTTTGTTATTTTCTTTTCTAAAGTATTTTGAAAGCAATGCTAAAAACCTCTTGGGAAAAAAAAAAAAAAAAAAGTGCTCAGCATCACTTAACAAGCTGTTTTGAAAGCCTGAAGTGAAATAAGATGTACAGGTCAGCCCCATCCCATAATGAAAGATTAAAAGGAAGAGGAAATGTATTGACTCAATAGTGAGGCTGCAGAAGGACACACTGTAAATAAAACAGAACAGACATCTTTGGTACTGCACTGCTGAATTTTTCTGGAGGATACTGCCAGGCCACTGAGCAGCAGTAACCTACCTCTTCAGGATTCAGAAGCCAGAAAATTATACAATTATACAAGGAACCTGCTATCTTACAAGTGTCTTTTACACAGCACAAGGAATTGTGTACTGGAGGTGTACCTCTAAGCAGCTGTGGGGTGCACAAAACTAATGGTCTTCTTTTTCAGGCTCGTTTTGTGAACAGTACCTGGATCTTTGGGAAGGGAATGTGCCATATCAGCAGGTTTGCACAGTACTGCTCCCTCCATGTCTCTGCCTTGACCCTTACAGCCATTGCTGTGGACAGGCACCAGGTGAGACCTCTCTGAAGCAGAGAGATGTAAAGGTTGGGAGAGCATAAATAAACTGACAAAGGATAATCCCATGCCCTTTCCCTTTCAGCTCCCAGAGTACCATAAGATTTATGAGGAGCTGACAGGGTAGGAGGGCAGTTCTTGTTGTTGGAATAGTTTCAAACCCACAGCAAGGTAGGAAGTATCCATCACCTTGCTGTCTCTTCCAGCTGAGTAAAGGGAGCCTTTATGTAGTAGATAATCCAGTAGCTCTCAAACAACGAGAAAGATCAAGATCTTGATAGGAATTCATGTGGATAGCTCTTCTTTGGGGTGGCTTGTCCAGCACCGGGGTTGTAAGGAACATCCTAGTTAACTTTCTCAGCTCTATCTCCGTATGTTCTGGGATGTTCCACCTCCTGTTGCCCTGGATACTGGAGATCTGTCTGTAGCACACCGGTATTTGTCACAAGCAGAGCTGTGGCTTGCTGTTGATAATGGGCTCAAAACTAGGGACAGTTGGGTATTAACAGCTGGGAGTCAACCAACAATCACACAAAACTGCTTAGAGCTGGCATTTTCTGCTAGAAAGATTGTTTCCAGAAAATGCACTTACTTTCAGAAGCATTCCCAGGGAGGTCTGGTTAAACCCTTTGGTTCTTTGGGTCACTGATACTGAAGAGTTTGAGACTTTTTTTCTCCTTTTTTTTTTTTTTCCTTATTTCTTTCCATTACAGAAATTTAACCTAGTAATGAACATGTGTTAACACCTCCTGGTATGCAGTTTTTTGCAACCTAGATTAAAGTACTGAAATTTGAGGGTAGTACTAGGATCTGAGTTGAAACATATTTCGTGGTGTTAAAATTCAGGTTTTCATGTACAGCTTACAGTCATTGGGAGCTGGGTGAACACTGTCTGCTTGCATGTTAAATTACCACATTAAGTAATAGATTTAAAGCTGGAGAATTGTATGAAAAAAAGTATATTTTTTTTCCAGAAATGCAATAAGCCTAGATTTTGGTTCATTTTGCACAGGTTATAATGCACCCCCTGAAACCTCGCATATCTACTGGAAAAGGTGTTATCTACATTTCTGTAATCTGGATCATGGCAACTTGTTTTTCCCTACCACATGCTATCTACCAGAAGCTCTTTACCTTTGAATACAGGTAAGGATGTGCTCTGCTTTCCTCCACAGTATCCCTGGAGGCCAAACTCTGAGCAGTCATACCTTGGTATATTCCACTGAAAGGTCAGCCAAATATGGATCCAAACTACAATTTTCATCTGATTCCTTTTGCAATGTCTGATATCCTGTCCTTTTTATTTTAAAATATTTTATCTTTATTCTATCCCATTAATCACACAAAAGAGACTAAGTTAGAGGATCTGACTTCACCTTTTACTTCTATATACTGGTATTTTATGCTATATACCAACTTCACCTGTTTGGGCAGACCAGAAATGGGAAACAAAAAAACCCAACAAACCAATCAAACAAAAACCCACTAAAACCTAACAGGTTTTAATCTACTCTTTACCCCTAGGAAGGTAGATAAATCTGCCTCAGCTGCCAAGAGCCTTAGTATTTGGAAAGTGCTTTAATGACTAAAAGGTCCTTAATATTTGCAGAGACTGTGTACCTATTTGCCAAAGGACAGAAAATAAAAACCTGTTTATGTGCAGCTGGAAATTTTGTAATTGGTGAAATTCATAAAATTATCATAAGGTCATGAATGCCCATAAGAAATTATCACCACATTGCTCACTGGCTGCTCCGTGGCTCAGATCCTTGAAGAGCAGAGCTCTGCTCAGCTGTGACATTTGTGAGATAAACACAGTGTTTGCTTTCAGGCCCTGTGTCAGGAGCCCTCTCCCAACTGCCTCCTTGTTTCCAATGTGCTTATCCCACCGTTCCTGGCCTTATGTGCCTCTCACCCTGTCCCACCTCTCCATTTGCAGTGAGGATGTTACCCGGTGCCTGTGCCTGCCAGATTTCCCTGAGCCTGCTGACCTCTTTTGGAAGTATCTTGATTTGACAACCTTCATTTTGCTCTATGTCCTGCCCCTTCTGATCATCTCTGCTGCTTACGTGACAGTGGCAAAGAAGCTCTGGCTGCGCAACATCATCGGGGACGTCACCACGGAGCAGTACTTCATCCTTCGCAAAAAGAACAAGAAGACCATCAAGATGCTGATGCTCGTTGTCATCCTCTTTGCAGTTTGCTGGTTCCCCTTGAATTGCTACGTCGTCCTCCTCTCCAGCCAGACCATCCGCACCAACAACGCCCTGTACTTCGCCTTCCACTGGTTTGCGATGAGCAGCACCTGCTACAACCCCTTCATCTACTGCTGGCTCAATGACAGCTTCCGTTCAGAACTAAAGGCTTTGCTCAACATGTGCAGGAAAGCCCCCAGGCCCACGGAGCAGAGGCTTCCCTCCACAGTCCCATCCTACAGACTGGCTTGGCCAGAAAACGGCGACTTCAAGGGGCTGCAGGCCTCCCATGTCCTTCCACCATCCTCCACCATGCAGTCAGGAAAGACAGACATCTCTGCAGTTGAGCCAATAGTAGCTGTGAGCTAAACGGTGACCTTGGACTGCACATAGGTTTGGCAAAAGCTAAAATGGTGGGAAGATGTGGAGCCCTGGCCACACAAGAGGTGATAAAATCAAGAAGGAGGTTCTGCAGGACGCAGTATGAAAGAGCTGCGTGTTCGATGCAGGCTGATGACAATGGTGTGGAGACCCTACAGGGGAGAAAGTAAGCTGTTCCCAGGAAGAAACTTCTGTTTTTTTTCAAGGTGACTTTGGACTGGCTTGCAGGATGGGAGTCTCTGCATGTGTGTTGCTGATACCTGCATACTAAGCCTTTTTAGAACTAGGACTGTGGGTGTGTTTTGCTGGTACTTAAACAACAGCCTCATCACATCAGATCTCCCTTCCCCTTTTCTGAGTCTCCTCATAGCAACATGGAAATGGTTGAGATACAGACCTTTAGGTTGCTATCTGATATCCAGTGCAACTGGGTAGGAAAGCATTCTTTCTGAACTGGGGTCATAAAATCAAGACCTGTTCAGAATGAATGAACTGATCTATTTCACAATTTTTTTTTTTTGGTGTAAATACACTTAGAGAAGTGGAGAATATGATGGATGTTGTTAAATAGGTGTCTCTTACATCACAGACACTTTTTCCTAAGACAGATTCTTCTTTGAAGAAAAGTGGATGCCTATTCTTCAAGTAAGTAGATGGTTTTTCTTCAAATAGATAACTAAACCCAAAAAACATACAAAAAGTTGGACATGCCGCTCACAGTTGGAGAAAGCATAATTAAATGCTACTGTGGGTTTTGACTAGAGCCTTTTATCAGAGCATATTTGCCTTATTGTCAAGTTGCAGCTAAAGGATCACAGAGTTTGACTTTTCAACTTGCCTTTCAACGTTGCTCTCTTACCCTGTAAAGCACCTATGTACTTGTCACTTCAGACATTTGGGAAATTTCATTCCAACTAAGAAGTTAGCTCTCTGGAATCAGTTCATAAATGAAGTGCTTTGAGAGAAGAAATGATATCTCTGAGAGCAAGAAATAAAAGTGGAACATTTGACTGCAAGTTATCCTCTGGTTATAGCACAATTTTGGTGCATTTAAGGATGGCCGAGATGTGTCCTATTTGGAGTGACTAAGAAAATTCAAATGTCTCAAGTAGATTTCAGAACTTAATGTGCTCAGCAGAAGAAAATATGGGTTTGAAGAACAAAAAAATAAAAATGGTGTTCCAAAAATTGTACCTTATATTGCACAGAAAAACAACACCTGCTTCTGCTGTGGAAATTAGCTTGAACATCACACCAGGGTGCCTCATTCCACATTTAGCTTGCAGCATTCAGCAGGGAAGTGAGAAAGATCTTATTATAAATGGGAAAAAAAAAAGGTGAAGCTGTTTTTCTCAGTGTCCTGTAATAAACTCACAGTTCTGAAATAATTTTAAGCCTTGTGCAGGGTTTTCACACTTCAGTATTTAAAGAGACTGAAATATCTACTACTCCTTTCAGCTAACCTGCCCTTGCATGAGCAGCTATCAGTCTCTTTCTGTGAATCCAGTGCTATTTTACTGCCCTTTATCAATGTCCATGGAGTCAGGATATTTTGTATCACTGATCTGCAGAGTCAAATCTTTCCTCCTGCCTTCTTTGACCCCTTACACCAAGTCCCATTTCCTCCCTTAACACTTGCAGCACATCAGCCCCGAATTGTTCAGGGAGTTGAACTGGATAATCATTGTAGGTCACTTCTAAATGAACTGTTCTGTTCTATTCTATTCTATTCTATTCTATTCTATTCTATTCTATTCTATTCTATTCTATTCTATTCTATTCTATTCTATTTATTCTATTCCCATTTGTGCAGATCTTGCAGACTATGCTCCCCATTCCAGTGGCAGCAGAATCCATTTCACAACTAGCAAATAAATCTCTGAGAATGCTGAGTACCTCAGCCAGATGTTCTTCCTGAAGGTGAAGGAAACATCTTATGATTCACCACTTTTGAATGCAGTTGTCATCCTGCTATATATGAAGAACATTTTTGCTGTAACTCCAGTAGACAAAATCCTCAAATGCCCACTCAAATGCTGCTGGTGGGTTTGAGCGGGGCTCCTGCAGTTACAGCTCTGAATCCTGCACTCCTGCACTGGGTGCCAAACCTTTCTCCTCCAGGCTCTGTTCAATCCTGAATCTGGGCACAAAGGAGGGCTGCAAGAAGTTGAAGCTGTTTGGTTTAATTCAAAGTAACAGGAGGGATAGACTGAATAAAAGGAAAAGAGAGACAGATTGGACAGTGAATTTCAGGAGCCTGTCCAGGAATGAACAGGTGGCCAGCAGAGGTGCAAGTCTCAGAGAGACCTGGCCAGCGTGGAAGAGGGGGACAGGGTTAAAGCCCTAGAAATGGTGTCCTTGGAAACTGCACATCATGCACTGTGTGTGTGTGACAATGTGCTTAACACGGTACAGCATCATTTCTAATAATTAGCTATTTTTCATTTTCTTCATGTCTGATTTGGGATTCTGGACAGACAGTTGGCATTCACCAGTGCTGCTGAAATCAGTGAGGGGATTGTGCTCTGCGCACACAAAGTGCAGTATGATGCAAAGTACTCCAAAAATATTACACTCTGGGCAATTTAACTTAGGCATCCAGGCTTCATTGGTATTTTTTCTACCCCATCTCTCTTGCTGTCGGGTGTTAGTCCTTTCGGCTTGTTTTTTTTTTTGTTTTGTTTTGTTGTTTTTGTTTTTTTTTTTCTTTTTTACCTATAGAATTTTATCTCATTTGTTGCTGGG
>VXBU01001336.1:505734-590493 GCA_013400315.1 Bombycilla garrulus | reverse complement strand
GTCCTGTTGAGACTGCTGCAGAGCTGCTGACCCACCTCATCCATCCCTGCCCCAGGACTTCTACATTCCATCTCAGAGTTCTTTCCCTCTTCTCAGAGCCCTGCCGGAGCACGCAGGACGGACAGTGCGGGGGTTTGTGAAGCAAGGTTCCCCGCAATTCTCTTCCCGTCTTTGCCGCGGGGTCCCTGACTCTGTTTTTCTTTTTTTTGTTGTTGTTAATACCGCAGTTATTGTTCGTGTGTATCTTGTTATACTCATTAGTAAAGGACTGTTATTCCTCCCCATATCTTGCCTGAAGGCCGCTTAATTTTTAGTAATTCGGAGGGAGGGGGTTTCCAAGGGAGGCTCCTGCCTTCCCCAGCAAATACCTGTCTGCAACCCAGGACACTTGAGGACCAGAGGGTTCTTTTAAAATTCTTGTACAGCCATTGGTGCATAAAGTTCTTTCAGATGCCACCATGGTGGGTGTGAAGGGAGGATCTGAGTGTTGATAAAATGAGATACAAGGCGTACAGGGTGGAGATTATCATTAATTTTCCCTTTGGTGTGTGTTTGCCTGCTGTAGCCAGAGTTTTTGATATCTTTTGAATTTGGGAGGTGTTGCACAAGGCACTGAACAGCTGTTCATTGCAGGAGATCTGCATAAAACAAGGACAGGTGTTTTGTGGGAAAATGAACTGCATTTAGAGAATACAATATCTGGCACATCAATAAAGGAATTCAATTAGGGTTACAAAGGTAAAGTTAATGCTGACATCTCCAAAACTTTGAGTGGTTTGCTCTGCAACCACTGTGGTTTAAACCTCTATGGTTTATTGTGTTTTGGGTTTTTCTATTCAAAAGTGAATTGCTATTTGTATTGACAATACTGCTTTCACTAGAAGTTCATGAATATTAATTCTCAGTTTCTAAAAACATTCCTAGTTTTTATTCATTTTCTCTGTGTAGAATGATGCAGAGACCTTGCAAGGGAACAAAGACAGTGATGTAGCAGCTTGTGCTATTCTGAATAACGCTCAGGGGAAAACAAATCCTGGAAAGCACCTCTTGCTTTTACACATAAGAAAATTCTTATTCGTTAAAGCACACTGAGATCACACAAGGAAAAGATGACAAATTTCTCCTGCACTGAAGAAAGGAACCTCAGCTTTGGTTGGTGTTGTTTCTGACTGCAGAGCAGCACACCTCTTCTCCTGTCAGTGTGGGGTAAATTTCTCTTCTCAGCTGATGGGGATGAAGAGGCAGCTTCTTAAAATATAGCATTGTCCTGTAACTTTAAAAATAGTAATTCCATTGCGTCTCTGGCATTTTCAAAGGATATCAGATACCATCTCCAAGCTATCTTTATTTATCTTTATTTATCTTTATTTATATTATATTTATTTATACTCTTATAGCAAAAGTGCTGGCAGATTCCAGAGACTTCAAAATCACACTTTTCTGAGAAGAATAAACCTCTTATTTTTTTAATGCATATATTAACTAGCCACCACTAGCTGTTACAAATAAGGTTTCTACCTCTGGCAGGCACTGATCTCTTCTCTATGGTGACCAGTGACAGGACCTGAGGGAATGGCAGGAAGCTGAGTCCAGGGTAGTTTAAATTGAGTATCAGGAAAAGTTTCTTCACCTACAGGATGGTTGGGCATTGGAACAGGCTCCCTAGGGAAGTGGTCCGAGCACCAAGCCTTGACAGAGTTCAAGGAGCTTTTGGACAGCACTCTCAGGCACAGGATTTGATTCCTGGAGTGTCCTCTGCAGGGCCAGAATGATCCTGATGGGTCCCTTCCAACTCAGGATATCTTAAGAATATTTTATTATGGGGAATTTTAAATATTTGCATATTGAATGCAAAACTTCAAGATGTATTTTGATGCAGTTTGGGTAGATCATGATTAAAATGGTCTGGCTATGAACTGCATGGAAGTCATTAATGGGTCGCTCTACATGCCCCTGACATCATTGCCAATTACAGATTTGTCTGCTTGTTCCAAATTTCAGGCCACAGTTGTGCACTGAAGCTACTGAGTAGGGAGCTTAGCAATAGCTGGATGAAGCTGTACAATTCTCGGATGTGAACAGATACATCTGCACAGCACGGAGCTATGACCCCTGTATGCACTTAGTTCTTTCAAGAGCTCCAGGGATGTCTTAGTCCACTAAGTAGACTGACCTAGAAACTGCATGTGGACACACAGAGAGAGCTTTAGAATAGCAGTTTCCCAGGAGACTGAGAATAACTATCATTCACATCTGCCTTATTCATCAAGCTCTGGAGTGCTGGTGAGAGTGCAGCCAGGTCCCTGCTGACGCAGTCTGTGTGTTGAAGCCACTGGGCTGTGAACATTCTGCACTTGCAAAGGCACCTACACCACCTCACAGCTCTGGGAGGCTTGGCTGGGAGTGCAGTGCCCTCCCACATCCTCCGTGTCCAGGGGTGGTGGCTGGTGGTTTGCTCTCTTATTCCTGGTCTTCCTTGTGCCACCGAAGGGGAATGAGGTTGGGATCCTCCTCTGCTCTCCCCATCCTGCCCAGCCCAACAGAAGGGCAGCACCTGCTCCTTCCTGGGGGTGGCACAGCGGGCTTGGGAGAAGGTTTGGACTGCATTAAAGAAACAGGGAAATTCTTTGGCCCATCCTTTTTTCTTCTTCATATCCTGTCCTCTGGCTTGCAAGTTTGAAGAGATTTCTGAGTCGTGGCACGATGAAACTTCCCACCTCTTTCCTTAGGCTCAAAGCCATTTAATAATGGTTACAGAGGCAGAGATGAATCCAGTCATCATCACAATGTCCTGACCAGGAAAAAAAATTGCCTTCATCTACAAAACAAATCAGTGCCTCCTGACCAACTGCCACAGCTTATAAACTGAGTGTTGGTTACTCCTTTGGCCACTTTGTGTTAGCTGTTTAGGCCATGTCTCCTGCCAGCTTCTTGTGCACCTGCTCTTTGGCAGAGCTTGGGAAACTGAAAAGTCCTTGGCTTAGGGTAAGCACTGATCAGCAACAACCAAAACATCAGTGTGTTATCAATACTATTTTCATACTGAGTCCAAAACACAGCACTGTGCCAGCTACTAAGAAGAAAGTACCTGTATCCCAGATGAAACCAGGACACCAATTAAATAATTGAAGTTCTAACAAATGATTCCTGGCTCTAAGGTGTAAGCTCACTTATTTCCATAACATATAGGGTTAGGTCCATCCAGAGCAGACCAGATATGTGGTGGTATACAGTGCTTGACTCTTAGCACCTAAGGTCACAGGAATATGAGGATTTTAAGACACAATTACATTTTTGTAGGCTTTTTTTCCGTTAAAAACACTATGATGTGACAGGTCTGCCAGAGGTCACCAGTTTTTAATAATATGAAGCTAAGGACATGTATCGGATGTTCTAAAAGCATGCCTTCGGACTCTGAAGGTACAAAACATGGTGGGATATGTTGGAGTGACATGTAGGGTAGTGATAACCAAATTGTCATGGTCTCATCCCTAGTGATTTTTGGAAGTTGCTCTAAAAGTGAACTAGCTGCCCAGAATTTGTCTTGAAGAAGCCCTGAGACAGGGCTTGGGACTGATCTGACACTTGAACAAGGACAGCAAGGACCAAACCCTCGATCTTCATCCCTGGCATTCCTGTTCAGCAGTGCAAACACACTCCAGGACAGGCAGACAGTATAGCCTTAGGCTCTATTTCTCATCCTGCAGCTCAGATTCCCAGCAGAGAAGCCTTGTTCTGAGCTGTGCAGCAGCACCTATTTCTCTCACCTCAACTGAGCTCAGAGAGGGAAAAAGGAAACAAGACCCCAGTTCTTTTGTTGCTGGTTGGGAGATTTCACTGCTGTTGGTTTAGGCCTGTGAAGTTTGTAAGTGTGCAAGAGCTAAAGCGATTCAAAGGTAGCACGAGCAGAGTGAGCCCAGGCTGTTTTCATCCCTGGACTGCTTACTCGTCCAAATGCCTTCAAAAGCAACTAGCACTTTCCCTGGACTCTGAGAATCTGACTTAAGGGGACTAACTCAGCAGTCCCTGGGTTAGGTGAGAGTTCATTTGCAGGCCAGGAATGTTGTTTGCATGAAGGTGTTTGGTTAATCTCAATGATTATAAAAAGTTTGAGATGACTTGCATCAAAGCATATGAAGAAACAAAAGAGAATATGCAAACTCACTATCTAAAAAGATTAAATAGTGTTATAGTGCGAGTTCTTTGTTGCAGTCCTTCAGGGAAGGGTTGATAATATCACATAAACCAAATAGATGTTTGAATATTTAATGATACTAAGCCAAAATATTTTCATTATATCGTGTCACTTCAGAAATATATTTTTATATGTTTAATAGGAGTAATTACTTTTTATCATTACACTAGTAATTTAGTATACTAAGTCAAATACTCCATTATGAGGAAAGCAGTCTACTGGAGCTTCTGGCCCCACAGTCTGTATGACAAACACAAACTGCCCCAAACCTACAGCTAGGTTTTCATTTGTGCCACTCTCATGTGGTCTGTGCAAAGAGATGCTCAAAGAAAAGATTTCTAGGAAAGTTTATTCCCATGACACAGCTTTGATTCTTCCCTGATTTTGTGACTCACCTGGGCCTGTACTGGAGGTTAAATCCCTCTTACCCTCTTCTGAAAACCACTCACAACCCTATTCGTCATTCTGTTCACAAAGTGCAGTCAGGACATCCTTTGTTAATGGTTCTAGGCTTAGGCACTAAACTAGTCACTAAAGTCCTATTAGAAGATCCACTGTTCCCAATGAGGAAAAAAAAATGGACATAAAATATATCTTTATTCTAAAAGGATTTACAACATCCAGAGGCAGAAAAACAGTGGGATACAGCTGCTTTTAGAGGCACACTATCTGCTCACGGAATAAACATTTTTACCTGCTCTCTGCAGTTTAAATCACAAGTTTTAAACCTCACAAGAGCCACTGTAAGGCAAAGCAGGTGCAGAGGAACTAGTTGCATTTACAGGATTATTAATACCCAAGTGGTGGAGAGAGAAGAGGCAAGAAGGAATGCCATGGACCAAACCTGAACCTTGACCTTGTCATTTTACTCTCTGAAATATTTAAAAGAGGACAGATGAATGTAGCTGGTTCAAGAAAGAATGTAGTGATGAAGAGGCTGAAGATGGACTCTTTTCCATAAGGTCTAATTTGGAATTCAGCCCATCTTTTGAAGAGGGCAAAATACAGCAGGAGCAGTGCCACTAAAACATAAGTGGAACTGAGTTGGGCAGCTCAGAAACATATTAAAAGAGGAAGATACAGCTGAAAAGAATGTGCTGAGACTGTGGCCAATTAGAAGGTACTAAATTACACAGTGGATATGCTATTTATCATGTGCTGACATTTTCTGAACAATTTTTCAAGGTTAAACAGATCTTGAACCAATTCACGTTGCTCTGAGTTTTATGAAAGCAAAAAATTAAAAGAGCAGAATTATAACTACTGTCCAAAATGTTTTCTCAGGGTTTAGCAGCAGACCAAATGTATTTGCACTATGGCAACACGTAACCGTTCCTGGAACCTTCGGACGCTTATGCTGTGGTAGTTCACAAAATTGATTTTATTTTAACAGCCAAGGAGGGTTGATAGGCATTTTATTAAACACTTTAGAAGACAACAGATTCACTGCAGCAAGTCTATTTTTAAATACAAAAGGGGAATTAATAAAAAGTTAGGTACATATCCAACATGAAACACAAACATGCAGCTTTCAGGAGCTTTGAATTTAAAGACTGAGAACTCTACTTACATCAAACAGTTCAAATACATCCACATCACAAAATCTTAGTATTGCACTACAGCTCCTCGTCCAAGACATACAATGCACAATGTGTACCTGTACTGCCTACATATAAAGGACCATCAGCAACACATCAGCATAGCCAGACAGAATCTCAGAAAGGTCAAAGGGGTTGTAGGTTTGGTGGCAGAAGTATGGCAGTAAAATTCAGCAGTGTGGAGCACCAGTGTCCAGCATAAGTCCTGTTTTGTGCTGGTAATGCAGAAGACATTAGGATTGCAGCTATGCTGCTGTCCTGTGCAGAGGTAGCATAAAACTATGGCTTTAAAGACTTATTTTAAAATAAGGCTTGTCTTAGTTGAAAGCCACAAGAAAACGGAAAAGTTCTTGTAATACTAGCCCTAAGTGCAGCACAGGAGCACTTTCAGATCCACTTGTTCAACAGCGGCCGCCAGATTCAAGTATGGGCACAACCTCTGAAAGCTGCCACAGCACATAAAGAGTTCTGTGCAAAAATGGTAGCACCAATTGCTCCTGTTTGCCCCTCGTCCACAACCGTATGGAGAATGCTAGCAGATGAGCATAAACGTGGGTGACACTGAGGAACTGGAAACTGGAAGTCCTCCTTTGTTTAAAAAGCCAGCTTGGAAGAAGTGACAGGTAAGTCATTTCACTTACATGGACAATACAAAAAATAAGTCAGTATACCACATTTGTGAAAGTTATACACTGCCACTATGTTACTTCACCCCCCACTCACCTCACCTTGCATCTAAATATTTCCAGACAAAGGTGATTTTAATACTCAGTGAAGGCTGAGGTCTTGGGCAGAGGGGACAACATTAAAGCTGAATTCTACTCTCTCCAAATGGTCCCATAACAGACTAGCGCACAAACACTCCCCCTTTATTTTGTCTGTTCCAATACACTTAAGCACTTTTTCTTTAATTAAAATATAATCACAATGTGTGGAGGGGAGAACAACTTTTCATAGTATTTACATCAACTTCACCTTGGTTGTTGGGTGCTTTAATACAAGTTAGTTTGTCTTCTCAAGTGTGGTTTGGAAAACAGCACAACTAATATTGCATTTGATACTACAAACATGTTGAGAAAAATTCTACACATAAAAACATTACAAAACAATTTCAACAAACCATTACAAAAAGGAACCAACTTCACTGATCTTCAGTCCAAAACTCCAAGGTGGATTTCTTAGACACTAAGACCAAAACAACTGAGGGATAGAAATTAAACCAATACTTAGCTTACACATCATTACATTTTGTAAAAAAAAAAAAGTGTTAAGGCATTATTAATTTATTAATACACAGAAAATTCAAAATCCCTAATATTTACAATACCTTCTTAACACAAACTGTTTGTAGTTTCTTTTCCACCAGTGTCAAGTAATTAATTCCAGACATGAATGTTGGGATGACTAACCAAGACACCTCAGGCTGAACAGATAACCTCTACTTTTGCCATGAACACACAGCCAGTACCAGTGGCAGCCACCATCTGGGACAGATTAAACAGATCAACTGTAAAACCCCACCCCCAGCCTCCCTTTTCCAGGTCAGAGAGCCCAAAGTTACCTTACTTAAACCCCAGAAGTGAGATGGCCACTGCTGCAGAGCAACACTTCAGAATGCAATGTGATCATATCTTTCTGCTACCTGCAGGGTTGTTTCCCATCCCCATCCAGAATGGAGCGAGCTCTGCCCAGCTGCCAGCTTCAACTGCATTCAATGCACATGACTTGTTACTCATGACAGAATTGTTTTGTTCTTGTTTCTCCTCGTGTGTGGTTTGATTTTTTAAATAAATAAATAATGGAAGAGTACAACAGGCTTTTCCAGGCATGTGACTCCTGATTACTATGTAAGAAATAGTCTGTAAACCAGTTTGGCCTCTGGGGAGCTGTCAGGTGATTGAGAACGTTCATTCAAAGAGCAGCATCTGCGCTGGGCACAGTGGAGGCAGAGGAGGAGCCTTCCCACAGAATGGGCTCCGGGCTCCTGCAGCTGGGAAGCATCAGCATGAGGAATCTATGAGTCTTTGGCGAAGTCTCTTATCTTCTCTCATATTCGCATTGCTGCTTGCATCCCGGTCTGTCAGAACTGAAGAGAAGATAAAGTTTTAGAAGGGGAAGGGCCACCAAACCACTCAACACCACCTGGCTGCCTGTGCTACCTGCGCCACCTCCACTGTCCCCATGCCCAGCACCAGCGTGCCCTGCATGCCGTTCTCCCGGAGCCAGCTTTGGGCTGTTAACACAGCCACTGGTTTGTTAACACAGCGCCTAACTAAAACATGCTGACACTACAAGGGACAGAGGAAAAGATGATGAGCTGTGGCTGAAGCTTTGCTGATGGGTGGTAGAGCCTGCAGCTGTCCCCAGGCAGAAGGAGAGGGGCTGCACCAGCCCGAGCCAGTCAGGACCACAGCAGCTTCTTTCTGCAATGCATTTTAACAGAGCTTCAAGCATGAGTTTGTTCTGATCTGGACAAAAATAAATCTTTGAAGTGTTTTTGTGAGATGAAAACAATCTTAAAAATCCTGCTTTCAGATAAAAATTAGTCAGATTTTCTATTAACTGCTTCATCTCCTTGAGACCAGATCTCCACCTTAGGCTCTTACACTTTACTTCCAAACCCACCTGCCATCTCAAAAACAGAAAGATGCTATATACTGTCAGAATTAATCTGAGCTGCTGCACAAGAGCTGGCTGCCAAAAGGGCTTCTTCCGGTTCAAAAATAATTCTGCTTGTTTGCTCTGAATTTTCCTGTTGTATAAGTTGACTTCTCCAAATCTCAGCCTACCATAACTGCTTGACCCAAGTACAGAGGAACAGCTAACTGATTCTTCTTTTTTATTAATTACAGGGCATAGCTTTCTGAAGAGAAAATAGATTTATTCTTTTTCTACCTTAGAAACAGCTCTTGAACTTTCCTCAGCATTGTGCTCACATACTCAGGTAAGCTTCTAAATGTTTTAAAGCATCATCACTTTTGGTTTATACCTCTCCTTGGATATTTGGCTTCTCTAACTGTGCACTTGAGGAAGGAACTGGTTCCACAATTAAGATATGCCACATTTTTTAGGACAGAATCCAAGACTGTATTTCACATGAGTGATTGCTCAAGCCTCCCATGTCTGCAGACTGATGGGATATCCAGAGAACCATGGCACCAATCCAGATCGACTCAGACCATTTTGATAAAAATCTCTTTACAGTCAATATTCCCTGCTTCCTATGAAAGCAGGAACATAATCGTGTTCACTGACCCACTTCCCTTCTTTTCAAGTCCCACTTCCCTTCTTTTGTCATTTTCTGTTCTTCTGCCAGCAGCATTTCTGAGCATCACAGTTATTTTTATTTTCACCCAAGACTTCTGCCAAAGCCTGAATAGAAGCAGAAGCAGCAGTTACTACACTTTGGAGTTTATTTCTGAAAAAAAGTCCTGAAACCACCAACTTTCTCACCGGGGCTGCTTCAAGCACAACCTACCCTAGAGCTCTACTTCTGTGCAGAGAGTCTTAAGCAATTAAAATTTCAAACACCTGAAGCATCTTAGTGCCAGAGCAGAGATGTCAGCAAGGACCACGAACCTAACAAACACTTCATGGTTTAGCTGTGCCACAGACTTGCACCACCAGAATCTTCTGAGATTACAGCACTTACACAGCAGGCTACATAGCAAGGACTAAGCAGGTCTACCATCCTACAGAATATATTAGTAAGTTTTTGCTAGGAACACACATCTAGATCAGCTTACCTTGTAACTCTGTTGCATCTTTTTCCAGCCCTTCTGCAGTTTTTTCTTCAGGCTTCTCCAACTCAGCAGTCCCTGGCTTCCCATCTATGGTATCAGTCTTAATAGTACCAAGGTTTGCCAAAAGCTGCATGACATCAAACTTTTCAGAAGCTGCAATGTTCTCCAGCACTTTAAGGCATTTAAATGATTTAAGTTCACTCACATTTTCCTCAAGAAAGAGGAGGTAAAGGCTTAAGTCATCAAAATGCTTTGACTTAAGTTTCAGAACATCAAAAGTTGGCAAGATTTCATACGCTTTGAGAATACCTGAATTCCACCTCCATGGAACAAACATTGCATACACTACCAGGGGCATCACCAGCAGATAGACTATCAGGTTAATATAGCTGAGTACCTTGAAGACACCAACAGCAATAAGCTTGCACTGAACCACTTCTGGAACAGTTGTGTCATTCTTTAGGATCCCAGTTTTGATAGTGCAGAGAAACTCATCACTCAGAGAGGAGAGACTAATGTAGTAGCCCAGATAGAGGCATGCAATGAAAATAATTACTAGTGTAAGCAAACGGCACGTAATGTATTTAATTATTAAGCACTTGGAATTCTTTTTTGTCTTCAGGTACTGCTCCACAATTGGGTATTTAAAGTAGCTTTCAGATATTTCCCACAAACTGAAAAAGAGAAAAAAAAAAATCAAATCATATGGATCATATGATGCAACATTCACCTACCTCAAATATCAACAAAACCTAGTACTCTAAAAGAGACAAAAGATCAGAGAACTTCTTAAAATTATAGAATCACAATACGGTTTGCATTAGAAGGGTTCTTTAAACACCATCTATTTCCAACCAATCCCTGTGCTCTGCCACGGATGGGGACACCTTCCAGTAGGCCAGGTTGCTCAAAGTCCCACCTGGCCCTGAGCACTTTGAGAGATGGGACATCCACAACTTCCCTGGGCAACCTATGCCAGCTGCGCCATCCTCACGGAGAAGAATTTTTTTCCTAATGCCTAATCTAAACCTACTCTCTTTCAGTTTAAAGCCATTCCTCCTTGTCCTGTCACCACATGTCCCTCTAAAAACCCTCTCTCCAGTTTTTTTGTATATCCCTTTCAGGTACTGAAAGGTGCTTTAAGGTCTCTGTGGACCCTTTTCTTCAGGCTGAACAATCCCAGCTTTCCCAGCCTGTATCTGTAGGAGAGGTGTTCTATCTCTCTAATCAACTTGATAATACCCCTTTGGATCCACTCCAATGTGTTCACATCCTCTCTAGCACATAAATAAAAAATATCAACATTCGAATACAGAAAAGTTGCTTAAGAAACAAAAGAGTTCAAACATTTGAAAATGGAAAAAAAAAGTACAGTCCTCATGGCAACAAAATATTTTTGTTGTTTTCCAGTATGAAACAGGTGCTGCAAATCCATGCAGAAAAGCAGACTCTCCAAGCACTTGTTCAATAATAGAACACTAGAAGGCTTTTTACTTGTTAAGACCTAGCTCCACATTTGAAAGAGACCTAAGACTGCTGCACTACTTGTAACTCCACATACAGAGAGAACTAGGCACCCTGACCTAGAAGGAAGCAGGAACTGGATCTGGTTGGAACAGTGCACCAACTTGATCAGAAGGGGAGGGGGTCGCTTTTGTGGCTCTTGATGTTTGGGTTTTTTAATCTTTTTTTTTTTTTTTTGTTCAGAAGCTCTGCAGACCTAGATCTTAAAGAAGAGGAGATGACAAGTAACTTGAAGGTGTGCAAGTGACTGTCAAGGACACTGAGAACCGATGGTGGGCAAAAGTACTTAACACCTACTGCGACTAAAGAAATCAGAACATCTCAGATAATAAGTAATCTGAAGAGCTCATTACATGCTTTCTTTGAAAAAAGAAAATTATAAGTTCCGGCTCCAAGTGCCAAAGTAGTTATTTCAGATATCTTCCTTCTTAAAAAAGCTACTTTTTAAAAAACTTAAAATGTGTCAGGTCACTATTCAAACCTTTGCAATAAATTTCTAAGTGAGTACAGATGTCACATCTATTATGAACTTGAAGAAAAGAGCAGAGAAAGCCAAGCCCCAGCATCTTACCTCTGTGTCAAGTTCTCATTAGCAGCTGGAATCAAGTCAGTAGGGTCCTTGGGGTCTCCACTCCGAATGCTATTAGCAGCTTTGATTGCCCTGTTATAGGCTTTGTCAAGTTCTTCCATAATAAATTTCAGGTCTGAGGAAAGGTGAGGTGCTGCAGTGAAGCGCCAGAACAAACATGGTAGATACAGCAGGATAGCAACAAGCAGAAGGATGTATGGGAAGAACTGCAGGGAGAAAAAAATTCTGATTAGGCTTCACCTGCATAAATAATAAGTCCATCACTCCCCATAAGCATTAGCTTTCCTAGAGGCCTATTAAATCCCTATAATTTTATTTAAATCCTTCTTTGTGATTATTTGGGATATTCAGGGAAGCAAAATATCTTCAGACAGCTCCAGTAACTTTGCTGCTGCTTAGAGCTTTCCCCCACTGAAGGGAAAAAAAGGGCGTGCAGAATAAAGGTGCCATGATCCTGATAACATTTTCAATCTTCATAACAATTTCTGGATATTCAGAACTGCCGGAGCTGACACTGAGAAAGACAGCATTAACCTGGGGAAAAACAAACAGCAAAGCAAAGCAACTATCAGAGGGGCAGACTGAAAGAAGACAGCGTCGCCTAAGTCTTCCTCCCCGATGTGCCACCACTGTTCATAGCACCTAAAACACCCCAAACCCCAGCAAAATCTCTCCTGCTTTCCATTAGCTGTCAGGAGGTTAATGAATAGAGCTGCTACAGCTCTGCCTTGCCTGCAAACATGTATCTGTTCAGAGTGCATGACATCCAGTGACTGTAAAGGATGTAAGTGTGGCTTAATACTTCAGGATATTTAAATATTCTCAGGTAACACCTAAATGGAAATCAACACACAGGCATCAGAATGGTCTGGGGCTAATGCAGCACTGAGAAGTCAGCCCTTACATGGTCCCAGATGCTTAGGGAAAGGGTAGGTATAAAATACATGTCTGAAGTTATTTTATCTATCTTTTATTCATCAACAAGTAGTTTTTGTCATGCAATTTTAATTCCTTCCAGGAAAGGAAGGAAAGATGCAGGAACGAAGATGTTTTCTATGTACTCTGACATTATATCCAAAGTATAAAATCATATATAACATTACCCTTACAGAGACACAATGTAAGACCTGGTTAGACAAGCAGTTTGTTAATGAAATGTACTACAAATTTGGCCAACCTCTAATTCATGACATTTAGCTTTTGATAGCAAGCACACTTAACTCCAACCCAGCATCACTGCATAAGGAACTTTAAATTAGTTGAACAAATATGAAACAGATGTAAGACATCACAAGTGTAACAGCCATGTACCCATGCACATTCATTGGCAAAGCCAGTGGAGATTTTTAGAGGAAACTTGAAATGAAGTCATTAGTCACTGCAAGTGGAAAAGCTACACGTACATTCGCAGGCATTTAATAAGATGAAAATCTGGACCTAATATAACTATGTTAACTTGTGTTTGCATCAATCAAGAGAGATTAAAGTTTGGCATGCACAAAGTAAGTAATTTGATGTTATGTAACATTTTATTCAGGAAAATTACTTCTAATATCACCTACCATTAAAGCAAAATCCTGTGTTATTATTGGTAGTAGGAATGCATATGACGTATTAGACCTTAAATGACTGACTTCCCCTACCCACAGCAGCCCACAAAAACTGTGCAGACCTCTGCCCTCACTACTGCCTCTCCTTCCTCTTTGTACACAACAGGTAACATCAGACCATCTTCCTTCTCACAGCTGAAGACTTTCCAAATGAGATGTAAAGCTCTGACATGGACAATGTATTTTCAACATATCATCAACAGCACAAGAATTTTATCTTCTTATTTATCACTGCAGACAATGCCACCAGGTCTGAGTCCTGATGCCTTGGTTTACCCAGAACTTCATGGTTTCATGTCCATGCTCTATCAGTCCTCTGAATTCTGGATTTCATAGAAATAGAAACAATCCATCTTTGAACCCATCTCATACTTATCTAAGCTCCTCCAGGCTGCTGCAACACATTTTCCATAGGCCTTAACAAATGCTTAAGATTGCCTGTATAGCTGCAAAGCCTGTTTGACTTCACTGACACCTGTGTCATACACCTCTGAGCCACCTTCCACTGGTGCCAGGTGGGGAAGGAACAACAAAGACACAACTGATTTAGTAAGGAGCAACCAAAGTGCCTTACATTGCTTTACACCACTTTAGTACTCACTCATTTCAAATTTTACAGGCATAAGAAGATTTATCAATTCCCTTTCTGACCCTCAAAACCGGAAACACCATCAGCAGTATCCCATGTAATCCTAGAGATCTCTTTACCCTGAGTACTACAAGACATGTGGTAAGAGGCAAGATAGTTTTCACGCTGAAGTTACAACCCCAAACCTTCACTGTTCCAGTGTCCACTTCTTCCTTTATAACTTAAAAGAATCCTGCACTTGTGTAGCACATTGGCATCAGCCCTCTTGCTCTGTCTCAGATGTCCTCCCATGTCCCCCTCTGGCCTGCCCTCATTTCTTTAAAAAAGGGAGCCTCTGCCATCTTGCCTTGCACCTCCTCCTCTCCCCACCTCCTCCACCACTGCCTCCTCACCTAGAAGCATCCCACTGCTGGGAAAAAGGCACATTTGCTATGCATTTGCTGGGCTTCCTCTCACCAGGCTCCCATCACTCCCAAAACTGCAGCTTATGGCAGCATAAGTCAACTCTATGCAACTCTTTTCTGAAGAGTCTCAAAACCAGAGCAGCAACATGATCACCAGCACAGCTCTTTTCGTTTGCAAAAAGTCTATTTCTCATACCCTCCACAGCACTTGATGCACAACTCCATCCTTCTCAGATCCTGGCTTTTTTTAAAAATTAAGCATACACTTGTTCTATTTGTTAACAGTAGGCTTAGATAATCAGCATATTGTTTTGAATCATTAAAATTTAAGGTCTTGAATGACAGGCAGATGTGAAAATGCAAAGTCATCTGGCATAAGTCCTAGGTTTCAGAGCAACAAACCTAGGTAGTCCAGCCCATCTGACAGTCATACATAATGACTTCCCATTTTAAGAAGACTCGGTGGTATTTGTGCACACACAACTACATACCATCCACCTCTCTTCTACAGTTTATGGTTTTATGGTTTATTTGCTCCCAAGGTGCCGAACACACAAGGAGGAAATGCCATTTCAGTCTTGGGTACTTTGTAGCATTGAAGTAGAAGGAAGTGTCACTGATCCCAAGAGCTGTATGGTCAAAGGTATACCAGAGAAAGATGCTGGCCCAGGAGTAAATCTCAGTTTTTCCTTTGCTGGGTAGTAATCAAGTTCCTTTTCAACGTATTCAGTATGAGACTGATAAAACGAGTGGCGTGTGCAGCAGGGACTCGAACTGCAGTGCCCCTGGATGTTTTCTGCTATATATTGCTGAGCTCCTGAAAGCTAAGAATGACAGAAGCAGGTTCTCCTGCCTTGCTTGGTCCTTTGATGGCACACTGGGTGGGACTGCAGGCTCTCAAGGAAGCAGAGCACTTGGGAGCCAAGAGGCTGCCCCTGTACTGCTGCAGGGCATGTCACCTGACAAGCCTTTGAGCCCTTTGAACATTCCAGGCTGTTTAAGCAAATTTATTAGTACTCAGCTACTGCTCAGCAACAACATGTGCATGTGTAGAGAAGAGGCATTTGAGCTGTCCATTTGCAGAAGCACATAAGGTGCTGGAATCACAAAACTGTCTTCTGAAGATGCATAAGCACCACACTCACCCGAAGGTGAAAGATAAAACCAGACTAAAGCACAATATAGTCAGTCATCACCAGCTTCAACTCTGCTAAGCTGAAGTAAATACACAGCAAATAAGTTAAAAGGGCATTTAAAACAACTGCTGTATAACCTCAAATATGCTTTTATCATGCAAAAAAAAATATAGCTGGAATTGGTGGAGTGATGCAATAGGCATTTTCAAGGACCTAATCTACAGAAAGCTTGCCAGGGTCTGAATAAAAATGGCTGGAAGAAGATGAAAATAACTTTCATCCATCTAAATAGCATAATTAAATGGTATTTAGAAAACAACACCTTTCTAATTTTACTGTTTCTTCAGTCCCTATTTCCTCTGGCCAAACACTATACAAAAGTGTTTGATTGAAAGCATTATCCATTTACCTGACCATGGTCAAAGAGTAACTAAGTACAATAGCATAAAACTTTAGCTGCAGAGGTCTGGGTAACAGCTTTGAGAAAATTAATTGGCAGACAATTAAAAGAATGAAGTGCCAAAGTGCATTCCCTCACATGACATTAAAATACATGAACACGGTGAGATGTCTCCCTCTTCTGTTCCAATTTTGGAAAGAACTCAAGCAAAGGCACTAGTGCCCATACAGGCTAATGACAGTAATTGCATGTTTCCAGAAGCAAAGGCATTAAACTCCCTCTGGATATGACCCTATTCCTGTTTGCAGCAATCGGAGGTGTCTCATTTGTGTTCAGCAGAAACAGCTATAAATGACTGATCATTCTAAATGAGATCCTATCCTGTCTGCAAACCTAAAAGTGAATCCCAAACCCTACATGACCTTTATCCTGCCTGTTACATACTTTATTTTAATATCGCTTCAAAACAGTACTTCTCCAGTTTCAATTAGCTCAAGCCATGATCACCAGGAGAGGCTGTGGTGGTTGTGTCCAGTTTATTCTGGACTTTGGGGGACAGATAGCAATGTGGTAGTCAAGGGTTGCCTGCAACAGTGCCCCAGACCTCTTGCTGGTGTACACAAGTCACCATCACACTCCATAAGCAGTGGGCAGCCCAGGGCCTGTTAAGCTTTCCCTCATGGCTACAGACTGCATGCCAGGTTCTCCCCTTGAGCAGGGATACCTCTCAAGGTTACTCATCAAGGCTGAGAAATTCCTTGCTGTAACACACTGCCTGTAGGTGATTAATAGCATGCTTGAAATCTTAGCTAAGTGATATAAAGGATTGACAGTGCACATATAATCCTTTAGACATCAACTGTTGAGAAGTCTGGGACTAAGTCAGAACCCCTGAACTCCTCTCTGAGAAGTTTAGATTACGAAGGAGTCCTTTCTGAACCTCATGACTCAATAGGAGGGTCTCCCTCACAATTCTCATTCTATCCTCCATGCACTAAATAATAAAGTGTATCTTCCCACAATCTTGATAAACCACTGTCACATTTACAATTGAACTGTAATAACTCACTGTTTTATATCAACACATTGTTGCTTCTCTCTTATGAGTGAAGTGGATGACTCCATCTGCAACAGACTGAAGTAGCTCTAGCACTACAGTTTCAAAGAATTATTTGTAAATGCATCTGCATATGGGTGTCCTTGCTCTGACAGGCCTTAGTCTCTCTGGGAAGGGTTTACAGGTGAAACATGAGAAGCTCTCAGTCAACTAAGAAATTGTACAAACAATGAACAACTAGAACCAGGGAAAAAAATCATGATTATAATTGTACCATCAATATAAGGAATAACCCCAAGGCTTGTTTTGATGTATTCACAGATAAGTGACTCACAGAAAAACTCAAGGGTCCATGGTAAATCTTACTTCTTTTACAAAAAGTGAGGGTTTTCACATAATTTTACCTCATGCATACAAAGGCTGCAGACCCACTCTCTGTATGCAATCCTTTCAGCAGGTCCCAAAGCACTTGTCCTGCACTTTGAAAGATTTGAGCCAGACAATTGACCTCTCTTGGCTGTGCCACATGTGAAGACCTCTTCTTTCATTCAAAAGAATTGTTTGCCTGCATCTCATATGAGTACAAATCCCCTTCCTCTGAACAACCCTACACCTCTTCTTTGCTTACCTTTATCTTCTTTGCTTCTCCCCAGTTAATATCAGACTAGAAAATACAGCAATTAAAAAATCCCTAGAAGACTCTTGGTCATAGGTAGCTCCACCCTAGCAATCTAAATTCCAGGGCTATAAGGTGGTCATCACTCAGTGTTCAACCACCCCTCAACTTGCTTGGTTGCTATCAAGAGCCAGTAAGACAATGCTCACTGTTCTCCTGTTTGAGTTTTTATTAATTTCTCTGTGCACTATGGATTAAAAAGGCTTCACAGTGCAGAGTCCTCCTCTCCTCCTCCACTGGACTGGGGGGACTGCCCAAGCACAATGGCCAAAAGCTTCTCTTCTCCTTCCAGTTAAGGATAACAACAAGTTTACCAAAATAACTTGTCAGATGGAACAGTCACCTTTAGAGACAACAAGCAAACTATCTGCACAGGGCAGGCAAATACAAAACTCCTCTATCACCACTGACTGTCTGTCTTTACCACTCACCTCTAGAAACCAACATCTCTGTTCTGACACTTCAGAGAGACACAAGAAACCTCTCAAGGGAATTAAACCTGAATGGAAAATCCCGTAAGTAAACAGAGGCAAGGAAATAGTGAAGCCTGACCAGAGTAAGTTTCATCAATGACAAAACTGTAAGAGGACTCTTGTCAGAGGACTCAACTATATAATCATTTTGACAGCTTTTTCACTGACAGAGAGGAGGAAATCTTAGCATTAAACTAAGAAGGCAGGCAGGACCTACCACAGTCTCTTCTTTACACTTATCTATCTGCAGGTATTTTGTTCATTGAATTGTGCATTTTAGTACACAACTCATTTTGCTTCCTGCTAAGGGTTATCCAGTGTGAACAGTTTCCACAGTCACTGGAAATTTCAGAACTCCTCCACGGAGAGAGGTCCTGGGCACCCTCTAGGAGCACACTGACCACTAGAGATTCAAGGAACCCAGAAGTTTGCAGTAAGCTCATTTTCACTTTCCAAACTGATAAATTCAACCCCTGGAAGAGATCTTCTAGAGCAGAAAGGACAACCCATAAAGGTGCCGAGCTTTGGGGAGTGCCCAGAACTGAAACTTACGTTTTACTGTTCAAAAAACCAAAAATCCCAGAGCAAACTTGAACTCTGAAATAGGAGGGAGATGGTAAGGTTTCAGTTTTTCTGTAATGCACCCTGGGTTTGATAATCCTCCAGAGCAACCAGATGCTGAGAACAAGAGCAGTGCAGGTTACTACAAGTTGGCTTCTTCACCAAAGAGCTACCTGCTCCTATTCCTCTCTGCCCCACACTGAGCACTGCCCCAGGAGGCAGTACTTCTGACAGAGCACAGAGAGCATGCCAGAAGGAAATCCATCCATTTTAATCAGTAATGGGGCCTACAATCTCATTCCCCCAAAACCTTAATATAATACCTCCTTAAGTGTTTTCTAAGGGAGCCTTCCAGCATGCCAATACTGAGTGAGTCAGAGTTTTGGAAAAGAGCCTGAGATGCCCTGAAAATAAAAGCTCTGCCTCCCAGAAAGTAGGAAAAAAGTTTTAAGTGTTGTTTTAAGAAGAACTGGGCCTAATGACCCCTGCTGTCCCTCTGTGCGCATCCCTGTCCTTACACCACCAGAGTCAGGTCTCCACTGACCTGAGCACAGGAAGTCTCCCTTTTCTCCTCAACATCACTGTGCTCCCAAAAGGCACTGCTCCAGTCATTTTTAAAATTATTATCTAGCCAAAATCTGCAGAGCAACAAGCTTGTGCATACTTTGCAGTGCAAGGCTAGGGGGAGAACCCAAGTCTTCCTGCAGAAGTGATCCCAAGCCACTCAGCAGCTGTTGACCCTGGATGCAAAGAACAGTCTTCAGATACCAGAGTTGGAACCAAAGTTCACTGTTAAACAGCTGTAAGGCCACTCCTTCCCTGTAAACTTGTAAAGCATGGAGGCTGATGAACAACCAGAAGTATATTAGTTAATACTGACCTCCAATGAGCAAGCACCTGCAGCTCCCAATGTCTGGATCAAAAGGGTGGCTGGCTAATCATGGATCTAGGAAGATGAGTCACCAGCCTCTATTACAGCCCCTGGCTCAGCTGTGCAGATGCACTTCCTGCAGACAGTCTGCAGGGTATTTACAAGGGAACATCATACATCATACACGTCATGGAGGAACTGCACCAATTTCTGATACAGCACTAATCAGCAAATTACATGGGTTGCATCATAAAAGTATGAGTGCTTAAGCTATTTGTGGCTAGCAAACAAGCAGACTTAGTGCTATCAGAGGTGACTATCACATGAAATTCAACATAAAAAATTTGGGTAACAAGAGCTCATTCCCTCAAGAGAAAGGGGCAGCAAAATATCCAGGTTTGCAGGTGGAGTTCAAGTGCAGTCAGATGTTCCAGCAGCTTCTGTAAAAGGTCTGGCTGAAGCGAGTCCTAATTGTGCAAGGAAAAGCTCAAACTAGAAACCAACAAGTCTGGCTTTAATATTTATGAAACACATGCCTATTGGGTCAAGGTTATCAGTGGAGCTAACTGGAGAAGCCAACAGTAAATCCTCAACTAATGATTTGAGTCAGCAAACAAATCAGACACAGCCTTGAGTAGTATCGCGGAGATTATACCACCAGATGACTGTAAAATAAGATCTGAGGCTCAATATGGAGAAGCAAAAGCCAGAAATACAGGTGCTGCAGGTCTCATACCTGAGCTCCCTCTAGCACCAGGTTCTCCTCTGCTCCCAGGTGCCAGGGGTTTATTTGCTGGGGCAAATAATAAAAGGGCTGAGGAAGGCAGAACACAAATTTGCAGAGCCCAACAAGCATTTCTTATTTGGCATCAGCACAGCCCAAGCACGCCGAAACTGCCTCTGGAGTTGAGTCAGGCATTGACATGGCATTAACTCAGTGTGTAACTCCTGCCAAACCCCAGCTAACTGCTTTGAGCCAGCTCAAGTATCTTAAAACCTACTGCACTTTTAACCCATAAAATAAATCTCTTTCTGTGCTTTACAGGATGCTGCTTTACCTGAAGCAATGAAAGTCAGCTCATGGTTTGCCTGTGGACATGCAGAAGAGCAAGCTGAAGACAGCGGTTAAACCTGTTAGTTCCAGTGATTAATTCTATCTCTCCCAAAATATCTATTTGCCACAAGTCTCTCTCCATGCACAACTGGCCAAGAGTAACACAATAAAAATATAAAATGTTTTTATTACCCTGTTTTCCTTAAATATGCTTTGGGAACAAGCATTAAGGCAGTTGTTGTGTCCTGTACCCAATTTTAAAATAGTTCCAGGCTAAAGCCAGGTGAAGCATTCACTCCAGGGCAACACAGCAACATTAACATTATTCTTGTGTCAGATAACTGGTGACCCTTTAATTAAAAGTAGAAAATACCTTCTCTAGTACTACCCTCTTTGGAAGTAAGGGAAAGAAAATATTCTAAAAATAGAGTCAAGTCAAAGGCAAGGACTACAGCGGAGCAGATAAACAAGAAAAGTGAGGCAAATGTAGGTTTCTACGTGGGAATAACTTTGCCGGGAGATGGAGACCTATACATACTTTATGCAGCCACAGGGGTATGTTTTCCAAGTTGTTGTGGGATGGTTGCTTCTGCTGCACAGCTGCCCAGCAGTAGGAGTCCACATAAGCAGCTTGTCGCCAGGAGAAAGAGCTGGGTGCAAAACAGCTTATCTGAGCACCTGGGAAAACAGAGCAAAAGTTATTGCATCCTCAAAAGACTAAAAAAAGAAAAAAAAAAAAAAAAAAAAAGAGAAAACAAGTATAGGGAGAAAAGAGCACAATTAAGATGTTATGGTATCCAAAGTTATCAGATTAAGCAATCAGACAAAGCCCAGCAGCTCTGCAGGGAGCTGCACCCAAAGGCTGTAACTCCCCCAGGGACCCATCTAAGGGTGTCTCCTAAGGGTTGAGACAGCATATTAGAACAGCTATCTTTAAGGCCTATTTCTGTAAATTTGTTGGGGAATGGGACCTTAAAGACCTTCCTCACTTGCACTTAACTCAGGTTGGCTAAAGGGGAACTAACAGATACAAAGTGTGACCAGATCAGGCCTGAGGCAACAAATGCCATCACATACCATCCTGTCACAACTTCCCAAAAGCTACAGCTCACATGTCTATTGTAACAAGACCTCAAACCCCATTCTTGCAGCCTGGTAGTCCTTGCAACAATGGAAAGGCAGGTTTTCTTTCCCAAGGTGCTGCCATTTCTACCTCTGAGACTGCAAATTATTTGGAGGGGTTCAAGCTGTATCTGTGGAAACAAGGATTTCCTCCTGTAATTCTTGGCAGAGAAATGGTGGCCCAAGACACCTCCAAAGGGGGCCAGGCCTCTTCTCATCAGTGCTGTGACATGTTGTGTCCAAGTTTATGCATAACACCGTCATTCCCATTTACTCCCAGGGCCTCTCCAGCTGCTCAGGAAGTTCAAAGTAAGATCAAGGCCCTAACTGACAGCAAGAGCAGCTATTTGCCAGCCTTAGGGTTAAATTCCGCTCTGGCCAGTCACAGGCACCAGGGGACTCCTGCCACAACATACCTCAACCAGGAAGAGTGGTTATGGGACACGGAGTATCAGTGATGAAGGGGTTCAACTTTCTTTCTAAAGCTTTGATAGTGAAAGCAATCCCCCCAACACACATACATTTCCGCCTGACTTCCAGAAATGTTGCAACAGGACAGTCATTTCACCAAATAATTACACGGAATGGACATGGCTCTTCCATGAACATTTCTTCTAAGAGCAACACTTCCAACACTTTTGCCAATATCAAAAGACCAACGGGTGAAAATATTGCTGTAATTCTTTCCCCTGAACATACTCATCTAAATTATGCTAATGGCAGTGCTGTGTGCTTTATGGAGTAAGTATGTGTATAAGACTGCATCATTTGTCATGCCTTATTGCTAGTCTCAGAGAATAAGAACTTCTTTCTGAAAAAGAGCCAACTGCATTTGACTTGCAACTTGTATGGCCTCTTTATAATGTAGCATAGTCAAGGGGCTTCATGAATAAAAGCCTTTCCATATGAGTCATTATTATAATTATTTCTAGGGCTGTAGTATCATAAGGACATGGTTTGATCATCATGGTTTGAACCTGTCACAAGTCTCCCTTATGGAAAACAAGTTACTGTTTATCAGAGCAGAGCTCATGTGACTTAGCAAAGTTGGCACCAGACAAGCACTTGCACTCCCCCAAAGCCTTGGGAGTTTTTGTTTTCCCGATGATTTCCATTAGTTGTGAAAACCCAAGAAATAATACATTGCAGAAAGAAAAAAGGGGGGGGGGGAAGAAAGCAAAGAAAAAAAGCAGGCATTTAATGTCTGCTCTCCACTGGATAGGGACCACTCATGCCCTGCTCTCACCATTTAACCAGTCTCCTGCTGGTGGCCGTGCCCAGCGTGGAGCAGCGAACAAGTAACCCTTTCAAAAGAAGGGCAATGGAGTGTTCAGAAAGATGCTTTGTCTTATTCATGTCTGTGTATCCACAGAAAGAAACACATTCCATGTGTTCATTCTCATGAACGGGTGGAGCACCACTTAAAGTAATGGAGTGTTCAAAAGGCAGGAGTGAGGAAAAAGGCAGGAAGGCCCCTTCTCCAAAACTAGTGCCAAAAAAGACAGCCAGTCTCCTCCAAGATGTCATGTGCACAACCTCATATCAGAATAGCTACAGCCACGCCAGTGCTGCAGCAGAGCAGCAACCATCACTCACAATCCCCAGTGTTTTGGCAGGGACACTGGAAACTCGACTTGGGAGCCAAGCAGACAGAGCTCAGCCTCAAGCAGGGGGACACTGCAGTTGTTGTACAGGTTTTTAACTAACTGATTGCAGTCTTGTTCATAAACGCTTGTTAATTCAAATTACAACTTCGCAGTGACAGTAGTAATGTTAGGACTTACACAGAGAAGAAATTTTTGTGCATCACACATACAGAACACATGCGTCAGAAAATCGTCACTATTTTCCATCTTCTTTTCTGTCCTTCCTTCTCTCCTCCAAAGGAGTAATAGCAGTATATATATAAAGAGAGATAATTTACTTTATGATTAACACTNCTTCCTTCTCTCCTCCAAAGGAGTAATAGCAGTATATATATAAAGAGAGATAATTTACTTTATGATGAACACTTCTGGAGGAAGTTGAGAAGAAAAATCTGTGTTTCTATTAGAGAAATTTGGCACAGGGCTACGTGCCTTCCACAGACCCGCTGCGCACACAGATATGCACAGGGCTAGTTTATGAGAAGTTAATAGTGCTCTGCTCTCACAGGAACAGCCTCCTGGCTTGGTGACATGAAGCCATTCCAGTCCTCTGCTCCCACAAGTAATAGCTTGGGAAAGAGAAAAGCAGCAAACAAGCCCATAACAACAGGGAGATAAAATATACAGCAAGAAGGATGAGGAATAACAAATGACTGCATTTGTTAAGCAGTTGTCACAACAACAGTCTTTGGCCAATTTATCATTACACATGGCAATGCACTTTTTTTGTAATGATTTCCTGACACTACATTAGCTTTGGAGAGGGAGCAATAGGGATTTGACTTCTACTTTTGCAAACAAATGAGGATAAAAAAATGCCATTTATGATGGCTGTCCTAAAAACAGACCACCCAAAAAAGCTGCAGAAAACTAAGGCAGCAACAGGTGTGTGTACTGGTGCCGCATATGATGAAATGACACTTTTTTACAAGAGTGCTAAGATTACCAGATGGGGCTGGTTGTTGGCAGCAGGAATTACTTGCAGGCATGCGACTGAGTGCAGAGTAGAAGCCCGAGTCACTGCAACCAATGCACAGCAAGGAAGAGCTGTCACCCCATGCAGCTGTGGAACGTTTTCACTGCTGCTTTGCCAACAAACTTCCAGCTATTGCCTCCACGTCTGTATCAGGAATACCCTTTTTTCCCCTGCAAGTGGCTCTTCTGCTGCTCCTACGCAGGAAATCTGTGTATGAGAAGAAACTCTCAGAACCCCAAGGAAATCTTAAATTGAAAGGAGAATCCCTGTTCAGTATTGGACTGCTTTGCTGGTTCCAAGGCAGGATGAACTGAGGGATCAGCACCCTCTGGCTGCATCCTTTACAAGAGAGGGTAAAGCTAGCAAGCCAGACTGGTTTCCTCTTCAGTGGCTCAAAACCTCTCTGCGGACTTACACATCTAATTAAAAAACTGCAACTAGCAGACAGGACTTTCAAGAATCAATGCTAATCATAGGTTTAACTATTTTTCTTGAACCAGGATCAAATGCTTGCAGTTGACAGGATCAAACTTCAGTTAATAATTATTTGGATTCTAATACATGGCAGTCACTGCAAAAAGATTTGCATATGCTTGGAGGAAAACCTGGCCATTAATTATTACTATAATTTTCCACAAGGCAAAATGAACTTGTCATGATTCCCAAACATCTGATTTCATCTAGCAACAATTATGCTCTTTAGTAGCCACTAGAGAAAAACCCTAAACAAGAAAATCAAGGCACATATAGACAACGTACAGGCTGCCAGGCACCATCCTCCACATCAACATTTTAAAATATTTTAAAGAATTAAAAAAAAGGAATCCCAGTGCATACCAAAGAAAAACAAAATGTACATGTGGGTGAACACATCCATTAAGAGCAGACCTGGGATAACCAAAGTGGAAGGTTGGGTGAAACAGAATCTGTTGAAGAAGGAAGTATGGAGCAAACGGGCACTGGAGGAAAGAACCTCTTCCCAGAGGTACTTTGGCAAAGGAGTACTAGCAGAATGTAACACACAGGTGATAAAATGTTTAAGTCAAGTGGGTCAGAGGAATTAGCAGTTATAGTTCTCTCTACGGGGCTGCAAGTTACCCCTCAGAGAAGTCTCAAAACGATGCAGTGGGAAAAGAGCTGGGTATTTATCAAGCATAGCCTTCAGAGTGATAAGGTTTTTGATTCATGGGGAAAAAGAATTGTGAATTAAATTTCCACCAGTGAGATTTAAGGAAAACAAAAATAGTTTCCCTTCATTTAAAGGAGAAGCATTACCAAACAGTGGCAATGACCATCTAGCTTCCCTGCCAACATGGGTGTTACCCAAAATCTCAGGCAACACAGAGGCACATGATTCTTTTTACATTTACTCTGGCAGCTAAAGCAGCTTACTATCATTTCCACAGGAAATGCAAAGCTGGTTCTATAGGAGTTAAACAGAAAAAAAATCTTACCAACAGCTGAAGATGCTCACCCAATAACAGTTTAGAACTTGATATTAAAGCAAATGTTTTTACAAGTTTGTCCTGGCTGCCCAGGCAGGCCTGTGCCTGATGCTGGAACTTCTGCTCTTTCCTGAGCACTCCTTACATGCCAAAGAGCAGCACACTGCATCCTGCTGGGATCTGCACCTCTGCTGACAGAAGTTCTCAGCCTGTCTGGCTGCTCTGGGCTGAGGCTACTCACACACTTGTTGTCTCCATTCTTCATTAACACCCTGGGTTTCACAGCATCCTGCTGAATTAAATGCAAGGTGTGCAAATGCCAACTATTACCACAGAGCCTGCTTCAGCAGCACTAGGAGGGGTTTTTCCAGCTCTCAGCCAGCAGCTGCCACAGTAATAGTCTTTGACTTAATTACACCCAACCCTACTTTAGCCCCCAGCTCTTACGAAGTCACAAGATAGAATTATTTCATAAAAGCCTCCCCAGGAACTTGTGAACATGAAAGGAGAGGGACATCAGCAGGGAGGACCAGACAGGGGGTAGCAAGAGAACAAAGGAGCCCAATTCAAGAGTTTAGACTGGTTTTTTCAGTATATTTGTTGTGACTTAGTCTCACAACTCTTTCTTTTTTCCCCATTTTCTATACATTTTATTCTCATGACTGCTTCAGACACATGATTATATAGAGAGATACAGGCCCATCTGGACATGCAGTAAGGGGCACTGATGCCGTCATGGCTCCCACAGAAGCTTCTGGGATGCAGCACCCAGAGTTCCCCACTAACACCCTTCACTGTGTTTTCTGCCAGCCAAAGCACCATAAATCCCACAGGCAGCCAATTGCAAGGATGGAAACTAAAAACCAAACTGGGTGAAAAGAGCAGAGATGCTACAACACGTGGATTACCTCAATCCCAGCTACACACGAGCCATGAGCAACCAACACCCAAACCAAACATGTATTAAGGGCTGCTGTGGTCACCACTAAATTCCATTCTTGTCCACTCCCTCCCTCCCTTCTTGTGTCCCTTCCCAGCCATCACCTCCACACAAAGCTGCAGTGCCTGCAGCCAGTACAGACTGCACATTGCACAGCTGGGCCTGGAAGCTGTTGAATGCAGGAGGTCAAACATCATCTGGTGACAAGCACGGATCAGCAGCTCACAGTGGCCTTCCAACAGAAAATGATGAAAATATTTGATGTTGAGTGGACAGCTCTCACATCAACTTTTCATTCAGATGTAACCCAAGACAGCCATTGATACTTTTTCCAGGACTAAGCTGAATTGTGGCAGAGCCCAAAATGAAGCAGCTTGTTTCACCTTCCTCTCTGCTCATCTGAGTGTACCTGCTTAGGGCTGCAGCATCCTGCTCCAAGCAGCACCTTGGGAATAAATATCTATGCTTTCAGCCAAGCTGTTTACAGTAAGAAAGCACATCTTGCAATACACACAATCTGAATTCAGAAAAGGGCATCTCAACCCTAACTCAGACCTGTTCTTACTAAAAATGGCACAGATAAAATTCTATTCATTTCTGACTCATGCACTGCTGAGGGTACCCCATCTTTCAGGGTTGTTTTTTTTTTTTCTCCTTCTTTATAAGAAGAATTGGTGATTTAGCTATATTTAGATGGTTTCTGTTACCACACTACCCGACCACCTCTAGTATAATTTACCCAAGAACTGCCAAATAATAAAAGGAAATAATATCAAGCCACAAAATGAAGAATACACACGTACAGCACAATCCTCACAATCGTATTGTTATTTCCATTTTCCATTCCCAGTATATATTAAATGACCTAAAATTATGTAAAATGGTATAAAATAAGGTCTAGCTGCAAAGAGTAGCAGGTGCAGGATTTCAAGCCGCAAAGATTCCCAGGGATAGCAGACAACAGCTCAATCACTGCTTAACTACTACCAGAACCAGCTTAAAATCCTCACAAAACTACAAGTGACCATGGGTTCCTAAAGTATAGCCAAAAGTAAACTCAGGTTAGTTCTCCTCCTGCCCCTGAAGAATGCCAAAGCAGGGTGCAGGCACTAACCCCAGAGTTTCAGCACTGCTTGCTGGCTGGGTGCTGCAGCTGGGTTTTCCACACCTCCAGCGGAGAAATCCTCTGTAATTCAGCTGGAATCTCATTTATTTCCTGAAACTCCCATCAAAACAAAATGTTACTTGGTGGCTTCAGAAAACTTCCATAGCCTTTGTAAACATTTTAGTAATTTTGCACAATTAAGAGCAACCATGTGTGGGAGGAAAATTGCAGGTGCCTGACACCACCCTGCAACGGAACAGGAAAGCAGAGCAGGAAGGGAAGGTGACAGAGAGAACCTGAAGTGGGAAGAATGCAACTATCCCAATAGAAATAGGATCTGAGCATTCATTTTTAGAAAGGGTGTTCCGTTTTTGTACTCTGAGGCAGGTATTTCCACCAAACACTTTCACATCCACTTCTGAGTTGCTCTTTTTCAGACCTAAAAATGGACCCTGACACTCTCCCTCAGTTTTGCACTCCTGAGCTTTTTCAGAGTGTAATTATATCACTAATGTTTGAAAACAAACCTTGCTGCATATTTTACTGCTGGCTGAACACCACAGCACAGACAACCAGGCATTTCCAGCCCCTAAAATCCTCAGTGTTCCCCCAAATGCCTTAATGGAAGCAGTTTTGGGCTGCCCCATAAGCAGCCAGCCTGTTGAGCTGCAAGGACTGTGTGGGAAATAGGTGACAGCTCTCACAGCAGCATGGCTGAATTACTACCGCTTTCTGTACGGACCCCACGTGGTGCAGTTTCACCCATGCCCGGAAATAACAATAACAAGTATTTCTCATACTTATTTGCATATTTATTTTTCAACTAAAAAAGCTCAGTTTTCAACCCAATATTTTCTTCTAACAGGTTCTCAGGATTACAAACAAAAAGAAACACTAGCAAGATGCAGCCCACGTTTTCATTCTTGCTTAATGAATCTACTGCACTCACAGATTCAATTTGAAATAGTTTTAATATTTAATAGATTTTAATATTGAAATAATTGAAACATGAGAACTTAACTCATCTAAAAAAATAAAGCACACTTTACCAAACTCCGCACTTCAACTCTGTGTTTGATCTTTGTGTAAGGGAGGAAAATTAAAGAAATAAAATAAACACTGGACCCAGGGACTATTTCAATTGGATACAGCACTTCTAGAGCAGAAGTAGAAAGAAGAATTAAAGGACCCATATATAAGCTACTGTATGGAAATACAAACCCTCTTTATCATTGCTTTAGGAAGAAGAAATGTGCATATACCAGTAGCAGATCTTAAACTAAAAGAGCAGGTTAGAGTGCAGAAATATGGATTTATCCATCCAGTTTCTGGATGAACAGAGCTGCCAGGGGGCTCAGATCTGGTCTCAGCATTCCCAGTCTGGTTGTCCTTCACTCCCCTGCACAGTTATTTCAGGCCACGGTGATCTGGGTCAAACACACATCCAGTGCAATAGGTGTGTAGCTGTTTGTAAATACAGCAATCTGGGGCATCTTATATCTCTTAAGCAATCTGGTATCTGAATGGTATTTATGACGGCTTTGCACGGATTCACCACTCATTCAAAGTCCCATTCCAGTTTCCACTCTCCTGACTCAATCCTGTAGGTGATTGGAGATCAGCCATAAAACGCTGAATGCCAATAAACAGGTACATGCAGTAAATCAAAACTATCTATTTGAAAGGCTGGAAACCCTGAGATTCACCTGTCTCAAAATGGGTAGCATTGCTTATTCACCTTTGAAATCTTCATTCATACAGTGCTATTCTTAGCAAATCATAGAAAGGCTAGGGTGAAGGAGACCTTAAAGACCATTTAGTTCCACTCCTCACACCAAGGGCTGCTGCATGATCACCTGGGGAGGTGGATAAACAAAAAGACAGTAAAATAATTGGGAAACTTGGCCCTTTACTCGTAAAGCAGTTTCATCTACCGAGTCACAGCAGAAATTGAACACTGAACTGGAACAGCTGCAGGAGGGCCGAGAAGCAGCAGAAAGCTTCAGAGAGCTCTCGCACTGCCAGTCGTGCGGGTGAGCCCAGCGAGCCGCCCGCAGCGCAAGAGCAGAGCTCCTAGAGCCCATTCTTCTCCGTGGCACCTGTCCCTGACAGCTGCTGAGCCACACCGAGATCCTACAGCCAAACACCCCGAGCGCCGGGAGCGGCAGCAGACGGGCACTTCCCGGGGCACATCCCGGCTGGCTGCTCCAGCGCGAACTGCGCTGGGAAACAAAGGGCGGCACGGCTTCCGCGCTCCCCCATCACTACCACGGGAGAAGATGCGTCGGCTGGGCTGCCAAGGCTCCTGCTCGGGAGGTGCTGGGAGAACGGCAGCGGCCAGGGAATGCCCCAGCGTGTTGGAGGCCACGGATAAGCGCGGGGAGGACAGGCCGGGAAGCCCGGCACACCTGGATGTGCCTGCTGCCAAAGATGCTCTCCGGGACGGCTGTTTTCCGGGAAAGCAGCTTTCCTTCCCGCGGCCCAAAGGCGCCCTCTGCCCTGCCCTGCCCCGAGCGGGAGCCCTGCCGGCAGCTGAGCCCCGCCGAGCGCTGCGTTCCCGCCCGCAGCTCCGCTCCCCCGCCCCGCCGAGCCCTTTGTCCGCCGCGGGAGGCGCCGGGAACCGGGAAAGAGGGGCTGCCCGAATTACCGATGGAGACCTCCTGGGCGAAGGCGAGGGAGATGAGGAGCAGAGGCAGCCCCACGGCGATGCAGGTGACGATCTTGTCGAGCGCCAGCTCCAGCCGCAGCCCCTTGTAGCGCGTCTCGGGCGGCTCCTTCAGCAGGAAGTCGGAGAAGACGTACTCGGTGGCGATGTGCGCGATGGCCATGGCGAGCACGGCTCGGCACGCCTGGGCTGCCCGGGGCCGGCCTGTGCTGTGCTGGGTTAGGCTGGGCTGGGCCCCGCCCGGCTCCGCTCGGGACCGCCCCCATAGCCCGGCTCGGCCCCGCCCGCCGAAGGGCAGGGGCGCGGAGCGGCGTGCTGCGGTTCGGCGCGGGGACTGGGGCTGCGCCAGGGGCCCTGCGCGACACGGAGTCACAGCATGGCTTGGCTTAGGAGGGACTTTAAAGACCATCCAGCTCCAGCCCCGCGCCGAGCGCTGCGAGCACCTTCCACTAGACCGGATTCAGCATGGCTTTAAACGCCACCAGGGTTGGGACGTCCACAGCTTCTCTGGGCGACCTGTGCCGCCATCCTCATAGTAAAGAATTTTTTCATAAAATCTATTCTAAACCCACCTGCATTCCGTTTAAAGCCATCTCCCTTTCTCCTATCACTGCATCTCATTGTAAAGTGTCATTCTCCCCATTTTTTAGTAAGCCCCCTTAGATACTGGAAGGCCAGACTACTGAGGTCTGTCTAAAGCTGTGTCTTCTCTGGACTGAACAATCACAGCTCTCAGTCTGTCTTCTAGGAGAGTTGCTCCAGCCTCTGCACAGAGCACCTTTCTGGCCTCTGGATGTGCTGTAGCATGTCCACGTCTTTCTTGTGTTGGGGCCCCAGAGCTGGACACAGCACTCCAGGTGGGGTGTCAACAGAGCAAAGTAGAGGGGCAGAATCACTTCACTTGGCCTGCTGGCCACACTCTTTCTGATGCAGCCCATGGTGAGGTTAGCTTTCTGCTCTCTGAGCAGAGTTTGCTCATGTCCAGCTTTTTATTCACAAGAACCCCCAATGAGGAGGGCTCTCAATGGGTTCTCCCAAATCTGTGGTTGCCTCAACCCAGGTACAGTGTTTGAATGGAGATTTCTTGTGTCAAGTTTGTGCCCATCAGCTCAGGTCATCTCTGCTGGCACTGCCAAGAGCAACTTGACTCAGTCCATGCCACTCTTCCATCAGCTAGCTGTTCACACACATTCTGGAGAGCCCCTGAGGCACTTTCTCCAGGCTGATGAGCCCCAGCTGTCTCAGCACTCATCTCCCCACCAGAGTCTGACAGATGCTCCAAGCCCCTAATCTAATACCATATACTGTGGCATTTTCCCCACCCAAAATGTTTGATCACTGCTTTTCAGGTCAGTTTTTTGGGCGAAATCACTGGGATGCCTTCACCTTTAATAACCCTTAATTTATTTGCCCCTCTGTACTTTCCCTGTTGGTTTCTGGACCTCTGTGAGCTTGGAGTATCCTCAGCCCAGCAGTCACAGAAGAAGTCACATGTCCCACTTCCTGTGCTTTCATGTAACACTCCCCCAGTTCATTGCTTTCTGCAAAAAGGACAAACTATTCCCTTCTCCACTCAAATTCTCCTTTATGAAACTGCTATCCTATCTGCTTTCAATTGTCCTTCCTATTCTTTCCAAGCCATAAGCCAAGGAAATAATTCCTCATTATGAAAACTGTTCTACAGTACTGATTCACTTTCTTGTTCTTTTTGTGCTGCTTTGCTGGATGAGGCCAGGAGATTTGACTCATGCTGTATACAAGATGCTGGTGCCCCAGACATCTATGTAATGGAACTAAGCGGTTTTCTGTTTTGCTCTACTCTTAATTTGTACTGATTCCTAATATTTAAGTGCCTTTAAACAACTACACAACTAAACAACACTGGAGCTAATGTTATCACTAAAGTTATACAAATAAGATCCCATTTCGGAGATGCTTCGACACTATGATACACATAAGTTTAGGATTGCTTTTTTTCCACATGTAGTACTGTAAATTTACCAGTACTAAATTTTGTTCCTTTTTCTCCACTGATTTTTCATGCTACATGTGCTTAAGATTGTCTCTCAACTTGTCCACTCTTTTTCACAACGCTTAGATAAAATAGTGAAGAGCAAGGACAAGCATGTCCTACAAATCATGTAGCACCCCATGAGTGACTTCCAACATGAAGTCTGACCACTTTTCACTATCTTTTAACCAGTTATTTAACCTCCATGGACTCCTCATCCCATTTCATTTCCTTAAGAAGCTTTAACTGAATACCTTCTCAAAGAACTTATGGAAATGCAAGCAGGTTATATTCATCCACATTTCTTACCTATACACAGAGTCATTCAAAAACCTTCCTAAGGCACAATTTTCTTTGGGAAAAAAACCCAAAGAGTGTAAATTCTTCCATGTTAGCTTCTGTTCCCTTGGACACTTCCCTGGTTTTGTTTTCAGAACGGTTTCAGCCAGCTCCTGTTGTGTGGCTGACAGTGCTATTTAATCCTCTGGAAAGTTTTTAAAGGTTGACCTTGTAATTGCCACCTTTCAAGCTTTTGGATTTAGGACAGTTCCCAAATGCTACCCCAGTTTATAATGCAGATTTTTCATACTTGAGTGCCTGTAGCACTCCATGGAGAACATCCCTGCTTTGGTGACTTGATCTTCTGTTCATTTTGTTGCTTAACTCTGTTCTTGGCGGTGCTTCAGCCTAACCCAGATGCTGTCCTTCAACACAGGTGTCGGGGCACAGCTGGCATAGAGCTGCCTGCACCAGGCAGGCAATTGCAAACTCATTGCTCTTTGCTTTTTGTGATGCTTCATGATCCCTGTGGCAGCCTGTGTCACCTGGTTTGGCAGCAGTGATGTCCTGGGGCCCTTTGGAGCCTTTGTTCTGGTTTCACAGCCACTGTCCAGCTGAGGAGTGGGACAGAGGAAATTAACTGTGCCAGAAGGTTCATACAAATAGCTGGATTTTTTTTATTATCAATGTAATCACTTTGGCAAACTAGTTTCTACAGTCAAAAGATACTTATGATTCTGTTTCTAAAACATCAGGCACATTAGCTACCCTAGAAGTGAAATACCAAATAATTTCCTCTCTTAATAGTGTATTTTAAGTGAAAGGCTTTAATTTTATATGTACACAGAGAGCAAAAGTTCTGCACAGACAGTATTTTTGCACAGAACAGGAGACTCCAATTTTTATGTTTACAGGACAGGAAGATAAAAGGTTTAGAGTATCTGTTTTTCCAGCTCAAATGGGAGATTTTGGGAAGGAAATTTTGTTTGTTGATATTATGTAAATTCTGTAAAGGCTCAGTCCTGCATTTCTATTTCATGTGTATGCCTTCAAATGACTGAGGAAAACAAATAAATGACTGAGAAACATCCAAGAACCTTCAACATATTTTTTGACTGGACATCAATGCAGGACACATTTAAGCTACAGCAAGAGTGTTATACAATAAAATTTCCTACCTTTGAACATACTTTAGAGTACAGAAGTGGAAAAAATAAAATTTATAAAAACCAAATCAGCAACTTGAATTTACATTCAAAATTAAATTTGTGTAAACGATTTTACAAAGGTGTTTGTCCTGGAATTTCTCTGCTAGAGCTATAGGAGGCATGAGCAGGCAAGAATGAACACAACCTAACAAAAATGAGCTATAAACATTCAAGTATCACTAAACATGTCCTGATTCTGTCTGTCTGCCTCACAGAGCACAAAGATCATCCTCCTGATGGCCTCATTGCAGGTGGGGAGAGAGGTGTTGCTCAGTGCAAAGAAGAGGTACAGAATCAGGACCATAACAAGCAGCATTTACAAAGTCAATTAATCTCTTGGAGGTTGTTCAGGGCTGGATTTTTAGAGATAAATAAAAGCTGTTAGAAACCAACAGCAGGGGCACTGCTGAACCCATCAGGTGCTAATATTTATTTGTAGGTCTTCAGAAGTCTGTCCCCGGTGCACAGTTTCCTCATTTAACAGGGGAAATAAAAGGGACAATCACTTGACTGGTGGTGAATTCATTGAGCCAGACTTTGGGAAACTGCAGGGACTTGGAGATTAGCACCTGCTCCTTCAGAAGCTGACAACTTAAGCCAGGGATGGTGATGTTTATTTCCCAGTGTGAACCCCATGTTTCTGCACAGAGCACATGGATGCCATTCTGCCCGCTCCTCACTCCTGTGAAAACCCTATGGATGCCAAGAGGTGTGCTGCTCTACTCAGTTGCCAAATTGGATCTTGGACAGAGCTCAGCTGAACTTCTGAGGAGTGGAAATGGTGATGGGTGGTACATGGCTCTTGGAGCTGAGCCCTACAGCTCGTGTTCACTCTTGTGAGCACTGGCCGTGGGACTGTCAGCATATGCCCTGCTTCAGTTCTATTAGCAGCATTACTGCCTGGCAGTATTAGGTTAATGGTTGGACTCAATGATGTTAGAGGTATTTTCCAACCTTAATGGTTTTATGGTTCTATGTCATGAAATCCGGTGAGTCCCTGTGAGTGATATTAGAAGTGCGGATTTACAGGGAATCTGCCAGAAATACACTTTTATCATGCAGAGCTGTGTAATGGATTCTATTTCCTTGGTGGGTGATGAAGCAGAAGAAGATTAATGCTGTTGACAGTAGAAGAAGTCCAATGCAAAGAAAAGCTGCGAGTAACAGGCTGGCTTCTCCAGGACTCAAAGTTTTGCCAAAAAAATTGCCGTCTTTGTTGTCATAATCTGTTAAAAGAGAGTTGTTAATGAGAAATCTGCACATGAATCTGAAGCATTTTAAATGGCATTTGACAAAATCCTTACCCTTTGCAGTGGTTTCATTTGTTGCAGTAGTTGTATTGTATGCTGCAGTTATGTGTCCTCCTTCTGAAGGAACTTCCCACTCTCGTCTCTCTTCTCAGGGAGAAAAAAAAGCAGAGTTAAGTTGAGAGCCTTAATAAACATTTTTTTTTTCTCTTTTGAAGAAGGAGAGTTGACATTATTTCATTATTTCTACCTTGTTGATCTGAACAGAAACTGTGATTAGATCGTCACAGCTGTTCCTCTGGGCAGCTCCATGGGCAGCATTCCCCTTCTCTGCAGGCATCTCTGTTACTCCACTACTTACTGTAGTGATGGGACAAGGAGTAACTTTTAAACTGAAAGAGGGTAGATTTAGGTGGGATATAAGGAACACATTTTTATGATGAGGGTGGTGAGACACTGGCACAGGTTGCCCAGGGAAGGTGTGGATGCCCAATCCCTGGCAGTGTTCGACGCCAGCCTGGATGGGGCCTTGGTCTAGTGGAAGGTGTTCCCGCCCATGGCAGGGGAGTTGGAACTGGTTGATCTTTAAGGTCCCTTCCAACCCAAACCATTCTATGATTCACTTCTGCATTTGCTTGTCCATTTGAAATCTCACAGCCCACATGAATATGTGGAATCAATTAAATTCATCATACCCAAGGAAGGAGTATTTTGGCTACATTTGACATCTGCATTTTTCGTTGTGCTGCTACAGGGTTATAGGTATGAGGTGTGCCTACTGGCACTATCTCAACTCTCATAGAGGAATGTAGCCTGCACAGTGGGGACCAAGGAGATGCTGGATCCAGATGTTTAGTGAAGTAATGTGATGTGGAGAGGCTTACAAAACATTTTTGGCTTCACTCACATGTGGCACAGACAAGCACCACTCAAAAAGTTTGCCAACTTTTCTTAGTCAAGAGATCACCCATTTCTCGGATGAACAAGACAAAGAACCATTTTTTGGAGATCCTTTTATCCCAGCTGGTGTCTGCCTGTGCAGGGAGGAGCCCAAACAGCTCTGCAAGTCATCAGGGGTCACAGGAAGGAATGAGCACTGTGCCAGACTATAGGCTCTCCCACACAGTGTGGCAAAAAGGCTGAAAAACAGCTTTGCAGATGTTTTCTGCACCACCTTTAAATGACAAATGACCCCTAGGCTGCCACTGTCTCAGAAGGGCCTTTGTGGAGCACCAACCACTTTCAGGTTGCAGCAAAGTGCACCTATGATTGCTGTCTTTGCAGTGTTTTTAAGGGTATTTGTCCTGTCTCTTATCACTGCTAACTGGCCACGGCAGGGCAGGTGCTTCCCACCAGGGCACATGTGAGCTCTCTTCCTTTTGTCCCTGCCTTCCATCCAGTTGTGCTGCAATACCACCTCTGAGTCCTAGGATGTTTCTGATACTGCACCTGATTTATTGATGGTGTAGGTCGTCTCCATGCCAGCATGGATGTGATCAGCCACGTGACAGTGCAGAAGCCACGTTCCAGGGTTTTCTGCTACGAGTTCAATTGTCTGGAAAGTCCCAGGGAAAAGGTCATATACATCTCCTCTGTGGTCCTTATCTGTCTGTGGCAAAGCAAAACCAGAATTGTGAGAGTCATGCCTCAAATATTCCCCCATGGGCACTGAAATATTCCAGTTAGACTTCTGTAACTGGTCCTCTTAAGTCCCGAGGGCTAATTCTAGCAAGCCTTCGGCTTAGGAGGATCGCTACAAGGATGAGGACAAAAAGGACGCTCAAAACTTTCTGCTGAATTCCGTTTAATCCAAGTTCATTCCTAGGCAGAGCGTGGGGGAAGGGAAGGGACCAGTTTGCTCACCCAGCAGCAGAAAGAAGAGAGCCACGTGTCCCAGGAGGTTTTATCCCCCAGGGAGCAGGGGGACACTGGGAAGAGGGACCACTGGCCAATGGGACAGAGGGGAGAAGCTGCATCCCAGGGGTAGGGGGAAGGGACCCACCACTACAGGTAATGTGGGGAGAGAATACAGCTACTTAGTGCAACCATTATATAAATTCAGTGCAACCAAAGAACCCAGTGTAAACATTAAGTGTAGTTCACCACAACAGACTTCCAGCTCCTTAAGGTAGTTAAAATGCTTCTTGGACATTTCTAGTGAGCATCATCCTGAGAAACTGAGGTCTGTGGACACCTCTCATTTAATTCATTATATAACAACAGCAGACCCCTCCTGATGACTCCAACTGTTGGTTGAGCAAAGGTGTTTCTTTGAAAGATAGATTCCATTCTTAGTCCTGCTAGTGTCAAACTGTCCCAGCATAAAACCATACTCTAACCTGGCATAACTCTAATTTCCTCTCTGTATCTTCCCTTACACCTAAGGGTAATCACATATTTTAACCCACCTAAGTATGTCCTTTACTAGAGTAATAGAAGCTTTGCAAGGATTCATTCATTTCATATTTCCTTCAAATGCAAAACTCCCACCAACCTCAGCATCAGCCCAGGGCCCTGTGCCTAAGTGACAAAACCAGGCTGGAAATACAGATTTTGTTTGTTTGTTTGTTTGTTTTTCTCATAAATTTCTCATCACACTATAGAAGTTTGACTTATTTTACCAACCTTGAAGATGAAGGTCTGTGCGTGGAAGTGAACTGTGTGGATATCCACTTCATTGCCCATTCCTATCAAATACCAGTTTGTCCTATCACCTTGATTCATCGTTAGACCCAAGAGACTGTTGTAAATCTTCCCATTGATTGCTGGAAGAAAGACAAAATGGGAATGATTAATAATTGGCACAGTATGGGTGATTATAACCTCCATTTCAGGCACCTTTTGCACTTTCAGGGGAGAAGGAGTGCTCAGGCAGAGAGGGGACAGGCTTGTGTGCTCACGACAAGTGCTGTCCATAGTGACCACTGCCACTGCAGGGAGACAGTCATGCTTTTGTTTCAGTTTCCAAATTGTGTAAGTATACATCAGCAAACATTTTTTCTGTCTTACAGAGCATCAAACTAGTTTTTTACTGGTTGAGATTGAACTCCTGAGCAAACTGGATTTATGCTGAGAAGCTCCATGGAAAAACAGGGAATAGAATTGTTGCCTGAAATGGGTACCAGCTGTAGAAAGAAGGGTTTGCTCTGCCAGGGCTGTGCATGTCCCCATCCAGTCTATTCTGCCTGGCTCCTGGACTGGCTGCAAATAGAGCCAAAGTTTTAAAATATCATCCCTATGCTCCTAAAAAACAAGCCTTGAAGGAACAAGGCTCCCAAGTGACAAAGGAATTCTGGCAGGGCAGCCTCTTCCCAAGAGTATAAGGGTAAACTAACTTGTTAGAAAAATATCTTGGCTGGGCCTTGTGAAATCATTTTGTTTCCAGCATTGCAGTTTATGAAGTTGTCACGTGGTTGGTTAACTGCAGCCTGAGTCCAATGTCTTCCTAAAAGGGCTGTGAAAAGTAAACCTCTTTCCTCTTGGCTGCTGCTGCCAAGTCCTACATACCATGCAAGCAGTTGCCTTCTGCAAAGTTCTCAGTGCGATTAAAATCATCAGGATTCTTATGAAGGTATGTTTCAATATTTTCTTTCAAATACCAGGACTGATTTTCATCGAACACCATAAACAGAAGAGTAAATTCACGATCAATGTCTTTCCTTAGACCTCTTTCGTCTAAAGTTCCTTTTCTGCAGACTACAAGAGGCCCAATCAGACCACTGTATGTGTCCTGAAATAAAATAAATACATGAATTAAAAATTTTCAGTTCATCCAGTTATGAAATGGATACAGGTTAACTGAAGATTATATTGCTTTTTCCTAGCAGCCAAAAAAAAAAAAAAATCAGTCTGATTAAAAACTTCTTTCTCTGTGTGCCTATCTTTTATCTTTTAACTTACCAAAGGAATGACCTCCAGTGATTCCTTTAAATCTTACACATTCTGTGATTTTGTGTAGTGTTTTGTCTTTACCCCAAATCCCTTCAACTATTCTTTAAGGAGGAAATTGCTTGTCCATTTGGGATCCATTTTCCTTGGGATTTCTGTAGATTAAATTACCCAGGCATGTGCAACTATTAGTAAAGAGGACAAAGTGTCTAGCTCTGTAAATGGTTTCTCTAGACTGTGGTTATCTCCCAGCTGAGAAGCAGGATCCTTTCAGAAACATTACACAAGGCACGACGTGTTAGCCAAAGCAATGCAAGCTTTAATGAACATTTCTTGGTTACCTTAACAAAATTTGCTGTCGAATAATAAACCCAAGTGATACAATTTGGATCTGTTTTGCCAGGACCGGATCGTTCTGGGACATTCCACCTGTAGGTGTTTATTTCCCCTGAAACAGAGAGAGAGCAATTTTACCTTGAGCAGCTAAGTATTAGAGGCTTTGAACAGTATCTATCTCAGACCTCCTACCCTCCTCATCAAAAAATTGCCTGCGTCTAAACTACCTGTGGAAGCACGCAGCAATGAGATAGGGATATGATTCTGCCTTCCAGGAGGTCAGTGAGGTTCCAGAGGTGTAAATGAAGGTAGATTGCTCTGGAAAAGAAGTTCTGCAAATGATACTGACAAAAGTGGCATCCCACAGAAGGAAGTTTACAGACAGTACTCTTTATCTTGGCAAAACTTGTAGCAGTTCAATGATCTTAGCAGCTGATGCTTAAGGTCAGTTGAGGCATTGGCAGCCAAGGCCAGAAAATGTTTCTTGGACCTTCTCAATTGAAAAGGGCAAAAAGAAGTGGCAGCTGCCACTGGGATTTTGCAGAGGGTGCTGCAGAAGAGTGGCAGCTGAGAGCTGGATATGTACCAGCCTGCTGTCTGGGAGCAGCAGGGGGGTCCTTTCCTCTTCCGGGTAAGATCTTGCTCCACAGCAATTACCAGAGAACCTCTATCCCATCCCAAATGTCACCTCTACCACATCCTCCCTGAGCAGAAATTTCCTGACCTTTGATTTAAAAATACCCATAGCAAATGGATGAGGAAATGATCTGTGTGAGTGAGAATCATTTCTCTACACTGAACACAAACATCTGTATTCAGATGAACTGCCTATGCTGTGTTTCCCTGCTTTGTTTTTTTGTTGGTACCGCAGGAAAGAGTAGGAGACCAAGATGTGGTCAACACCTTGCCCTTTTAAGTGATGGAGAAATGTTGAACTGAGCAATCTCTGTCCCAAAAGTCTTTCAGGGTGACAACAGCCAAGAGCATCGTGGGACATGCTGTGAGTCAGGTGAAAACAAGGGAATCACAGAACTATGGTTTGAGTACAGCTACAAACGAACAGCTGCCAATAGTTGTGGACATCTAGACAAGGAGAGTTTTCAAACCTAAAGGGTTGGGAAGTGACTTGAGCCTGGTCTTGTGTCACTGAGCCACTACATTGTTCATGCATCATTCAACAGTGGGTTTTATTGTACAGCGGTAACTACAAAAACAAAAAATGGTGACTCTCAACTCTCATACAATATGAGATGGGTCTCATATAAGTATTGCAGTATCATTTACTCTTACAGGATAAGCACCATGTCCTGGAGACAATAAATCTATGTCATGGAGACATAGGCTGGGGAAGTGTTTCTCATCCACCTGTACTTAATCTACATGTCATCACCTCTTTTTAGAGAGTGTGATCTGAGAAGGGAGGCTGGTCATGATCCTCCACTCCTTCCTTGCTTTTTCCTCCTCACCTCAGGACGTTTGGAGGCTGTAGATGGAAAAAATCTCCACCCTACTTAAAAGCTGACACACTTCAGAAGGCATTGAAGACCCATCTTTGAAGTGCAAATAAGGCATAACCCCTGGAAAGAGTGATAAACATGAGGAAAATTGATATTTTCTCCCTTTTTTTCCTTCTAGGTAAATGGGAGAATGGGCAGGGAGAGAACAAAGCTGTCACAGATGAGAGCTGGTTTAGCATAGGCAGCTATGGATATGCTCTCTGCATCTATTTACCATGCCCTCCACCGTTTCTTTAGGACCTGGCACTGCTCTCAGGAGTACAGTTTATCAGGATGCAAATCTGCCTGATGACTGATTTAGGATTTAGTAGAATTAGACAGTCTTTGGCAAGTTTGGGGTGAGCAGTCCAGCCTGGCCTAGGAAGACAGACAGTGAGGATTTCTAGATGATGGTGGTGGGGACTGAGGTGCCCAGAAATTTTTCTTGTTTTCAGTGACTTGTTTTCTATGTTAACTGCGTTTTCCAGCTCTCTAAGGAAAAGTCTGTCCTTAGATCTTGCTGAAGAATGCTTTTGGCTTACTCTTAAACACAGACACCTTCCCTCATCTAACTCATCCCAAGCGTGCTCCCATGTGGACACAGGAGACATGACAGTAGTGCTCCCGTTGTTGCACCTCAACTGCCAGCCTAACTGCATCAACAGCACCATGGAGCAAATAACAAAAGAAAGGAATTTTATATAAATCAGTTCCTTCTCTTTTCTCCTTCCCCATGTATTAACCTCAGGTATACATTCATCAAACTCCAGCAAGGCAGATGTTGGCTCATATTTGGACATGAGTTTCTGTGCATTTGTACTGTACCGACACAGCTGCTCACAGGAAAGAAATTTCTGTTTGCAAAGAGCTTTATTACATTAAAATTTCTTTCATTTAGTTTCATGCTGAAGTTCACAAATACAGTGGAAAAATATTGCATGGGTGTTGGAAAAGCAAATGTGTGTACATTTTGGATTGACTACAATGCCTGGGTTTGACGTCCTACTTAGAACATAAACCTAACAAAAAAATGGAAGTTCAAAAGGTTTAACAGGAGTTTTTCCATATGAAAAACCATTTTCCACTGTTTTCCTCCCTAGAAACTGAGGCATATTTGGTACAGTTTTCTAAAGATTGTTAATTCACATGACAGCTACATTTGGCATTTTATGTATGACTCTGAATGCAAATGCCAATTCCATGTAGCTTGAGAGAGGCAGAGTTAATATAAATATCTGCAGTTCTCACCTCTGAATTTGCAAGTTTTTAAAACATTGTTAGAGTGTCAGTCTAGAGCGAAATGCAACACTGGCTCACATTTTTCTTGCCCATGATTATGGACCTGCTTCTCTCGCCTTTGGAGGTTGTCCAGTGATATTACATTCCTACTTCTACCCGATAGGAACGAAGTCTCATTCTCTGCCCAAACATGCTCACTTGATCAAGAACCTACATGTATAGCAAGTCACAACTGTAGCTGAATGAACGTTGAGCATATTATGCCTGGGAAAACATATAGATATGGGCAAGTTTGAAAGAGGGATTATCATTCATGTGCTAAAACGCTTTTACACACAGCCTTTGTATATCAAAGAAAAGAAAGGAGAGGGGGGAAGAGGGGTAGCCTTACCAGGGAGGGTAATTGGTGTCTCAGGCTGTTCTTCACAACCCACTTCTTCTATACCATGAGCACTTATCGAGTAAGGCCTGCTGGCTTTGTTCTTAAATACGATCAGTACAGAGTCACCGGCCTCGGCATGGAGTAACGGCCCTAAATTCAAACACAAGATGCCAGTGATTAATGCTGCTTTTCTGAATTCCACAAACTTTGAGCCAGGGTCTCTATCAAAACCATTGGGCTTTTATATTCTTCTGGGAAAATGATCAAAATTGGTTTATCTCAGCTGATGAAAATTTCCATATGCATAAATAATCTCTTTTCAGTCAATGGAGAGAATTGCTCTCTCTGAAGACAGGTCTTTGAACAGCTGGTTTTTAAGGAAAATTTCTGAGGATATTTTGAGTCTTTCAAAATTTTATTTCTCAAGCTGGTAATTGCTGTGTTTTTAACCTTTTATTTTAAATCTTGTCCTTCAGAAAAGGAAATGGTAAATATATTGCTAGAGGAGGTTATACTGAGGGAATAGCATGAAACTGTATCAGGGAAGGCTTAGTTTTGATATTAGGAAAAGATTCTTCACCCAGAGGGTGGCTGGGAACTGAAACAGACCCCCCAGGGAAGTGGTCGCATCACCAAGCCTGACAGAGCTCAGGAAGTGTTTATTCTCAGGAACATGGAGTGACCTTATGCAGAGCCAGGAGTTGGATTTCAATGATCTTCCAACTCAAAATATTCTATCATTCTATGACTATTTTATGGCCAGTTGTTGCCCGCTTTTCACCCCATAAAAAACAAGAGCTGATGGATAAAATTATGTCTTGCCCAGCTGCAAACACAAATCTATCTCCTTAATATTGTCTTAATCTGTTTACAAGCGTCTTCCCCCATGGTACAAGCTCTGAAGCTAAGGTGCATCCTGGAATTGCCATTATAGCACTCTTTAGGGTACTCCTTATTCCTGTTCAAGAATGAATTCTTTAATTTGGAAAAGATCTTTACACTCAGCAATTACATAAATAGTGTGTAAAATCACTGATACCTGAAATAGGCATCAGTGTTCCTTATTTTATTATATATTCCATCTTAAAAAACCTTGAAAACATCTTAGCTTTTAGACAGCAATCCTCTTGCTTGGTCTGTAAGACATGAGAGCTACTTGCCCAGGATTTCCAAGTGTTCCTCCTCTTCTGACCTCACTTTGTGCTGTGTGAAGTCGCCACTTGTGTACTCCCTGTAAACCACCTTCTTGTATTTTGAACCGATCAGGTCCTCTGCTTGGCTCAGAAAAACATGCCCATAGCTGCAAAATAAAAAGGCAATAAAAGCACTGAAGTGTACATATCTGAAAGCTAGTAACTGTTGTGTTATTCACAATAGGTTCAATGAGAATATACAGCTCGATACAATGTGCCGATGGATGTGAAGGCCTTGAGAGATGCAAGAGGTTTTAAATAGCAAATAGCAAGAGTGATAATCCTCACTGAATGCACACCCTCTTCAAACAGATAAAGCTGAGGATAAGCTGCACTCTCCAAGAATTTTGGGAACACAAATCCTTCACCAGAGCTGTGAGAGCAGAGGTAAAGTGCCAGATGAGAGTGGTTTCAACTGCTGACTCCAGCTGCATAATTTGCTCCAATAAAAGATATTGCCTGCCCCTGGAAACCTGAATCCTCTTATCATGATGGCTGCTTTTGCTATCTTGGCTATCAAGCCAATGGAAGATGATAAACAAAGCTTGACCTTCTAAAATAAATGCCAGCATCTGAGATAAGAGTGAGCTACTTTACCCTTCCCTCTTGCTGCTGTGTACTGCACAGGTTGGATGCTTTCCCAGCATGACAATAAAGGGAGAAATCTATTTTCCCTTCTGCACCTGGAGGACGATGTTTTCCAGGTCTACCCTCAGTTTTTTGCTGCTCCCATGGGATCCCAGAGGGCTGACTTGCCGGCAGAGGACACTCACAACCCGCTGTGCAGCTGAGCGTTCACCCTCTGCTGGGAGTAGCTGTCTCCTGGCAGCTCATCTCCAAAGTGCCCCTGGCAGGGGAGTTGCAAGGTTGGCTCACAATATAGAAAATAAAACCAAAAAACTGCCCCAGGGATGCTGCTTACTGTGTAGTGAGCTATGTGTGCAACAGCAGCTTTTGACGGTACTGGAGTTTATGTTTTCTTTAAACTCACATCATCACTTGTGACTCTTCAGGTGTATTTTTTACAGACTCCTCTTCCTCTGTACAAGGAGCAGTTTCCCAGATACTTTTCTAAGGTTTATTTTTGACATATGTTCCTTTTTGCTTCCACCAAAGTGTTCTCAGAGACCAGTCTATGCAATAAGATCTGAAATGTGTAATTTTTTTTCACCAGTTTTTTATTCCTTAACACAGTACTGTGATTCACCTGCAAAGTTACTTGTATTCTGATCTCTTCAGGGAATCTAGGGGCTACCATGCTGCAGGAAAGCAGGCTCAGCACCCACTTCATGTATCTGCATTTCCTACAGGAGCTCACATCTGGAACAGTGCCTGACTTTCTCCTCTGTGAAAACCAGAACTCTGGGATGGTAAGGCTGGGGAGAGTAAGGGAGAGAAGGGGGTTGGGGGGCTCATTGTAAGGTTGAGCCAGGGCTGGAACACAAACTTGGAAGCCTTCTTGAACTCAACAGCATTACAAGACGCTCTGAAATGAAAGCATTTGAAACTGGTGCCTATGAATGAGTCTAGTCTGAGAGGCTGTGACTTTGTAAATACATTTTCTCATATTATGTTTGGCGAAGAGATCCTCCTAAAAAATACAGGGCTGACATCATTAATTGGTGCTTCAAAGTTTCCCCTTCACTGTAAGTGTGTCCTGTGCCCACAACTGTTTTTGGGTTGGGTACCTTTCCTCATAGCTGCTGATGTTGTAAATCTTTGGTGCCGAGCTCTTATTTGAGGCATAGTCCCACTCAAGTTCCTCTGCAGCAATGTAGTAGAGCCTCATGGCTCCACCCTGCTGCTGGGCTCGGGTGGTGTTGCGGCAGCTGCTGACCTCGTAGAGATGTTTCATCCCACCAACAAAGTGATCAAAAGTCCTGCAAACCACTTTGAATGTGCCTGGAAAGAAAAGCACATGGCATTTAAGTAATTAAAAAACCTAACTAGCAGCTTGGCAAATTAGGTCCTGTGTACATCTCTGATCTGTCCTCAGACAATCCTAATCTATGATGCTGTATGGAAAGTCAAGCAAGGGGATTTTTAAGTAGAATGTTGGAATATTCTAGGCTGGAAAAGACCTCCAAGATTATCAAGCAAGCTATTAACCCAGCACTGGCAAGTCTACCACTAAACCATGCCCCTAAATGCCATATCCACAGTCTTTTAAATACGTCCAGGGATGGTGACTCCACCACTTCCTGGGCAGCCTGCTCCAATGAACCAAAACTCCCTGATGCAACCTGAGGTTATTTCCTCTTTTCCTGTCACTTGTCACTACTCGAGAGAGGAGATTAACACCTGGGTAGTTACAGAGAGTGAGAACATCTCCTCTGAGCCTCCTTTTCTCCAGGCTAAACACTCCCTCAGCCACTCCTCACCAGACTTGTGCTCCAGACCCCTCACCAGCTCCCTGCCCTTCTCTGGACACGCTCCAGGCCCTCAATGTCTTTCTTGCAGTGAGGGGCCCAGAATTGAGCACAGGATTGGAGGTGTGGCCTCACAAGTGCCCAGTACAGGGGAGCAGTCACTGCCCTGCTCCTGCTGGCCACACCATTGCTTGCTTTCTTGGCCGCCTGGGCACAAACTGCATCATGTTCAGCTGCTCTTGACCAGCACCTCCAGGTCCTCTTCTGCTGAGAAGTTTTCCAGACAGTCTACCCCTAGCCTTTGACATTGCATGGGGTTATTGTGAACCAAGTGCTCAATCCAGCAGGACTTTACCTTGTTTTGCTCTGTAGGAAAAACAAGCCTGCTCCATCTTTGATCAAAAATCACCATTAATTACTTCTAACTATTTGAGTTAGAGTAGCTTGGCCAATGAAACTTTGAAAAGCACTTAGATGTCTGGCAGCAGGAATAAGCTTGGCAGCAAGCCTTTGCTGCTAGTGAGCCCAGGATGCAGACATGCCCATGAGGAACACAAGGAGATGCAGGCAGAAGCATTCATTGCTCAAAACTCAATAAAGGCATGGAGAAACAAGGGGTGTGTTTCAGAGATGCTGGTTCCCTGTCCCTGAGCACAGAGGCACTGTACCAGCCTTCGGTGCAAGAGACTCCACTGAGCCTCTGCAGCTTGTCTGGTGTAATCAGGCTAAGGAAGGGCTCTGCAATACGGATACAGACCCACTATACAGGAATGTCTGCTTATAACCATTTATCCGTATGCACCGCTGAGGTAAACTGCAACTTTCTGACCCTTTGCATTCCCTCCATGAAAGGCCAAGCCACCAAGGGCCTTTTCTTTGGTAGCTCTGGTGGACAAAGTCAATAGTGATTGTGGGAGCATATTTTGGCATGTTCATGGACAGATTTTAATATTATGCTCTCTTTCTCTCCTCCCCATTTACAGGCATCTACAACAGAGGTCTAACTTGGCACATACACAACTCCAATGTACATTTCTATCAGGTGCCCTGGCCATGGATGGCCCTTGGCATAGCCTTGTACAACCCCGATTACTCTGTTCATTTAAACAGAGTTGTACCAATGAAAAGCAAAGTATCTTTGTACTCTATATTATGAAGATTATTTGGTGTCTCCAGCAAACAACTCCTAGTCTGAAGTATGAATCACTGGATTACCCATGAGATTTAAAAGTGCCTTTAATGTATAAGCTTCTGAAGAAACTCCTAAAGACTGACTATTATTGAAAAGCTTTTGTTGAAGTCCTAAAATACCTTAAATTATGCTGACTATCCCCATGGCAGTGAATTTGCTTTTCTAAAAGAGTCTGTTTGGAGAATTATAAAATTCTGTGAGGATCCTGTTAGCTATCTCTCTGCCTGCTGCTCTGCCCACCCCCAGGTCATTAAAGCCTTTTTGGTGCATATGCATATTTGATTTATACACCTTGCAGGAAAGTAATCCAGCCTGAATTCTCCACTATGCTGGGTCCTCAGGGTCTCTCTCCATGCTTTCAGCCTCCTTGTGCAGAACAGAGCATCTCACTGTCTGTATTTTGTCTGACTGGTATCTGCAAGTGCCACACAACCAAAATCAGTTCATTAACATACCCACACGGTCTGGCTGCATTAGTGCTGTCCCTGATAAATGAGGAAACAAGGCCAGCCCATCCCTTGTCGTCCCTCTCAAGTCGATGGTGTTTCCTTGAAAATGAACCCCGTGCATGTCGTAGTGACTGCCCAGCCCAATGAGGTGCCAGGAGACCTTGTCATTCTTGCACATGGCCAGGCCTGGCAGGTTGCCATACAAGTAGCCATTGACAGCTGGAGGAGAAAGAAAAATCCTGGTTAGCAGCAGGTCCACAGAAATGCATCAGAGCTTCCTACCACCTACCTGGCCGGAGACTCATGACTCAGCAAGTCACTAAAGGGGCATTTTGTGAAGCAAAGGTAGCATTGGAGGACACCAAATTGACATCTAAGTGCTATTCCTATAAACTCAGAACTTCTACCTCTTTGGATTTAGCCTGTAAAATCTTGTAATAGCCCTTTGCAGTGATGTAGCACTCCTCCTCCAAGCTTTTCAGCCTGCCTCGCAGACACCAACCAAATTTACATATTTGGTACCTCCTTTCAGTCTGGAGAACGTATAACCAGGTCATCAAGGGTATGGAGAAGACCATAAAAAGTCTGAGTTACAAACTCAGTTCTAGTAGAGCCTTTTTATGTGATTTTGATCGTCGATTTCCACCTTTACTTCCTAAATGTATGTATTTCTTTTACAAGGGTGTTATGAAGGTAAACTCCCTAATCCTCAAGTGTTCTCTGTGATCAGTGTGTGAAAGATGCTATAAAAGAACAAAACTTCAGTATGAGATCCATCTCATAGCAGAAGAACAAAACAGATAGGTCCAGAAAGCTCCAGAGTTCTCTAACGCTGTAAATCTAAAGTGTGATATGTTACGTGATTTGCTCAAGTCGGTCATCCCAGGGATACCTTGGAGGAGATCCATGCTGAAGTCAGATGCTTGCATACAGAAATGGTGTTGTAAAATATTTTTGGCCATTCCCCTAGTCTTTGCGTCTCCCTTCCAGAGGCGGTCACAGCCCAAATGGGAGATGGCAGAGCAGGGCAGGTAGACTTTACTGCATGAGTCAGTGCCAAGACCAGCAGTGAAATTTAAAACACTAGGCAACATTGGCTTCTTCTGCAGCTGATGCCCATCTCTGGCACTGTGCCTTTTTATAGAACTAAGTATTGTATCTAAAACCAATGCTCTGTTCCCTTTTTCCAGATATATTTGGTAGATGGGTCCATTCACTGCCACTGTGACTGGGGTTTCAATGTGCACTCCAAGGGCATCAGGAGCTGGCCACAAGCTGACTAACAGCTTTCCAGCTCACTCTCCAGTGCAGTGCAGAGAGCTATGAATGGTGATAAAACCTGCCAACTCATCTTCCTAATATGATTTAATAAAAGGTATCATTAACAGATATTAGATATTTCATACCATGCATTTTGTTGGATTCCATGAAATCAGGATCATTTGCATCTACTTTTGAAGGGTCGCCAGTAAATTCTTCAATATTCTTGTTCAAATACCAGCTGTCATTCTCATCAAAGATTGAAAAGAGGAGATAAAATTCTCTGTCTATTCCTTTCTGTAGACAAGAAGGAAGACAAGACATAAAAAAAAATCTATTCAATAACAATGATTAGGTTTTTGTAACAAAGCTTTCTTTTTCCTGAAGCAACCTTCTTACTAAGTCTGCATAGAGACAGGAATTGGCACCTTTTCATCAGCCAGAAGGATAAATAAACTGTCCATTACATGGTATGAAAAGAGTTAGCATTTGCATGGAAAAGACAGAAAAGCTAGGAAAGAGCCAGGATATTAGAAAATTGCGATTCTGTCTTCTTAACCATCCCTTTAGATCAGCTTTTACCCTGAGGAGTGACATTTATTTAATCTCTGTAAACTGAGCTGGGAATCAGGACAGTTGCCTGTATGGGAACCCCCAGTGCAGCACCCTGCTCTTAGGGACGAGCAGATATTCCCGCTGGGCACCTGTGTCCCGTCGTGATTCAGGGTGTTCTTCCGACAGACCAGCAAGGGTCCCACGAGGCCAGAGTTGGTGTCCTTGACAGCATCAGTGGCTGAATAGTACAGGTAGGTCAGGCATGGGGGGTCATTCTCTGCTGGACCTCCATTTTCAGGCACCCTCCATTTGTAGGTGAAGGTTTCACCCGGCTTGACGTGGGCTCCCGGCTTCAGGTAGCCTGCAGAGAGAAAGGTGGGGTGCACCAAGGTTACAGGGAGGCTTTGTCTTCCTGACTACAAGAGTTAGATGGAAGTGAGGCACAGCTACTGATTTCTGTGGAAATCCCATAGTTTGGGCAGTTATGCCATGGGAACATCTCACCTGAGCCCTGTGCCATGGGGACAACCAAGCCCATTCCCCACAGAACAAGTGTAGCTGCTCCACTCAGACACCTTCTGATGGTACTGGATTCAATCAGACAAGACATGCAGAGCTCATCCTGGTGTTTAAATGGCTTTGTCTAATGTTTGTAGCTTACCTGCCCCATCATGGAATTTATCTGTTGCACAAACTCAGACGCTGTTTTTCATTAAGCACCAGCAAATCAATTACATTAGTGAGTGGAGCTGGAGCTGTGGCTCTTCAGAAATTCAAAACAAATCTGATCCTGGTAATTGTTTCTTTTTGATTTTGTAGCAGTGCACAGGAGACTTCGTCAGCATCTCCAGAGAGTGGATGATATTGTTCTTTGTTGGAGGCTACTTTTAAAGGATTTGGGCCATTGTCTGCTGCCATGCAAAGGGTGGATTTAGATTTTCTTTGATATTTAAGCATCCATTGTCTGTATTCTCTCAGCAGAGTCAGTCTCTAATACTCCAAGAAAATCTTAGAAAATTAGACACAAGTGAAAATAGCAGTATTACATCTGAGCACAGCTATTTGCTGCAAACTGCAATCGAAAGTAGAGTACAGCTTCCACAGTATGCAATACTACTGGATTCATCCTCCAACAGTCCTCAATGAGGCAAACATTGACTTGGAGTGAAAAGCTCTCTGAGATTGACAAGTGTCAAATGCAATATGCAAGGGTATTTCATGAGAGTACTGAAAAAAACCCATATATCTGCAGGCATCTCTAGATGTAAGTATTTTTATTTACAGTATTTTCACTGAAAAAAACCCATATATCTGCAGACATCTCTAGATGTATTTTTATTTACAGCATTTACATATGAGGAAGCTACACTTAGCCAAGGCACAACCTCTGAAAAATTATTTACTCTCATCACAAACCTACAGCCTCTGCCTGTATACCTACAGAATTTCTGCATGCATACGGATAGATGTAATGGAAATCCATGGCACAAGAGTTTGAAGGAGAGAAGAGACAGAAAGATTACTGATGAATCTGGAGTTGGGTTTCTCTCCAAAGATCCACAAGTGTGCCAGCTCACATGGCTGCTGAATTGTAGCTTTTGGGTTGATTTTGCTACACACTAAAGTGTGCAGCACTGAAGGGCACTGTTACCAGGGGCTGTTAAATAAAAGCACAACAGCTCTGCAAGCAAAAAGTTGCACTTCCATTGGAGAACTATGTCTGACACGGGTGGCATTAGAATCTGTGCAGATAACTTCAAGACTGAACTCAAGCCAGTTGTTTTTTTATGTTTTGCCTCCTGGCAAATTTGTTGAGTTGCAAGGTCAGGAACAAGAGGCAACAATTTAATAAAGCCTTTTGCATTGATTTTATTGTATGATGAGTTTTACATGTTGACCTAATTCTCTCTCAGCACAATTTTCAAAAGAGGGATTATGTCCCATGAGCTTCTTTTGATGCATTGTAATAGAAGCAAAGCAGTTTATGCAACAAGAAAACTACATTTTTTTCAGTGCTGAAAATGATGCAGCAAAAACTTTTTCAGAGACCACAGCGCTATCTCTGTAGATGCTACGAATGGGATTCATCTCACCTTAATTGTGCCATCTCAAGCCTAGTCCCTAACTCAAACTCTAAACTTCTGTGGTTGGTGGAGACAGAATCACATCTCCAGAGGGTCATCTTGTCACTGACTGTAAAAGGTACCTACCAATTAAACATGATATTTAACATTCAGTAGTTAAACTTAGATGATAAGACCCTGTTCTTGCAAAAAATGAGAGGAAGAATTTTGTAAATGCTCCATTTATGCATTTATGCATTTATGAAACCTAATAAGGATTATCCATGCTTCATGTTCCAGTGCAATCAGATAAAAGCTGCCTTTGAAACTGACTATCCTGACAGTAAGGCAAGGGCAATGCCCAGCCTGGACTAGAGAACTGGGAGTCATGCAGCTGAGATCATGTGGATGTCTATAGCCAGACTCAGCAGGGCCATCATACCAGATCCTCAGTCATAATTCTGCAGAGTGTGCAGAGGAGATCCACTCTTTGCAATGGAGCAATATTAGATTAGAACTAATAGAAATTGGATTGTGCTTGTGACTTTTGTTTAACACAGACCTCAGCTAGTTTTAGATATCTTGTCTGGCACATGTCCAAGGAGAAGAACCATCTCATTTGCAGACTGTGGAGTCACCACTGATTGACATGAAGGGTAGATACAAACTAATCAGATCATCCTTTCTGTGCCTTAGCATCCACAAAAGGGCAAAACTGCAGAGCTCACCAGCAGATTTTGGACTCAAGTATTCTGGATGTGACAATACCACAGTGCAGCCAAAACTTACCATCTAAGTAGGGAGCGCCTTCTGACAGCTTGCTGAAGCTTACACCATGGGCCATAATGCTATAGCTTCTTCTGGCTTTGTTGGCAAAAGTAACCAGCACCGTATCTCCCACTTCAGCTTTTATAACAGGGCCTTAAAAAGCAGAGTGAGGGAAGGTGTTAGAAGGACTGCTCTCCAGCATATTTCCATCAAAAGCAGAGAGAGCTGTGTGCACTCAATTCTCCTCTCAGTCCAGATGGTTCTACATTCAAATCTGGTGTAATGATACAAGGGGAAAATATTCACTGTACCAAGTATTCCCAGGTGCTTCATGTCCTCTGACCAAGTCTTCTTACTGAACGTTGCGTCAGTATATCCCACATAGCGAACTTTCCAGTATTGCCCTCCGATTCTGTCAGTCCCTTGTGTGAAATATGTTGCAGATTCACTGTGGAATTAGCAAATCAGACTGGTTAAATAATGGAAGGTTCAAGCAGAACCCTTCATTTCAGATAAAGTTATTACTCCAGACGCAGGAGAAATGACCCCCCCAAGTTACTAATCTCTATACAGTTTTCTAGCACACAAAGAAAGGTGTAATTGGTTTGCATTATCCAACAAATGAGCATTCATTTTTATGTTTATGGTTAACCCTGATTTACTTAGGGAGACGTCTATATCAACCTTCGGGCAAGAACTGCGCACAATGTGCATCTAATCCTTGTTGGCTTTTCTGGGAGACACAATAATGTAATGTGTCTCTGTCAATAATATCAGGGGGGGAAAAATTCTGCCACTGTGGCACATCTGAGCTGCAGTGATTGCAAGTGTTAAAGCTGCCTGAAGAGTCTTGATGGAGGGTCATTAACTGTGTTGAACTTGGCGTGCCTCACTTTCCCCGTGGATTTAATGGAGTAAGATAAGTGCTTCCAGAAGGCACCTTGAAGCGTCACAGTTATGCACCTAGCTTCCTGACAAGGCTGTTTAAATCCATTCCTCCCTGCCCCTTTCAATTAAAATTAATGACAGTGCAGGACCTAGCCCACGTGAATCACTGGGGCATTGTCACACAGACTCCTGAAATTAAAGCACAATGGGAGTTGACAAGAAACCTTACCTGCCAGTGGCGTTCAAACCCTGCCCAGTGAATTTATCATAACCGTCAGGTCCATAATTCCAGAGCACTTCTTCAGCAGCAATATAATATCTTCTCTTGTGACTGATCGGTGAAGAGTGAGACAGGTTTTTTTGGCAGATCTGAACATCATATAGCGCCTCCATGCCACCTGGGAGGAGAAAGAGTCTAGAGACGGTCCCTGACCAGCAGCAGAGTCAGCACTCTTCACAGATACAAATGCATATTCAAAACTCTCTGGGAGCTACATGGATTGGAAACAATTACTACAGTAAATTTCTATTTCCAAATACATTGTCTGCCTACAATGGGCCAGGTACGAACATCCTTCCTTTGCAAGGTGGTACACTTTATGCAATAGGTGAAACCCATGGACATCAATGACACTCTTTAGTGGAGCTATTTACTCAATTTCTTAATCTGCATAAGGATGATACAGAATGATTTTGGAGGTCAGAGTGCCTCCAGAAATCTGCAAAATAGCATCATTCCCCCCTGACTGGTTATTAGACTGGTTATTTTTGCTGAAGGCATTTGTTGCTTGCTGTTATTGAGTCTGTTTAGCCTGATGCAAATCCCACTGGAATCAATGTGTAAAAATTCTCCCAACTCATCTCTGCTATGATAATGATATATTGCCTGCTGCCATGACACCTATTTTATGATACGTGCTTCTGGGGTCTTGCACCAAACAAATATCACAACATCACCATCAAATTCCTACGCATAATGGTTTTTGAAAGCACTGCCAAGTTTTGCCTGATTTTCATAAATTGAAAAGCTATTAAGCGTTCAGCTGGCATCATTCTTTTTTCTTTTTTTTTTTTTTTTTTAATGTATAAGTACTTATCTACAACCAAAAAACTGTGTTGAAAAATTGGTGTTGAAAGCTCCTCTCATGGCTCATCAAAATCTTGGGTTTACCTAGGAAGCTTGGTGACAGCGCTGGGTCTAGCAAGTCTTCCTCACATGAGTTACACTCCCAAGTCCTTCATACTAGCTGAAGACTTGGCCCAACATGTATCACTGCTGGTGACTAAAACTCATAATTACGATGTTTATCTGGCGAAACAGTTGCAAATTGTTCTAAAGTCACCAAAAAAATTGTTTCAAATCCTGCTTTCCCTGGAAACATCTCCCAGTTTTGTCATCCAAACACAGCAGAGGCTGATGAGGGAGATCTACAGCAGCGTACCTCGTAAGTGCTCATTGACCTGGCAGGTTATCAGCCACCTCCCGGGGCTGCCGGGAGTCATCTCCGCCGTGATGAACGTCGCTGGGAAGAGGCCAACAACATCTGCTCTCTGGTCTCTGCTGGTGAACGTGTGGCCATAGAAATAGGCAGCGTGGATATCGATCTCGCTTCCCATGCCAAACAAGTGCCAGGACATGGAAGTGTCAGCACACATCTCCAAGCCGGGGAGATTGCCATATATGTAACCGTTAATAGCTAAAAACAAAAGGACGAGTCTTTAGGAGAGGTGAAAGAAAAGCGTTTCTGATCCCATTTCTAAGGATGATCCTTTCCTGGCCCAGAAAAGTAACTACCTGGATGTTCACACTGAATAAAGCTCCTCCATGAAGAGCAGCATTTTGAACATATGTCTTATTGCTCTGGATTATCAAATGCCCCAAATTCTCTGACTGCGTCTGTGAAAAACATCCTGGGTAATATCAAGATGTTGCAAAGGCCAAGTCACCACCAAAAAGACCTGATAATGAAGCTAATTTGTTCTGCAGCTATTTAGCATGGCTGAAATCTATTTCCTCTTGTCCTAAGTCATAAATATACCATTATATGCCAGGCCTAAGCAATTTAGATTTGAAAATTATATCAGCCAAATCAGTGAAGTCATCTCTGTCTTCTTCAGCTTCCACATCTGATAATATATCAGGACGCTAGAAGAATGAGAGTCATATTTTGCAAAATATTTTATTTCCTAGGCTCCCAGGAACAAACAAAATATCACACAAATATACAAATATCCAAACAAAATTCCAGAAATATCTGGAATTAACTTCTTACACCAAATGTCCAAATAACACAAAATACCGTGAGCCAACATATCTCTGAAGGGCAGGAGTGGTTATACCAGCCAGCCCACCATCCACAAGCCTTTTGAGAATTCTTTCAATACACACATCTCAAATTGCTCTGCAGCTTTCTTTGCTCTTTTCACAGTTGGACCAAAAAAAAAAAAATTAAATAAAGGCTTAAATCTGTTGCCTAAGATAAAATGCTAAACAAATGTCAGAGCTGGGCATGAAAGCCAAATCTCCTTTCTGCAAGTGTCATGCTGTTTTTAGGGGGAGGTTTTTATCAACACAGTACTTCAACATTCTCACCCATTCCTTGCTGACACAGATAAAGGAGAGATATCACAGGGGACAGAAAGTCCTACTGAATTGAAAAGAGCCAGGTCACTTCTGTAGGTCACCATTTACTCAAAAGTCCTTCTCACCATGCATTCGGTTGCTGGTCTGGAAAGCTTCATCCTCTTTGTCAACTGTGTCTGGTTCTAAGCAGAAGGTGTTTATATTCTCATCGAGGTACCAGCTGAAGTTTTCATCTACAATGCTAAACATCAGGGCAAAAGCATTAGCAGCACCAGTTCCTTCTATTGTGGTCTCATCTGCAGTTCCTAAATTGCAAATGAAAAGGAAAGTGATAAAAAAAGCCTAGGACAGGATTGAATTTAAAAATTACAATAACCTTGGCACACTCAAGGAAATACAATTCTTTGTGGTCTGCAGGGCAAAATTAATTTCACCTAATTTTGCTCTTCTAAGGCATTTTGAGCCCCCTCCAGCAGACTTTGAACAGATGAGTGCCTCCAGAAGGCAAAGCCAAGCTAAAGTCAAGCTGGTATTTCAGTATCTCTTTGGTCTGACATGAGCACAAGCACCTGCCAATATCTGTTGTCCCATTTCCCCACCCCTTGGCCCTCTGTACCCAACTCTGTCCCTCAGTCAGTGTTAGTTAGCATCTGTGTTCCTGCACAGTGAGTGAGGTCATGAGCTGGATCTGTCCAGAAATCAGTGACTCGTGGTTTTTGGCAAGGAATTAAGGAGTGAAGAGTGGTAGCCTGCATTTCTGTTGCACTGAAATTAATGCTGAACCATACCCCACAGAGCGGCCCTCTAAATGTGGCTCACTCTCCACATATTAAGGAATCCATGAGTGTTATCTGGGACTAGATACTTCAATTAAAAAGGCTGAAGACAGGATGAACAGAATTTATTCCAGCTAAGTTCAATATCTTTATCCCAGTACCTGTTTGGGGAGCACCCTGAGACTAAGGATTTGTGATATTGAGTAGTCTGTTATTATCCAGTGACAGGTGTAGACTTCATTCCAATCAGTCTATCTCTGATCCCAGGAAAACTTTTCCTATGGGAGGAAGCACAGAGTCTTGCTCTCAGTCCTGTGTCCACCACCACCGTTTGGAGGACTAGAGCAGGAACATCATGTAGGTATCTGCCTTTATGAATTCAAGGTCAAACATGCAGATAATCTGGCTTTTCAGAATAGGATTGTTGGGAATATGTTGTCTCCTAGCTTCCTGCATTTATTGTCTCATAGTTATCAGCTCAGTGCCACATGTTCAGTTTTGTGGATTTCAAAGGCTCTCGAGGAGAATGTAAATCCAAGACATTCTAATAGTGTGAGTTAAGCTGGAAACCAGGCCTGTCTTTTCCACATTAAAGTTTTCTTCATCTAAAGAACCTACGTCACTTAGAAGTATTGCATATGAAATCAGGGCTCATTTTGCACTCTGGGAGTTACTGAAGAGGCGGCAGAGTTACATGTGCCATGGGGGAGAGCTGGGAATGACTCAGCTGATAAAGAGGAGAAGGCTGGCTCATGATGTCTCCAGCAAAACATTAGCAAGCTATAAAATACAGAGGACAGACAGTTTGTTCAGTGCTCATCCCCATATGGTTGTGAGATATAACTTGTATACAAAAATAAATACATACTATCTATGTGGAAAGAAAATCACAAAGATCGGGCTTTCAAATATGTAAACACTAACGCCAAATTCACCCACCCAGCTCTAATTTGATTTCCTGAGCGAAAATGCTTTGTTTGTCCTGAAACTTTCCCAGTTTGGGAACACTTAATTTTGGTCTCGGCCACGACAGGATGGTCACAGAGCATGCTGCAGTCCCTCCACCAGCCGAGGCAAACCTATAGTGAAGCCAAAGGGGAGCAGGAAGGGGGTTGTCCCAGAGCTACAATACCTACCCTGGGATGCTCCTGGAATGGCCCATCTATTCCTTGCCCCTTTTTATGGGCTATGTAGGGATAGACTCTAGACCATCATGTTTAAACCTGTAAGCAAAAATGACTGTTAAGATGCCAAGCTTGGCAGAGGGGCTTGCTCTATCAATGTTTCTAGCTCAGTACCTTTTTTACACACCAGCAGAGGCCCAATTAAACCAGATGCAATATCTCTTGGTGTGTCAATGTGAGAATGGTAAATCCAAGTCAAGCAGTTTGAGTCTGCCAAAGTTGGGGAATAATCTTTCCTTACTGGCCATGTGTATGTGTAATTTCCACCGGGAACAACAAAGTCGTCCTCTTTGCTTTTACCGCCAGTTCCATCAGGGTAAAGTGCTCCTAATACATAAAAAGGAAAAAAGGAAGACTTTAGTCATCCCTTAGTTGTTTTTGTTAAATAAATGTGTAATTTATTCTATTCTAACTTGTATTTATATAATAAGAACAGCAGTCACAAACACAAAATCACTGAGTAATTATGAAAAAACTCTGAATTTCTGTAAATCTCACCACAAATATATTGAGAGTTAAAATCTGGTTTTTATTGGTAGATTAAGCTTTAAAAATGTATTAACAGGTTCTATTTTTTTCTTAGTCTCTTCACTCTTATCAGTCATCTAGAATTTTGACATGTAACAGGTATTTTTTCACAGGAAACTGCTGAAAATACTGACTGTAGGCATATCCACACAATCCTCTAACAAAAATACACATGCATAGACCTGGGATTCTGAAAACTAGATCATGTCGGTTATAGGCCAAAAGAGACAAAAACATTTAGTTGCAAGATGCAAGAACTCCATCTATTCAAGTAGACTAGAGGTAGAAGGAAGGAGGGAAGATGTTTTGGTGACTTGTGATTCAGACAAATAATTCAGACAAAAAGACCCATCTAACCTGTTTCAGTACTGGATTTATCCCAGGTGTCGAAAGTTCGTGGCCAAAAGTTTTGAGATAAGGCTGTTCCTGGTTTTAGGCATCAGCTGCAATTTCTGATGAGTTTATGAGAGGGTGATCTAAAGTACTCTGATGTCAATGTCAATAACAATAAATACTTGGACAGACTTGTAGCTGTGATATTAGTTACTCCAGGGAAAAGGGAGGAAAAGGCAAGCCAGGTTTTACCTTCAGAGTCCTTGTCATAGAAGACCCCATGTGGGTGCACAGAGTATGGACGGGAAGCAAAGTTTTTCAGATGGATGATAAAGACATCCTCTTCTTCTGCCTTCAGGACTGGGCCAAGGAACCCCAGCCATGCTGCTTTGGGGATCTCCTGGGAGTAAGTGTCATCTGTGAATTGCCTAAAAATAGCCTTTTTGTACACACGTCCTATCCGGTTGGCTCCTCTTGTTGCGTACACGCTCGCAAACCTAGTGCCAAGAAGGGAAAATTTGAGAGACAGTAAACCTATCTTAAGAACTGATCAAATAACTGCTGTTTGCAGTGCAGATAACTAGTTCCCTGGGACACATCTCATGGCTGGTGGAACTAAAGCTCAGGAGTACATCAGTAGAGAACTACTTTCTGCACAGTAACAACCATCCCACTTGCAGGTCCGGTCTTCAGCACAGTTGCTCCATGCCTTCGTTGAGGACCAGCCACTGAAGCCTCAAGCTACTCAATTTTAACAGCTTCTCCCTCTTTTGAAGGTTTGAAACCTCACCTCTGAAAGCATGACTGTTCAGAAGGAATATAAAACCAAATTAAGATTTTTCAAAAGCCCGTGAGAGAGATTCTAATCAACCAGCTTGACTCCCTGAAGAGTAGCATTAAATATGTTTTGCATGAAATGTGTAACTTCCACATTCCAGAGTCTACGTTTATAGCAACTTCAAGTGATGGAGAACCCACCATATGGTCAGTGGTTAACATATTATAACTTCTAAATACCTGCTCCCTTCGAAGACTAAATTGCATTTGCAGTCTAATATCATCCAGCTCCCCACTCCAACCACTGGTTCCAGTCAAATTCTCTCTCAGATCAAAGGAGCCACATACCATCAGAAACTTCTTTTCTATGCAGACACTTGCATCAGTTTTAATTAATTGACTAAATTGCCTCCTACCCTTCTTCTGGACAAACCAAGCACACTGACATTCTTTATGCCACAAATCTTACACAAAGCTCTCTTTTGAAAGCAAATATTTCTCTATCTCTGTTGAAGTCTGAATACAAGAACTCGCACAACAGGCAAGTAATATTCCAGCTAGGGCCAAAGATGCTCCCAGTCAGTACTTCCTACATAACTGGGAATCAGTTTTGCCCTTTTAACTATAACATCATACTGATGACCCATGTTCATCCTATCTGTGATGATATAAAATCCATTTTTTAATTCTCTCCATGCTACAGCTGGTAAATATGATATACAGTCTTCATCCCTAATTACAGCACTCGATGAAGGCAGAAATCAAACCCTTTTCTACACAGCAAGCAGAGGATTGTATGACCAATTTCACCATAATTAACCATGAGCTTTTCATCCCCCAAGATTGCTTAAACTCTCATGCTTCCTAAAAAACTCATTCAAAATTGAATTAAATATTCCTGAAATATGACTGGCAGAAATAAAGCAATTTCACATTTATTGTGAGGTTTTTGACCGGTCAGTTCACTTGCTTAACCAATTTTTTTATGTTCTTTTGTGAAGTGCAAGCAACTGAAGTGGTGGATGTCACATAAGTTGAAAGGCATGATTTACTTAAGTTCTTTACTACAACATCCACTTCTCCCTCTACCCAAACCTTTCTATGATTCTGTATTTCTATGACACTTTAGTACACAACATCCCCCGCACAACATCCCCCATCTGTGGTCATTACACCTCCACAATCACCGTCTAAAACAGACCCCTGGAAGTAATCTGGATATAAAAGCCTCCAAAAAATACACTTTTTCATTTGAAATGTGCACTTCATAAGAAGCTACGAGTTTTGGCAGCAATTAAAACTCTGTCAATGATATCGCTGGGGCAGAAACAATGGGGCAGGATTTGGGGAGAAGGGATAGAAGCTTCTCATTCAGCTTCTTCACAGAATGAGGTATGCTGGATAAATGCACCCCGAAAGCAAGGTTAAGGAATGAGTGGTCAAGAAATCTGGATTTTCAGTGAATTAGCAGATCTGTAGTCTGTGCACATAGCAAGACCTGGCAAGTCATACCACGTTCACCAGGGAGAAGATACCTTCTATTGCCTGTGGGGAGAGCTGCTACTAGAGTGTTTACCACAAAGTAGGAGGTGGTGTCAGTAGGAGTGCAGTGTAAATGCACATCCTTCCTTACCTCATGGCAATGTATTCACATGGCTATGCCCTAATTCAAATTCTGAATTGATTTTTAAAAACGATTTATAAGAAATTTTCTCTAGAAAAATATCAAATTTATTTTTTTCAAAAAGTCACAGTTTTCAGGAGATATTTTTCATCAGTTTTTTTTCCAGTTTCACCGGACACCAAATATTTTGGTGCAGTGGCACCATGCTTTCACCATCATGACAGCGTCTTTATGTCCAGACAACACTGCACATTGTCTCATTGTTATGAGACATAACACCCGTGGGATACACTGTCTCTTCTGAAGAAGAAGTGTACACCAGAAAAATGCACTTAGTTAAGCTTTGTTAAATGCTCCACATTTGCATTTGCTTTGTTAAATGCTATACATTTAAAGGAGCCTAGCTCCTTTAAATGTATAGATTGTGATCCCAAAATCCAGTTAGTTATCAGAGTTCAAGAAATTACCGTGAGAAAACCCTCCAGGCTTAGGCACTGATAAAGTCTCAGTGCCTAAAGTTAGGCTATAATCTCTGGATCTATGCTTGCCTCCTACTTAAAGCCATCAAGAAGTCAGGAAAAGAAGTCCTTTAGTGGCAGCTTTCTGAAAGGAGAGGACTATTCAAATGGGTGCAATAGGTTTCAGCTGCAGCCAGTCACGGTGTGGGTGATGCTCTGTGTGTACAGAGATGTGTTTTCAGCACATCCTTTTGGACGCCCTCAGTACCTGAAAACAGAGCACTCTGGTTGTTGTGAGTCCCATTCTAGGTGCCCAGGCTGCCCCATTTCATCCAGGAGGATTTTGGGGGCCCACCTCAGCCTTTCCAAGTAGATGGAAGTTCCAGCCTCTTTATAAGTGTTACTGTGCTTCACATTACAGTGCTTAAAGTCCTTTTGCAGAAGGAATATCCACATTGGACCTAATGCCAAAATGCTTCCTGTCTGTCCTTCCTCTCTTGTCACAAGAAGTCAAAGCTTCTCCCTGCCTCTTCATACTCTCCTGCACACTTCTAACTGCTTCGTCCTCTTGGTAGCTTTGTGATGCTGCTGTCTGAATCTCTTCCATCTTTCTGATCTCCTGCGGAGGTAAGAGCTGCTCATCTAAATTTCAGCTATTTCCCTCCAACTCAGTTGTCAGCCTGCACTTCCTGTACATAAAGTCATGATGCTCAGACAGCCTTTCTTCCTACAGTAAAGAGGAATACTCCATCCTCTGGGACAGTACCCATGCAAACTTCCTAAATTCCTTCCTTCATCTCCTGCTGTCAGGCCAGTCTTGAGGTTACGTATAGAGATAAGCAGGTTTGCAAATCAGCATAAAAAGCCTTGCTCCAACTAAGAAAGCCATGCAAATCCTGACTTCATTTCTGTGTCTGATTTCATTTTGGTGCTTGACCCCTCTCAGCACTTCCAAAGCTCCAAGAAAAGTTGGAAATGTACCTGAGTGGAACAGGGAATTATTAGCAGGGAATTAATTCTAGTTCTTTAAAACAAGTGTAAGCATAATTACAGATATCCAGCTCCCTGCAATGATGAGAAATACAACCGTTCTGCAGAGAGAAAGATTAAAACAAGAGTGTCATGTAGATTATGCTTCAAATCAAGACTAGACATGCAAACAATCTGCCATTTCCAGGAAGATCCATGTGTGAAGTGTAATTTCCACACCCATTTCTTTTATCACCAGAAGAAGTGCTTTGCCATAATTTTTACTGCGTTTATGTTACCTTTGATCTCAAGGCTACAACCTAACAGAGGTTATGTTATCCAGGAGGTGCTTGCATGAGCACTGTGTTACAGTGAGCAGAAGAATGGGAAGACACTTCGTGCATGGCCAAGCAGACAGCTTTTCAGTCGCCTGGAGACAGATCCTCATAGATATAATTTCAAAGCCCCCTGAGTTTGTTTGCTGCTGTAATCACCACTGAGTGCCAGAAAACAGCACTCAGAATAACTACTAGATGTGGAGTCACAAATTTTCTCCTTTGGTCAACATTCCCAATAGCTACAGTACACTCCTGGGTGCAAATGTATGCAAATGCAAAATTTCTTTTTATTCTCATTGCTCCATTTAAAGTCCCATAGACTTTACATTCACAACCATTTAAACAACCATCCTTATGGGTTTACTCCCTAAAATCTGTAGATAGTGAAACCTTCCTTACTCTCCACCCTCTTCACATACTCCGAGTTTTCTTTATAACTATTTTATTTCCTCAAAGTTACTGACTTTTCCTGTGGCTGAAGTAAGCCAGAAAAGTGCCAGGACAGAGCTCCAGACTGCCACAATTGTTTTCACCCCTGGGTCACGTAACCTGTTCAAGGTAAGCCTCCAAGAAACCATGACTCCCATGCCCAGGCCAGTGTAATGTCTGTGCTTGAGGGATGGCCAGGGAAGGGGGACCAGTGATGCCAACTCACCTTTCTAGATGGCACCCTGACCACAAAGCGTCCAACAGCAAAGCTGAGTGTCCTCAAAAGACAGAGACACAAAGCCCTCAAAGGATGCTTTTAGGTTTTCTTCCTGACCCACATGAGCCACCAAGGGCAATAAAATCTATAAAATCTTAGATGAGGCTCTGAGGTGTCACTGGTGTGGTATGATGGCTTCTCTCCTACAATAAACTTGCCCCTGAAGTCAGCAATAAAGCTCCTCTCAGGCTTCGTTAGAGCCAGGATTTCACCTCAAATACCCTTTTGATGTTGACCCTTCCCAGAATGATCATCTCTGCTGTTGCAATTGGGTTATTTGGCCTCATAGTGACTCAGCCATTAGCATAGCCTCTGTGACGACAGTTTCACTGTGTTGCTCTGGGTGGGATTTCCTCATAGGCAAATTGCACAAACTGTGTTTGATGCTGTGGTAACAAAAAAACACCCCTTTAGAGTTGGTGGGTGCAAGACTTGGCCCAGATAAATGTAGGATTGGTGGCCTAAAGAGAAGGGATGAGCTGCTACCTCAGGCAAAACTTACATCTACCACCAGCAGAGCAAGATTTCAGTGTCCATCCTATTAACTACTATCAAGTTAATTTCAAGGGATTATCAACTAAACTTTAATCCTGATGGCTGAACTACAGTGGGGAAAGAATTACTGGTGGATGTCAAATCACAACACCTAGGTATATTTTCCTCTTGAAAGGCCATTTTCCATGTGGCCATTAAAGAAAGCAGAAAACATCCAAGCTCACCCTCCTGCAGCAGCAGTACTCATGCCATAACACAAAATCTCACTGGGATCTCGCTGTCAGCAGCACTGACAGCACCTTGCACCCTGTGTGTCTAGTCCAGCATGGTTTAATGATGTCAACTCTTCCACCAATTATGTCAGGTGGGAAGGGACGCTGACCACCTTCACAGCTCACCTATGCTCAGTGGCCATAATCTGAACCTGTGATTTCCAAAGCCCTGTGTGCTCCAGAAAATGTAAGTTTAATTTCTGAAGGGAGAACAGAGAGTGAAATTTCTTGGTTTTACCCAGAACACCCCAAATTATGAGAATTAGTAAAACAGCTTGAGGCCTCAATCTTAGACAAGAAAAAGGGCAGCGGTGAACAGCCTCATTAGTCTTTTTACTTCAGAAGTACTGATGTCCAGCAAGATAATTACTCTGTGCAAGCAGCAGGCTGGCTCTGGAGCACAGCAGTAAGATAAGGCATAATAAAAATTACCATCCAAGCAGAATAGTTCTGCTAAGACAGGGCTCATTTGGGCTAATCAGCTCTGATGAGAGGCAGTCTTTTCAGCTCACACCCAGGCAGGCCCTGATGCAGCACTAGGATTCCTGGCTCCACAGGCAGCTCACTCAGCACCAGCATAGTGGGAATTGAGCAGCACAGTCACATCTGGTGCCAGAATCAGCTCACCTGGTTTCTAGCCCCGTGCTTCAGCTACCAAAGCCTCCTTTATCCTCTTTACTACTAAAAACTAAAGTTTGAGGAAGATATTACAGACTTTGGCAAGCAACATTGAAAATCATCTCTTAAATGTCACTATCTGATCCAGGTAATGTAACATCTTCCAGTGCACACTTGCTAATTCAGGATTTTCATTAAGCACTGAAGAATAAGTGGTTTTGATTATATCTCTGTGGGCTAGCTGGAATCAAAGGGAACGTTCCTTTTGTGTATGCACCAGTTCTTTTAAAGATAATCAGCTTGTCTGCAACCTCTTTATCTTCACTTCCCTCTCAATAAAACTGGGATAGTGCCCCATCAGATGGGTGCTGTGAGGATGCTTCACAAGGTGAGAAGTGCTTGGCTCAGCCAGCCTGAGCGTTGCTGCTTGCAGAACAGAGCTGGCTCAAAAGGTACTCCTATCCCTACCTGGAAACTGATCCTTAAACTTTGCTTATGGAACTAATATTTTATAATATCAGTAGGAACCAATTTATTAGCTGAAAAGTAGCCCATTATTATACTGCTTTAAATTTACATTAGATATTATCCTAAAGAGCTGAATAGTCAAAACAGCTATTTTTGGTTGACAGTTTAAGCCACATGCTTATGCAGACACACTGTTATTCCAGAATACAGCACTTTATCCTGGCTCAACTCAATACGGTTTAAAAATGGAGTAAAATAACAAAAAACACTTAATTATTCTGCATGTAGGGAGTTCATGGAAAACATCTCCCCAGCTTTGAATGTGTAGTCTAGATTAAAATCCTCTGTGGGTAAACCTTTTGTAATTAGAATTCTGTAATTATTACATTGCCATGATGACTGAAGACATAAGGTATCTTCCGTCCCTGTGCTGCCATTTAGTAAAAAAAATTGCATTTAAGTCAATAAATGTAAACGTGCCACTTCATATTCAGGTAGCACAAAGCACAGACAGCTTCAAAAGTACAATTTACAGAACAGATTCCAATCTCTCTGTGGTATCTCTCTCGTGAATACCTCTCCACTGAAATGGATTTATGAGTAGCTGCTTTTCAGCTAAAGCTGAACTACTCTATAGTGAGAGGTCTTCTAGTTTAGTGAGTGGAGAAAGTTATCCTCTGCTATAAAGTCTAGGAAAGTGAGAAATTCAGGTATTTAATATAAAAGAAGAACAATTTTGCCAGTAAAACTTGTTTTCATGGGCTGGGAAAAAACTATTACCCTTAATTCTGCCTATAAATGTAATACCTATTGACTTGGATGCCATCTGGGACCTCCAGCTGTTAAAAGCTTAAGCATAAATTTGCGTTGAAAAATAAAACTGTTTCTCATCTCCTTCTTGTGACAAAACAGTTTCTTTAATGAGATTCATCTGAGAGTGATTCTGAAATTACTTACCACTAGAGACATGTCCAGACTTGCTTGGGATTTCCTGAAAAGTCAGAAAGTACCTTTCCATTCCTAGCTCCTGGGATGCAGCATCTAGCTCCCAGTGAGCCTCCAAGCCTGGTTCAGAGACCAGGACCTCCTCACTTACAGCTTCCACTCCAATCCCAAGCCTAGACACTGAGGAAGGATCCCCGAAATTCCTCTAGTGTGTCAAAAATATCCATGAAATGTTAAAAATGTTCCCACACTTTTGAATCCCATAATGTAAGAAGCCATGGTTTTAAACAAAAAGAGAATCAATTCAGATGTAAGAAAAAAGTTTGTAACAATGAAGGTGGTAAGACACCAGCACACATTGCGCAGAGAGGTGGTGGATGCCCCACCTTGGGGATTGCTCTGAATCCTTGGAAGCATTCAGATTCAACTTGGATGTGGCTCTGCGCAACCTGACCTAGTTGCAGGTGACCCTGAACGCGGCAGGGGAGGTGAATGAGAGGACCTTTAAAGGCCCCTTCCAACCCAAATCACTCTTTAGACAGGCACCAGGCACTGGAGCCATTTCCATCCAACATCCAGGCCAACTCTCCTGCTGTGGGAGAAACACGCAGCCAGCCCCAGCCTGTGGACGTGAGAACAGACACCTCTTTTCACTGGCCAAGGCACGATTCATCACAGTGCTCACCTACGCTCCCCAGTTTCAGAGATCACCAGGAATTCTGTCTGACCATTCACTCTTGTGTATCTAAGCACTTACCTATACACATTTCCAAAATGGAAGTCCCTACTTCCAAATGGAAGTAGAGATTGCATGGATATAGGAATTTGTATCTCATTCGTAGGCATTACACACATCTGAATTTCATATCTTACAAGTTCCCCGAATTTTATCAGGGAAAATATTTAAAATTACATATGCCAATAAACAGGGTTTTGTTTTTTACTGCAAAGTGTGCTCGGTTATAGAAAAGTTGCAGTTTGCTTTTTGATACCAAGTCCCAGAGATACCTGCATCTCTGTGAAATACAGGTAGGAGATTTTGAGCCCGTACCTGATGCTTTCTTGACAAATATAATTTCATTAACATCCTCTTCAAATACATGCTAACTATCAGCTTGTTTAATCAACCACAATGGAAGAGAAATCGATCAAATCTACTCTTGCCTTGAAACTGAATTCCCACCTGTGACAACATCATCAGAATAAAAACAAGGAGAAGGCCATTTTAAAACATCTGCAGCAAAATTACCACAATAACCAATTTTGTTCTGGAGTCGTTGGTACATCCCCAGCTGATCAAAGCCCCCAGCCACTTACTTGTCCTCTAAGAGGCTTTGCCCTGTGATCAGATTTTTCCCAGATGGTGCATAGTCCCAGTTCTCTTCCACAATCCCGAGGTAGTAAGTTCTGGTCTTTGCTTCCACCAGTGCCCACAGCCAGAGGAAGCCCAGGGCGCGGAGGCGGCCACGGTGCTGCGCGGGAGGCATTTGTGGTGGTGACTGACTGCACGGCTGGCACAGGCAGGCAGCAGCAGGATGCACCACAGGGAGCTCACCCCTCCCTCCCTCCCAGCTCTCAACAAGTTATAAATAAGGGAGGTTCAGAGCAAAGCTCCTCCTTTCCAGCAGGTTAGGACTGGGATAGGTAGAGAGCCAGGCTATGCAGAGCAGGGAGAAGGTTGCTGTCATGGCAGGACATTTGCCAATCCTTTGGTTAGTGAGTAAATTGCTCACCTGTCCAGGCTAGAGCCAGATGGTGGTTTTTAGAAGTCTGGATGCTTTTTAATCCTCCTTTTTCCAGACTAGGTAATATGGCACGCTGGGCCAGAGGAAGGGTTAATGTTTTTGACATCCCTGTAAAAACGTTTTTTTAATAATTTTTATTTTAACTTCTTTAACATGTCTGAGACTTATAAAAATAGCATCTTGTTGCCTTCATTTTTTTTTTTAAAGGACATAACACTAAGGTATAATCCAGCATTATCAGAGAGAGCAAAAGAATTGGCCAGTACCTCTCAGCATTTTCTGATCTATTTATTAAGACTGCAATTGATTTGAATATATTCAGTTTTAGAGTGCCCAAAATGAGGTACCTTTTTACAATCATCCTGGGAAATTAGAGCCCTTATAAAAGTCTTTCCATTTGGACACCTACAAATTGAGGCACACAAAGATCATCCTTTTATTAACCTTGGTAATTAACATGCCCACGTAGCTCTCTAGAAAATCACTCCCTCGCTTTATAGCTTAACCTCTTCTAAGAGGATATGTGTGTTACCATCTCGGCAAAGCCCAGTGTAAATGTATACTGGATAGGATAGAATATTTTAAACCATTTGGGAAATGTCCCAAAAAATATCATCTAGGTGGCAAGACATTTTGCAAAATCATACTGCTCTCTTCCTAATTTTTAAGTAACTACACGTATAAAAAAAAGTTGCAGTTCTGGAATACAGTTCTTGAGACTCATGGCAAGCTTTAAAAGTTGTGAAATTCCCCTCTCAGGTCCAGAACCATCTGACCTCTTCCTGTGCAAGCTAATGGCTATCCATGACTAGGGGTGCAGCAGGCTTCAGAAACAGATTTGGAAGTCACAGGTCTCATGCTGTCCACTGAGAGGTAGCTCAGAGATGTGAATGAGGTTTTACGTAGCAGTCGGGTGAGGTCCACCCTCTGGCATGTGGCAGTGATGGCAACACCTATGGTCAGCTGTGCTGAGCTCCCCTCTCCTCACTGGTGTGCAGGCATCTCTGAAATCACAGAGAATAACTCAAAAAGCCCAGCTCCAGCCACCTGGACCTTGATAGGTCTCATGTAAGTTAAGAGACAAGGCACACAGACACATGCAGTATCATGCTGAAGAAGCTTTTGGTGGTTTTAGGCTACGCTTTCCATCTCTTTAGCTATGAGGACTGAAAGCCCAGTATATGTGGGTTAAGAATACAGTCAGACAAACTGCAAATGGTCAGCTTGAACACAGTTATAAAAGCAAGAGTCCCTTGGCCCCCAAAATTCTCTCTGATACATGCTGATGTTAATTTTCTCAAGTCAGTTCAAGGATGAACAATGAGAAAGAGGAGAGGTGATAGTACAACACGGGTGTTGCGCAACAGGACAATACAGGTGTTGTACAGAGATCCTGATCCTCAGAGGCAGCACCTACAGACTTCTTGATATCCTTGACACTTGCTGATCTCTTCACTCTTCTGCTACAAACCACACGGTGCCCAGCCTCTTGTCTTCTCACGTCAATCTGTATCCTCTCTCCCAAAACACTGACACTTAAAAGTCATCATCCTTTTCCACTGCTTTGTTGTGTCACTCGGTTGCGTTACTCAAATGATGATGACTAAAAGCACTGGGATTCTAACAGGCGTAATTAGAAAGCAAAAGAGAGCACAATGACAGTGGGACAAAGCTTTGCCAGCCCGTGGCACAGCCATCGAACATGCCCCTGGGGTGGGGCAGACGGGCCAGCTGCTGGGCTACAAACCTGTGAAAAGGCCAAGGGCACACTGGGAGGTTAACAGGATCCCACCCTCATCTTTTCACAGGGCCTAGGAATACTTCCACTGCCCAGAGGAGCTCTCCTGAGCCCAGGGGAGTTACAATCTTCATCACCTGTCACTCAAGCACCTACATTTGCAAAAACTCGTGCCTGTTATGCAAATAGTCATTGTCATCATGTTTATTTATAGGGCACTGTGCACTTTGAATGAGATTGTGTGGAGTTCCATTGCTTAAATCAGCCATTTGCATGCCATTAGAGCTATTTAAGGACTGGGTACAGGGTCAATTTAATCTAGATAGTGTTGTTATGGCTTTCTGCCTGTGTGCTTTTTTGTAACTCAAGAATTCTGTTATATGTTTAAATCTCTGTATATGTGGACTAATATAACCCAAAAACATCAAGCTAATAGGGAATAGGAAGGGGGAGTGTCCAATTCTGAGTTGGCATCTGACTGCATTATAGTCATTTAAATAATAATAGTGCTATGTCCTAGTTTTTTTATTGCTTCTCATGCACCCAGGATTGGGTCCTGGCTGCTTTCTTGTTAGAATAACTCTTTAAAATTCAAATATGAAGTTAATTTATTTGTCTATTACTGTAAAATTTACTTGTGTAACAGGAATAATGTGTAGACATTAGCACCCTATATCAGCAATGTGTTGTAAATCTGGTAAACGCCTTAGCTTGGCTTCAGCACTTAGTAGATCTGGCAACTTGTATACCCTTTGCATCCGCGCATTAACACTTAATTACCTTGTCACATCATTAAACCCAGGCACATTTGCATTCCGGGGAGGTGCTGTGGGCGTGACTCAGAAAAAGATGAAAGAACAGCTCTTTTGCCCTTGCATCAGGAAAATTTCTGGGAAGCTCCCTTCTAGCAGTGAGCTCATGGGATTAAATTTGTCACTTTGTCCAGGATCCTTTCAGCAAACGGGTTGGCTATTGGTTACTCTGAGATTTTCTGTCCCTCTGAAGGCTAAAATTAGAGTATGGCTGGGTTTCAAATTTTGCAGTGAGAAGCAATGTTCATAGGACTGAAGGGTGAACATCTTGAATACTAGTTTGTGAATGAGCCCCAAAACATCACCAATTGAGCTTCCTTTTCAAGTAAATCAGGAATTATTGCAAGAATTAGCTTAAGTTAGTGCACTAAAGCCCAGACTTGCGCTAACAAATGTCAGTGATTAAACTAAAATCCTTAAGTTGTGATGGCTGTAAGATCAATGAGGAGAGATGATGGATGTGCTGACCTTTGTCAGTTCCTTGAAATTAAATGATAGAAGAGCACTTTATTCAGACTGCCTAAGACTGAAACCCAGCTTTGATTCTCCATTGAGAAGATGATGAGCTGATGTTCATGCAAACTGTCTACTCTGTGACTGTCTACTCTGTTTCCTCTGCTTCTTGATAGTAGTAGTTCCCATTCATAGCTGATCCTTCCTGGTGCCTCGTCTGTGTTGGTTTGTGTCTCCATTGCAGTCCAGGTTGGGGAATTAGTCTCTGTTCCAGCATGAGATTACCCTCAGCTACTACTGCCATCAGCCCTGGAGCTGTGCCTCTAGCAACCATGCCAAGGTGACAAAGAGTGTCTGTGATACACCTGGGAACTCAACCCTCCTGAGTTTTGCATCAGCCTTTCAACAATACATCCTCCCTCTTAATCAGTTGTCCCATACTCTCCAGACACAAACACACATTAAATATAAAAGTGTCTTTGTACATCACTTAAAACCAGTTTCTATTGCACTTTTTAATAATATTCTGAGTTGCAGCAGTAGTGAACAGAGTATAAACCTCATGTTATCATAGGTAGTCACACAAGGTGCATATGAATTACTTGAATCTTTTGAGTTCACACTGGTAGGTTTGAAATCTCAAAAGGCATTCACAATTTCTGTTTGGAGTTTAGGGTAGGACTTTGATGAGAAAGGCTTCCTTGGCAAATACAGCATTTCCCTGGAGCATTCCAAGTCTGAGTACTGAAACTGTTGGAAACAGAAGGACAAAAAAGCTGCAAGAATAACAAGGATCTACAATCAGTGAAGATTTTAAAAGTGCAGCCATATCCCATATTACACATGACACAGTGAACCTGACTCACATCTGCCCAGAAGTCTTTGTGGCAGGACGGAAACGGAACCCATCCCCCCAGATTCCCGTGTCAGAGCCCACATGGCTCCCTGGCGTTGCCTTCCAGCCATTTGGGCTCAGTGCATGCACCCAGCTCAGGGTCACAACTGGGCATTTACCGCAGTGGTTGTCTGGAGATTTTTAGCGCAGAATAATTTTCTCTGTACATCTCTGTCCAGATGGTCTCCTTGCAGAACAGCTACTTCGGTACATTACCAGCTGTTGACAAATCTTGAAGCAAGGTGTGAAATGGAAAAGAGGGTCTCTATTGTATCAGAAGCAGCACATAGATCATTTGTTTTTTGCCAAGGATTTGAGTCAAACCCAATATCTCTCACACCATCAACAAAGTAGGATAACATAGATTAATTTAGATTTCAGAGAAACCAATTATACATTTGTAAAAAAAACCCTAAAGACATTTCAATTTGAATGATGTAAAGGAATGCAATGAGGAGAAGAAAGGCATTTAACTGTGTACTGAAAGGAACTGCAAGATTGAAGAGATTACAATAAATTGCCAAATAGGCTGGGCAAGTAAAAATTGTTCATCCTTAAAAGCCATAAAAACAAAGCTAAAGAAAAGAAAGTTTTGATCCTAATTAAGAGAAGCTTCTTGTGTGTGGTAACTCATGTAAATCTGCACTGTTAAAACAAGGTTAATACCTCGACAGAACTTCAAGGTACATTATTTATGAGTTTCTACAGTGCTGCCTATTGTAGCACTTAACAAACATGAAAGAGCTTAACCTTACGTCAGCACTGTGGGACAGAACATGTTTATTAACCCTATTATACAAATAAGGAAGGAGAAATGGTACACAATGTCCAGATGCTCACAAAGCAAGGCCTCCTGGTCTCTTGACTCCCTGTCCAGAGCTAGGAGCAAGACAACAGCCCTCCTGGCCCACAGGCTTCCCCCCTGAGCACAAGGCTGATGGAGAGCAGGGTCCTGTTGGACTTCCAGGGTTTGTGGAAGTGATGCTGTGATTGGTTGCATGGCCAAACTCTTTCACACACACCTTTGCTGCCTGCCAGCAGGAGGGCCAGTGCTGAGGTCCACCTGAACTCTGCTCCAGGCAGCTCTGTTGCCTGTCCAGCCTCCTCTAGTCACCCCGTGGGCATCATGGAATCCTCCTCCATCATGTCTTGTGGCACTGACCTACTTACTTACTCTAGAGGAAATGTGACCCTTTTGTTTTCCTCCTATGAGATCATCACTGCCTCATTTTCTCTCTGAGTAAATAGGGGAGTAGTGGTAATAAATCCCAGCACTGGAAACCAAACCAGGACTACTTAAAGCAGGTAGCAGAAAAGAAAGAATTGGTGTGATTGCATCCTCACAAGTGGCTTCCAAACTGTTGCAAAATCAATTCTGCCATGCAACCCATTCCCAAGAGTGATATTAAACTGCATATTCTCAGCAGGATTGTGACACTTTGCTTAGGGTCTGTTGATTAATTGGGAGGGTGTCCTTGAAGTGGAGGAGCTGACAGGAGTTACCCGATGGCCAGTTTCTTGGCTTGAAATGAGAAAATGTGAAAAATGTCAAAACCTTGTGGAAACATGGATGATTGCTCACAGTGAAATCATGTGATTTGTGGGATATGCTGCCAACAGTATTGGTGTCTTTCATCTGAGTCTACAATGTTTCGCAATAAGGAGCAGTCCTACTGCTCTTCAGTGACTCTGGTACTTCCTATTTGAAGGAGCTTATGTCACAGCCAGAGTGCCATTCCTGGAATGGAAGCCTTTCAGGTCTGATATTAAAAAGGAAAATAATTTCTGCAGCATTAGAAATTCCATAATCTATGGGAAAAACCTTCCTTGTCCACCAGCTGAGTTACCACTTTGAAGAGCTTGCTGTGGTCTTTCAAAATATCATCTGCCTCTGTTTTATAATGAAATTATATCTGTCAGTACCAGATCCTACTTAGTTGATACTGAGAATTTCTTCCCCTCTCCAACTGAGTACAGTCCTGGGCATTGCAGAGCATCCTTGTTTTAACAGAGATCTATTTAAGACTCCAGATTTGGGTCAGGAGTCTCAGCATCTTTCTTTGCAAAAAAGGACTGTGAACACCATGGGCTGGTAAGCCCCACACTATGTATAGAAGGCTGATCAAATTTGCCAGTTCTGGGACAGATTCCTGTCCAAAAGGATTATGAAGTGAAAGGCAGCACAATGCAAACCTGGCTGCACCACCCCTGGATCCAAGCTGAAGGGTTTCTATGCCAGGGGCCACTTACATTTCTGAAATCAGGACTAACTCAGAGTCACTCTGGCTTTGCCAACATGGTGTCAGCAGAATTTCCTTCTTTCCAGCCCAGGTTAGCAGTTCAAATGGTAAACTTCATGAATGACAGTGCATGACGTGCATTCTCCAGCTCCTGCAGGGCAGATCACAACTTCACAGCCTGTATATTTTGGAAGTAAAATGTGGACATAAAACCTCATCTTTGGACACCTCAAAAAGCAGCCTGAGCCTCCTAAGTGCTGAGCAAGCTCCCCCAATGGAGGAAACATGGTTTCAGCTGACTAACTGTAAGCACTCAGTTAGCCTAGCTTCTCCTCCTGTGTGCTCATCTAAAAGTGGGGATGATTACATCTGACTCCCTCTCCAGGTATTTGGAAGCTAATTTAGTTAATGCTTGTCAAGCACTTTCAGGTCTTCAGATGAAAGGCGCCGCAGATAGGCAAAGCACTGCTATTACTATTAATTACTTCTATTGTGCAAGGAGACATGAAAGCAGCAAGAGTGATGATTACTCGCTTCCTTTACAAGTGTCAAGACACAGCGCAAATACACAGACGGGGATCCTCCCTGCCCTGCAGTGCTCCTAATCTCACCAGCCAGATCAACCAGACAAAGAGCGGGGAAGGGAGCACAAACCCAGACAAAAGCAATGCATGTGGTGACTTAACGCACACGGGCTGGGTTTTGCAACAGCTGCTTTTTACAAGTGTCCTGTTAGCCAAAAAAAGCACAATATTACTGTTCTGAGGTATTTTAAAAATCCCAAGTCAGCATCTCAAAAAAGGAAAAGTCTTTTATAAAAGGTAGTAAATGCAAACTCTCCTTGTTTGCCCTCTAACTTTTCAGTAAAACAAGCTTTGAAGTTTTTCTTTGCAGCCATGAGTACCGAAAATATTTCATTAACAAAGAAGTCAAAATTATCCACGAACAATTTGAAATATTTGAATAGTTAGAACAAATTCCTGGTGGTAACAGGTTGCTGTCAACCAAGTGTTCAGCAGGAAGGAAGTGAGCATGGGCTTGGTCACAGCTCATCCCTCTTCCCTCCCCTGTACCCAGTGAGTCTCTCACAGTTTTCATTCTCCCCAAAGTGCCAGGGGGCTGGGTGTTAGGAGGAGCTTACGTGCAGTGATGAGGTGCTCCACAGTAATTTGTTCCTTTATCTAATGCCTGACTAGACAGGCAGACAGATACAGAAGTAAAAAAACCAAGTGGGTCCCAGACAGACACTGAAAACTCTCACACATGACTATGAAAGGACTGGCGCTGGCTCAGTGGAGGGAGTGGGAAACATGACCAAGGCCAGTAGCATAGCTGGAATGGGATGCCCAGGGATAAGATGTGCCAGTCTGAGCCATCACACCTTTCCGTCAGAGTGTGAAGCTTGCAGAGGCAGATCCTGGTCAGGGAGGACCAGGATAGTCCAGGGGTCAGGCACCTGCATCCCTCACATCCTTCAGTTGTGTTTCAGCCCATCAGTGGAATGAGGTTGTAGCTGGACCTGCAATGTCCTGGGTGAATCCAGCAATTGCTGAACCTTCCTCTGACTGCTGTATGAATCCAAACGGTATTCTTGTTTGTTTTTTCCCAAGTGAAAGCATCCAGTCAATATAACAACAGTTGGTGAACATGCTTGGGACATCAGCTGCATTTTATTTTTTTTACATTTATCATGGGAAGAGGATACCTGATGGAAAACATCTCCAGACACATGCTTTATTAAACTATTGAACTATTCTTAACAGAATCCCAGCCTCTTTCAAAAAGCAATTCTTCCAAAGAAGAGGCAGCTGTATTTCTGGGAGATCACAGGGAAATGCCTCCTTATCTCATTAAACATCTCAAATGCTTAAAATGCTGAACCAGCTGTCTTCCATACACTGCTTCCACTTTCCAGGGCTGCATTTCATCCCTGGGGTCCTCCAAGCTCCCTCTGATGGCCATCGACATTGTGGGTCATTGTCCCTCTGTGCCATTGCGGGAGAATCACACAGGCACGAAGCCCCGGCACTGCGCAGGGCGAGATGTGACCCCTGGAGGAGGCCCTCCAGGCTTTTATTTTGGTAATGTGTGCGGCTTCATCTCTCACCTAGCTCTTTTATGATCCTGTCTCCACCCAGTACTTTCCCTCTTATCACTTCCCGGTGTTCTTGCCTTTCTCTCAGCCTCTGGAGTCTTGCCTCATCGCGGAGTTACTGCAGGTCTTGCCCTTAGCTCAGTTCAGGCCCATACCTAATATAAAACATGGATTACACCACCAAGGAATGACAAGAGCATATGCCAGATGGTTTGTTTATTTTTTAAAGTCTAGTTTTCGGATGTCTTCCTCATGCTGGCTCAGGCAGGGCTACCTGGAGCTGGCTACCCTGGAACCATGCCTAGATGGTTTTTGAATATTTCCAGGACTGGAGATTATATATATCTCCAAGGATGGAGACAGACAGTTCACCCCTTTCCAGGAAGGACCTTTAATTATGTCTGCCTAATTTTACACATGAAAAGAATGCCTGCAGCCCACTTTCCTCAACATCCCTTCACCCTCAAGAAAGCCATTAATCTGCTTTTCAGTGGACATAGAAACAGTAAAGAATAAATAATTCGAAGACGAAGATTGCTTAATTTCTGGGAAAATCTGGGATGCGTTTGTCTGTGAAAGGAGAGAATCCGTTTCAGAAACCCACGCAGTGCTAAGAAATGTCCGAAAGCACTTCCTGCTTTGGGAAATATTGACTTAATTGCCTTAGGACCCCCTGCTATGTATGTGGAGATTTTAAATACTGTCCTGTCCCACAAGGGATGCAAACAACTAACAGCTTTGGAGTCAGCAAGGGGATGGATTGTCCTTTCTTCAACCAACCAGCATCAGCTGGAGAAAACAAACCTCAGGATCTGAAAATGAGCTGTATTTCCAAAGGCTTATCCAATTTCCCCACATATATTCATTTCTCTGAAACAGGCAAAGTAAGCAATAAGTACTTCTACTACCAAGCAGTAATTGCGGTGACAAACCTGGCCTCATATGCCTGTTCAAAACATCACAACTACGCACACATAGCTGGTATTGATTTTCCTTTTTTTCCTTTTGGCACAAAGCCAGATGGAGATTGTGAACTGCCCCTTACAATAACAAAACACTTCATGGTCACTTCTGACGTCATCTTTCATTCTGGTGGAAGTCACTGCTCCAGGTGCCTCAGCCTTGCATGGAAATTTGTCATCTCTTTCAAGTGACCTGGATAAGCTACATCTATCAGTCTGACCAAAACCAGCACTTTGGACTACAGAAACCTTCCCTCCTGAAACTGTCAAACATCTTTAAAAAATACCATGAGCATTTTTTGACAAACCACATATTTCTTCAGCATATTCCCAATATTTGTTCTCCGTTACTGAAGACTTCCTAAGAAACCTGGGCCAGTTCAGGGCAAAAGAGGAAGGCAGGAGAAGGATCACCAGTACAATTTATCCTGTTTGCTCAGGTAAAGAGGGGCATTTTCCAGTCAGTACTGCTTTTAGCTCCTAATTCACCCTCTCCCTAAGCACATTCTTGGGCAAACCCCAGTGTCAAAACATATGGATGAGAAATGCCTTTCAGCCAAGACCAGAAAGAAGTGTTGCATGAAACCAGCAAAATGAAAGCACAAACCTCTAATTATTTCAATATTGGATAGTGGCAGTGTTGTTCTGTGTTGGGAGCACAAACAACCCTTGTTTGGCCACAGGTCATAGTTCATTGCTACTTTAGAAAACATTGGGGTTGGTACGGTGCTGTCCCTGGGCAAACCACTCAGGTAATTAAATAAAATAAGCTTTGTTATAAGTCAGATGAACATACATATACACAAGCAAGCAATGGATAATGCTTTGTCAGATGGGCAGAGCTCACTGGGTGTTGTCTCAGGACTATTCTCACCCCAGAAGGTGCTTCTGCAGAGGGTTGGCTGTGCCACTCTGGGGTGCCCTGGGGTCACAGAGTAACTGATAATGATGGGGTTTACTCCAAAAGCACTGTCTCTTGGTAGTGATGCAAATGTCCCCAGGGGCAAAGATGTTCGTGCTGCCATTGCAGGGGGAAAGGTGCGCTTAGCAGGATGTCATCTCAGGGAGCAGAGAGAGTCTAAGTATGTAGGAAAGGGGATTATGCATGAAGGGAGAGACAAGAGAAAATAAAGAAGGGTGGGGAGAATGAAAAATAGGTAAAACAGAAGAGAAAAAAAGATCCATCCATGTGACTGTTGTTGCTGCGAAGTGCATGTCCAGCATATGCTGTATGTTGGGACTACCAGTGCATGATGGTGCAATGCAGTGAATGCAGTCCCAAAGAAGGCAGAGAGCCGATTTCAAAATTTGTCCGGAGCAATTTCTGTTATACCTCTTCAGACTCACAGATATCCTTAATATAAAAACCTTAACTTGCACCATTCAGTCATTAAAAGTAGTTGTTTTCTGGCTGTCTCTGATCAGACTGAAGTCATGAGCCTTTTTGTACTGAGCTGTTTCATCTTCCTCAGTACTCTTGCTGTGCAATCAGCTCTTTGTGGCCTGGGTCATGTGGGTCTTGGATCCTCTAGATAAAGGAAAACCTGGATAACGCTGGTGGTGCCATTTCTCTCTTCCTGTTTCTACCTTAAAGAGCATCTGCATGCTGCTGGATACAGGCAGGCAGGTTCAGCTTGGCACCTGCTGCAAGAGAAGCAGGGACAGCTGGTGCTCCAGGCCAGGTTACCTGCAATGCCCAAGCACATGGACCTTCTCAGAGCCAGCTCATCTTGGAAAAAGCTTCTTAACAGCAGTTAAATTTCCTAACAGCAGTCTGATCTCAGGAAAATCAACCTCCCTTTCCCTCAGCTGAAGGGAACATTAACAGCAAAGTGTCACAGGAGACAGCAGCAAGAAATAATTTGTGTTAAAATGGAATAAATTAAATTGAGTGGAGTGTCACTGTGTACTCAGAGTAAAGCTGTGACTTCAGAGGAATCAATTAAGTTCTGTACAAGAATAGATGGGAACAGAGCTGCCTTGCTCCTTTCTCCACATCATATCAACAGCAAAAAGGCCATTTTTCCTTAGTACACAGCAGCCACGCTCCAAATGGGGCAGATCAATTAATAGAGTAAGTGGGCAGTCAGATATGCCCTTCAAAAACCTGCATGGGGCAGTAATTCTTTGGTTTCTCACATTGCACCACTCAGGGAAATTGTGGGGCTGGAACTGTTTTCGTTCCTATCATGATGAATGAGATTTTTTTACATATTTACAGTTCCTCTCTCAGTTCCCATGCTACTACATGTAATTGGAAAATTAATAAAGAATTTATGGCTAAAAGGGTAGAAATAAAAGGAGGATCAGAGCTGGTGTACAGTAAGTCAATATAATCAGGAGGCATTGATCAGTGGAACACAAAATGTTTTCATTGCCTTAAAAGTCAATACTTCAGGGGGAAAAATAGATGTACACAATTGTATACACTCAGCTTAGCCACTAAACACTTCACAGACAAAGCTCAGTGTTTCTAAGTGTTTTAGAGCTTGCTTGCTTTCATTTCTTTTGGGTGAGTCTGTCGCTTTAGAGAAACAGGTAGGAGTCAGGATGCCTGGTGTTAATACAGATTTTTATTATGTTCTTCTATCTGGCATTCTTCCTGTGCCTCAAAATAAGCAGTACTTAGCACGAAATTCATCAAAGACTGAATGTAGATTTTACTCAATAATGAGCACATCTAAAGGTATTCTTGAACCACTAAGAGAATAGAATTCAATACAGCTTACTAGTATTTTTTTTTCTGTAGTTACTAGAAGCACTAGTCTTTGGTTAAGCCCCTGAGCACGTAAGTGTTACAAAAATACAGATGAAAACACTGAACTTGCCCAACGCAGTTTAAAATCTACATTGTCGATAGACAAATTTGGAAAGTGCAGAGAAGAAAATTGAAAAGGTCAGTAAAAGAATGTGGAATGCTGGTGACACAGTATGGGTGAGAAACCACAGAGGTGAGGTTTGCACATCATCCAGGAGGAGTATGGGCCAGGCAAAAGCGGAGAAAAGCAGAATCAAAATGAAGGATGCTGAGCCCAACTTAGGGTGTTGGGTATGTGAAGATGGGAAAGGTGGTGCCTGACAGAGATAATAGAGTTTAAGTCTATAAATCTCCAAGCAACAGGATATGAGATTTAGGGGCAGGGTTCATCTTAAATATCATTATGAAGTTCCCTCATTGGCTTCTTGACTCTGTACATAAGCTGGCAGGTCCCTCCAGTTGTTCCAGCTGTCAGTGCAAATTGCTGATGTTCTTCAAGTTGTTCTAAAGTTAATTCTTTAACTGCTTTAAGTGTCGCTAGACTGGTGCCTGTCTCCTGTCTGAAGACTGTACGACACTTACTTCGCTCCTTTCCCTTGGGGTTGAAGCACTGCCACAAAAGGCATGGTTAAAAGCTGTTGCTGCTGATGTCAGTTGAAGGTTGGGGCATTGGATTCCATAAGTTCAGTTTTTCTCCTTGTTACCATCTGCATTTTAATGAAAGTTCTTTGCCCGAGATCCCTCTGAGATCACTAAAGATTTTCATTGGCTGTGAGTCAGCGATTATTTGATATTATTATTTATATTAAATATGTAACCAGGGACTGAATTCCTGGTGCTTTTGGAGTCACTCTCCCATACTGGGAGTCCTCATGGATGCGATTCATTTGACAACAGATTCTGATATCTAGATCTGAACTAGTGGTGAGGTTCTTTTACTATTAATGATTTACTGTAACCCTACAGTAATTCCTAAAATAGATCTTGTGATTCTTTTCCTTAGAAGTGTCTGTTTCTCTGACAAGAAATAAGCATGACCTAGGTTGACATCTACGCCCAAAGTCACATGAGATGAATTCCACCCTTCACAACCAATCTTTCCTGGCGAGTTTAGAGGATGAAGGTGAGAGGTGAGGATGCAGATGCTTGCCAGAGAGGGGATGTTTTCAGTTGAAGGAAAGGATCTGGGTATATTCCCAGCACAACTGGGGCCAAATCTGACCTATCAAGTAACATATGTATTTCTGAGTTTTAAAGTTTGGATATATTTTAACAGTTGTTATTATCATCACATTTTCTACAAACAGAACTCCTTTTCTCCTCAGTATGAGTCTTCTCCCACTTCAATTTTAATGTCTTAATACTCTTCATTGTGTTTGACATTGCTTGGATTTCTAGTGTCTCTTCTACCTTTATTTTCTCCACTGCCAAAGCAAATTTTCAGTTTCCCTTCCATATTCCCACTCTCTCCTCCTTGTAATAGTGTGTTTTTTTTGTTTCCTTGCTCCCTCCCTTGGTCACATCTCTCTTTTCTCTCAGCCTGTCGTTCCTTCTTTCTCCTTTTCTCCGGTCTTACTGTGAGTCTTCTTCCCATCCCCGTTCTCCTCACCTAACTCTCCCAAGAGCATGCTTTGGAGCATGTGCTGAATTTTAACAGCCACAGCCTGGTGTGCAGAAGATGACGCCGTACCAATGGCTAGACTTTGCTGTGCTACTCATTGTTCCTCTGCCATCTCCTGCCTTTCCTCTTCTGCCAAGCTCCACACAGTTGAAATGTTAGAGTAAAAACATCTCTGCTCCTCCAATCCATGTGTCCCGGGGGCTGAGGCATTGACCATTGGAACACTGCCTTAAAATAATCAATGACCGCGGGTGACACGCCAACCTCGCGCTGGCCAACCAGGGATAACTTGGGGTATTTCCTCATTCTCAGAGAGAAACAGCTGTTTGTTTAATAGAGGCTGTCACCCAAAACCATCGCTGTGCCTCGCTCAGCCAGACACATTCCAGGAGAGAGGAGCTGGAAAGCCTGAAGCCGGCTGTGGGGAACTCTGGAGGCCATCTTAGCCCTGTTTAGAAGGTAAGCAAAAGTATTTACATGCTTACTGTAACATTAAAAAGCAAAACTTTTTAAAAACCTCACTAAAAATTAGAAGCTTGCTATAGCCACTTTGCTTAACGAAGCTGTAAAATGTGCTTTTGTTTGGTGAATTAATAAAGTGTTTAAGTGCTTCTGGCAAACCGGAGTGTTTTCCTAAGCTGTAATAACACGTGCAGATCCCCTAATGTGCACAGGTGGCAAAGCGGCATTGATTTTGGTGGTAGAGGCTCTCACTAGGTCTGGTGATGGTTGTTTAGGTAAGTTCTCCCTGCAGTTTGAAGTGGTATTGAGAGAGGTCAGAGAGAATGGGCTGGAACCCCCAGTTCTTCCAGCCAAAGCAGCGTCATGCAGCTTTGTGCCGTACAAGAACTGGGCCCTCCAGCAACATACAAAAGATGCAGAAGAGAATTTATAACTCAACTACAAGGCTTAGGTTTTGTAGAAGGAGGCTAGGCTGTGCCTGTGCTTGTTTGCTTCTCTCTGGGGAGGGGAAGTAGGTGAGCTTGTGCAAACAAATGGAAAAGCTAAAGCTGGAATGAGATGGGAAAGCAGGCAGGCAAGAGTCAGTGTAAAAAATAACCTAGACATTGGTTATTTGAAAGACAGGTGAAATATCCAGTATTCTTTCCATTTTCCTCCATTTCCATTCCCCACTTCATCCTTCACTTGCACACTGTTGGTCTGCTTAGATTTTTATCTCTTTGAGCTAGGGCTTTTTCCAGAGGCTTGCAAAATGCTTTGCTAAATTTTGAGCACTGTGCAAACAACAGGTAATGACCATAAACACAGAAGCATCTCTGTTAAAAATGATCCCATCTGGAATAGTTTAATGCCAGTTAGCTTATTTCAAAGATGGATTATAAAGCATAACTGCAAAGCGCTCAGAAGAAAATGCATATAAGCACAGTGCTCTTGTTGAACTCATAGCAGCAGAGAGTGATGCAAAGTTTTTGCAATAGAAAAGCAAACTCAGAAGAAGTGTCTGGCAGCCACAGCTGCTTCACAGCAATATATGGCACCCCATAAAGGCTTTCTGTTTTCCCTCTCAATAGAAGAGGTCTGAGTACATCTCACCTGATATTTTACCTTATCTCTTCACTGTCTTCATTCTGTCACCAAAGTTAGTTTTAGCCTGTCTCTGGCTTTCTAAAACGGCTTCAAGCTACCTTTCACCTAGGCCTTTTTCTTGCTTGGGAACTCAGCCTTGATTGATTTCTATGTTCCTAGCCTGCTTAATACCTTCTCCGCACCAGTCTTTGTCATAAAACTTTCTGGATTAGCCAATGCACATGAGTTAATTGAGGTATATTTCACTGCTGAGTGCCTCAGTTATTACAAAAACTATTTGCACATAACAAGCAAATGCATCTGTGTGTGCATGAAATGGTGTGTGTCCTCGTCCTTTTCCTTCTCTTGCATTTGGTAACTTACAGGACAGCAAAGCCCTTTTTGTGATAAAGTGACAGGTCTCTCTGAGGACAGAAATCCACAGCTTGATATTTTGTATTTTCATGCACATTTTATATTTTTATGCATTTGAAAGCCTTGAGCTGGAATGAAGCAATGATAAAACATCATTAAGTAGTTGTGATCAGTTTGTGCCATAAAGTTGAAGGTAGTATGCAAGTTTAATAACCTCTGACCCAGTAGTCTGAAATTTCCAAACTGACATGGAGATATACCTGTGGATCGATTTTTGTACTGATCAGATTTTCTCTCTGGCTGTAGATCACAGCATGGGTGCAGCTGAGCTGAGGATGTAGACTTTGGTGAAGAGGAGTCTAATAACAGCCTAAAAAAACCTGGGGGGTGACAGAGGTGATAGAGGGGTGTGAGAGGATATAACGAGGAGCAACAGCTTTGGAGATTCAGATTGCACATGAGAAGAGACCTTTTCATCAAGAGATTTGGTCAACCCTGTAACAGATCACTCAGAGAGGCAGTGGTAGCTCCATCCTTGGGGGTTTTTAAAGCTCAGCTACACAAAGCCAAGGCCCAACACAGTGACCTAGTGCTGGTGGTAGTCCTACTTTCAGCAGGAGGTTGGACTGGACACCTGCAGAGATCTTTCTCAACCAGTGCTTCATTTATGTTGATTCTTTGATTTTAAAAAAAGAACCTGAATGCTATGAACCACTAAGCTACTCTATGCTATGACACATCTGTGAAAATGAGATGGGATGGCATTTTGACCTGCCCTTAGCAAACAGACACAGAATTAGACAAGATTCTTTTGAGATATTTTAGGGTGGGTGCCAAACAGGCCCATAATCCACAGTCTTATCTACCCTTACGTGCAGAATAAGCATGTCACAGTAAACAGTAATAAATGCTTCTCCAGTTTTGCTGAGGGTGTCTTTTTGACTGAAATAGAGAAAATGCAGCGGGTAGGTGCCCTGGGGAGTCCCTGCTTGTCCCAGTGCCAAGGCAGGGTTGAATATTCACATGGTATCCTTGGTAGCTCTAGTGGGTCTAGTGCTGGCCAAATGCCAGTGCACCCACTAGAATTATTTACTCATTTTCTCCTGCGATTTTAAGGATTAGGAGGAAAGGAAAGCAGGCTCAAAACTTTAAAGGGTATAAATAAAATTTTATTAACAGAATTAAAAGAAAAAATAATAAAATCAGAATAAATCTTCAGAACACTTCTCCCCCCCCCCCCCCCCCCTTTTTCCTTCCCACT
>VXBU01001336.1:405524-505694 GCA_013400315.1 Bombycilla garrulus | reverse complement strand
ACAACATAAAGAGACAAAACCTGTGACTTTCAGTCAGTTTACCACCTCTAAAATAGTTGTTCTACAGTTCACTTAGGGAGAGGAGTCTCTCTTGCCATGCCACGGAGACTTCTCCACAAGAAACTGTTCTCTCCTGGTTTCAGGGTCACAGCGGATCAGCCATGGGAACCACCCCCCAGCTGAAAACCAGGCTTTGCTAAACTGCAACAGCCGCCATTTCCTGCTCCTCTAGACCTTCAGGGCAAGACATTTCAAATCAGCTTCCCAAGACAGTGGTACCAGAAAACCCAGGGCATCCACCTCCCCTTCCACTCAAGGCCTTAGCCCTGACTGCCAGCCAGGGTATCTCTAGCTGTTTGTGGGGTCATGGTTTTGTTACTGACATTCCTAATGGGCAGACAATTAAAAAGGAACTAAATTAAGAACTAAAATAAAACTCTCTGGTCATTTCCTACCAACAAAGGTTTAGTCCTACAATTTAAAATAAATTCAATTAAGCATCCTAGCTTTGAATAATTCAATTTTAAATAAATTCTCTGAAGGGAACAGGGTCTGTAAGGCAACAGGATTATCTGTGTAAGTCATACCTGGAAATTTCTTTCTACCAAATTGATTCTTCTTTTATTCAAGAATAAAGCTGCTGAAATCCGGTGCTCCCTGCACTGCAGTAACCCAAACCTCCCTGTATCGTTCCTGAGCAGAGAGTTGCCATGTGCACAGGAAAGTGTTCGAAGTGCATGGGGATCACCCTCTTCCCACTGGCAGTATGTGCCATTGTCTCCAACATTCTCCTGTACTTCCCCAATGGACAAGTACCGCAGCTCAGCGAGATAACTGATTTGGTCTGGTTTTTCCATGGCATTCTGGGAGCTGGGATACTGGTAAGAGATGAATGTTTCATGTGAGTTTTGTTCTGTTTTGTTTTAAATTTTTGGGCCAAGAAAACCTCTGTTGAAAAAGAGGTCATAAAAATGTGTTTTGCATAAACATGTGAACAACTTAAATGAGAAGCTGGGTATGTAACTGAGAAAATGCATTTAAGGCAAAAAGGTGCCTAGCCAAAGAAATACAAAACATTTCTGAAATAAATATCAGGACTGCAAGTTGGGAAGAAGCACTAGGCCTGACTACTCACTGTGGAGAAGAGTTACACAACTGTTCATCCTTCAAGCATGAAAGGAAAACTGAGGTCCTAAGCTCAGCTGGAAGTGGTGAGTTTTCACTATTGTCTGCACCCCCACCTTTCTCCTCCAGCTGATTTTATGTACATACAATTCACAAAAACATTAAAGGTAAAACATGTTTCAGCAGGTGTTAGTTTGAGATCCAGCTAACACTTTACAAATGTGGAGTTGCAAATGGCTTAATAAGGTGAATGCCTCCTGTCCCCACACTCCCATCCATTTTCTTTTGTGTTAAATCTGGTTTGAATGTACTCTTCTATAACTAGTTCTCCATTCCAGGTCTCAGGAAAGATCACTTTTATGTGAACATTCATGGCTAGAAGGGAACATGTAGGGGAATATTTATCTTTCCAGTTCATCAGAAAGCCTGCTCCCTTTGTGCTCTTTCAATTACCTATCCAAGTGCAGTTAAAAAGTTTAGCAGGTAACATGCATATGACCAGTACTGGGCAGATGGCAAACTGGCACAGAACTGGCAAAAAAATAAAAGAATATTTAAGAATAAATAACTTAGAAAAAAGTAAATCTCATTCACAGTCAGATTATGATGCAGCTGTGACTTAAGTCTATGGAAAGCCTGCAGTGGATCTGGTTCATACTCATATTTCCCAAGGCAGAAGCATGGTATAAGATCATTCAATAAACTGCTCTCCACCAGCAGCTTGTCTGCTTCTTTTTGTGGCTACCACTTGGGCCTATTACTCATGCTGAGCTTGAACATAAGCATGAGTTTGTAGAAGGAAGAAGTGGAACTACATGAGAGACCTTGTGGAAAATTCCTATCACTGCAAGCCCAGGAGTCATTGGCGTTCAATGAAAGGAAAGGCAGATGTTAGATGTGAGAGCGTCATCGGCTCCTTGAAAATGCGCCTTCTTTTAAGGCTTCCACACAGACTTGCCTGTGGCCAGAGCCACATACATCAAAAATGAGAACAGCTAGTCAGAAGAGAGGAAAAATTTGCATTGACCTTCAAAACACAGCATTAGCAGTAATTATTGATCCACAAACAATGCTGTTGAGTGTACACGTTTTCCAGAAAACAGCATGAGAAATGCCCACAGGAAAGGGGAAGAAAGGATTATCATCAGCTCCATCTTCCAGGTGCTGGAAGCATGGGAAAATGAAGACTGACTTTTCAGTGTCCTAAGGAGTTAAAACAAGGGACAGGATGTCCCACAGCTGGAGGCTTGTCCACATCCTGACACTACAGTGAGGAAAGATGAAGCTGCAATATGTTCCCCCATGCACCTGGCTTCCTCCCAAAGGAAACTGAGGCAAGTCATGCCAACAGGTTGCCTGATCTTGGAGAATTTCCCCACAAGTAGGATGCAGCCTCCAGAGTCAAGACTGTGGGAGAAACTTCAGAACAGCCTGGCTTCACTCTGTGAGCCAGTAAACCTCCCTCCACATGGGAACTTCATCTGTAGACTGATACACTGATCATCTCTTTTGCTGAGTAGCCAGCTCCACCCTTTCCTCCTCCTCTGCTGAATCTCTAATGGAAATTATATGACATAAAAAAACACTCTCAATTTCCTTATTTCAAATGTTTAGGATGTAAAGAGAATAAGACTGGCTCTATGTGTCATAGTAACATCTTTCCTCATGGAAAGCCTGTGTGCAACACAAGGAAATGCCTGACTGAGCCATGGCTCACACACAGCTCTTGTTTTACTGACAACAGCCAAACCCAGCAAATTCTCATTCTCATTCTCATGTCAAAAGTTGGGTGTTTACAGTCAGGCACAGCATAAAAAGAAAGCTGCCAAGCAAACCCTTCATCCTGAGCCAGGCTAATAGATGACACAGAAGTATTTGCTGCTTAGATGGGAAACCTCAAAAGAAAAATGACAGCCCTGGAGAAAAAGGAGTGTTGGTTTGATGGGCAGAGGTATTAACTCTTCTTCTGAGTGCCAGACAGTAGAACACTGGGGCTGAGGCTGCCTGGGGACAATTTATGATTATTTAAAAGTGGGCTTCTTTGCAGGAAGAGGAGCAGCTTTTTAACCTCAATGCTCTACTTTGCAGGCTTCCAGATGTGGTCCAGCCCCCACTATAGGTGCTGTAAGTTTCCTCTGGGGTGTGCATAAAAGGCAACTAAAGAGACTAAATCCTTTGAAAAAAATTTAGGAGCCTACAAATCTAAGCAAGTTTCATAATACTGTCCCAAACTGTTTAACAGAGATATTCACACTACACACATAAATTCCATGGGCTTTATTTATCATGGATATTCAGCTCTTCCTGCCCTACATAAGAAAAAATCTTGCCAACATCTACTCAGGCCATACAGCTTTTACCTTTTATGATTGTTTGATTGATTGATTGATTGACTGATTTGATTTGGGTTGTCCTTCTTTCATTAACTTTATGGTAACTATTTCCTACTTTTTTAAATACTCCTTTACTTGTTCTGCTCTTTGAGATGCTTTAACCAGCACTGCTTTGTAGAGACAAGGCAGTGGAAGTGTGCTGGCTGCACAGCCCAACCCATGAAAGCTTTCTTGTCCTCTAGCTACCAAACTAAAGGCAACTTTTCCTAAGGCCAGAGTGTCTGTAAGGCAGCATTATATCCCAAGTCATAGATGGTTACTGACTGCATTGTATTGGTCCAGCTCCACCTGATAGTTACCATGGAGAAAGCTGATGTGAACTGGAAAGTCCCTATTGATTGAAGCCCATCTTGTAGGTTTTCGAAAAGTTTAGCACAAAAAAACCCCCAAAAAACAAACAAACAAACAAACAAAAAACCAAAACAACCCAAAGTTAGATCTGTTTCAGGAAGCTCAAGGCTGATTTCATAATTATAATCCAGAGCAGAATGCTCAAGAGATTTAAACTGACATAATTCTTAGTCCAGCTATGTATCTTTTCTGGGCAGAAATTAGATTCAATGTGTCAAACTGACACATTTTTCCAAACAAAAAACCCCCAACAGTACTGTGCTGAACCTTTTTATACCCTGAAAAAAGCAGTATAGCTTCAGCAATCAGAATTAATGTACCAGCAATTTTCCAGACAGCTCTAGCTGTAATCCCACACTTATTTCTGAGTAACTCTTCAGCAGCACCAACATCCAAGCAGGTGTAACTCCCAGAGAAGAGTCAGAAGGTGACTTACATTTGAGGAACATGATGCCCAAGCTGTTAGAATTTAAAAACCACCCCACCAATGCTGCACACCAGCTCAGCCTGTGCTTTTTTTACAGGTGATTTTGCCAGCATTCATGATGCTGGAAGCAGGTGGAGCAGGATGTTGCGCTAACAGATGTGGGGTAAGTGGATATTTTTGTGTTGAAATGGCACTACAGAGTTTGTGCAATAGCTCTTTAAATGGCTGCTCAGCAGGTGGAAATGTGCAGTGACAAACCATTGCACCACTGTCAGCAGGCATGTCAGGGAAACATGGAAGAGGAGCTTGATCTATAGCGTCCCTGGGCTGGGGCTGAGAGCTCAGCTAGCCAACAAGAAACTTATAATGTTGCAGCTGCTGATAAGAGGGAAATCAGCGAGGCTGTGCTGGAGCACTTAGGCACAATGCTGAGGGCAAAGGGGACTACCTCAGACAAAGTAAAACATGGCTCCAGCTTCCCCTGCTCAAGGCAATCCTAAAGACTGAGACAGTTCCTATTCCTCCTGCTTCTACAGAGTCCTGTTTCCTCTATACCCTTCCATGGCAATCTGCTTTCCCACAGGTTCATCCCTGCTTTTCTCTGTAGGGATACACAGGTCCCCTGTTTGCAGGTCCATGCCAAAAGCGTGAGCTGCTGCATCTGGCACTAAGGAGCCAGCACTGCTTCCTGCAGTTCTGACCAGTAGCTCACATGTGCCCAAATGTTATGCATGTGAAATGTGAAAATGCAATTTAGGCTCTCTGACATCTAAAAAAAGGCCAGAGAGATTTTTTTTTTCCCTTGATAATTAAGAATATTATGAAGCAACATGCTAGAAAGGCATCTCCATTCATCCTCAAGCCCTGGGCACAGACTTCTGTGTGGCTATCATTACCGGCAAGAATAAACTGACATAGAAATTTTTTTGAGTCTGCATCCTTCCCAGAACCAGCCTGGACTGAGACATTCTATGCAATAAAGCATGTCTCTTCTGTACTCTTCAATTAATATTTAGTCTGATGCATGAGAAAATATTTGCCTCTTTAAAATATTTTACTTAAATCAATTCATTATTCATAATACCTAAATAGCATTCTTTATTAGGATGTCGGCAAGCACATCCCAAGGGACATGCCATTACATTGATTTTACCAAATGTCACATGCACAGACAGGATGCTAACAATGGCCAAGCAGGCCAGTTGCAGAGCTGGGGTGAGATCCTAGGCACCCTGCAAACAGTGCCTGAGCCAGCTGCTTTGCTTCACTCTGAGTGATGTAGGAAGCAGCGACAAAAAACAGCCACTGTAGTAGTTCCTACACTCACTGAATCTGGCAAGTCCAGAGGGGAAATACAGCTGAACTGGGCTGAGTTCACACAACATCTCAGGTGTCTCTTCTCTATCCTTCATCCCAACCCTAAATATTACAGAGCCAAAAGTCAGACTTCCCCAGGCTGTCTGGGCTCACTCCCCAGCCCAACAACACAGGTGGTAGCACAGCGTCGTCCAGCAGCCCACATCCACAGACCCACCACGACCCTCCATTCTCCCCCTCCTCTTTCACTGTCTGAGCCATTCCTAGCAGCAGTATGCCAATGCCAGATACCCTGTCTGCACCTTCCCATCACTGATTGGTTACCTACAAGCTGCTCCTCCTCCTCTTTATTTGCTGTTATGGAGGAATAAAATAGATGTTAAGAAACTAATTTGATTATGCATTGTGATAATTTGTAGAACCAGGAGAATCAGAGAATCATTAAGGTGGGAAAAAAGCTCCAAGTTCATCAACTCCAACCTTCAAATGAATACCACCATGCCCACTAAATGATATCACAAATTTGCTGATGGCCAAGTGATGAAGCTACCCAAACCAAGCTGGAAAATAGGCTCAGTGAGAACAGCCTACCTATGAAAGTGCTGTCTTTTTGAATACACACCCCTCTGGAGTCGTACACTCTGTGAGGTAGAAAGGGTGAAGCTCTACTCACTATGTTCTAAACAGACTGTGGCTCAAAGAAGGGATGAGATGGGGACATGAGCAAAGAGTGAGTGGCTGTGAACAACACTAAAAACAAGTTTACCCTGCACAGCTCCTGGGGAAGAGTGTTTTCTAAACATTCAAAACGAGGTGAGTGTTGCAGGGAGATCTGAAGGCCTGCTGATATGATGGTCTGCTTCTTCGAGGGAAGGAACTTCAGGCATAATTTGCTTTATGGAGAGTGGAAGAAAATGCACAGACATCCAGAGCAGGGATGCTTGGATGACGCGACTATAAGGGCTGCATATGCAAGGCAGGGTGTGGTGTGAGTCCCTGGAGAGCAGAGGACTCCTGGGATTGGTTCAAGCATTCACGGTGTCAGAAACCTCCCAGAGTGCCAGAGCTCCTTGGGAGGTAGGTGTGGATGGACCTGCTAAGGGGTCCCCAACTACTTCTGCATACTGACAGAGAAATAGCCCTCATGGAACTGCTCAGGAGCCTCTGTAATCGAAAGGTTACTTTGGGCACCTTTCTGCTTTGGAGATCTTAGGGATAAAATGACAACTTACATTGAATACTCAGAATTGCAGGACTCCTTGTCATAGTAAAAAAAACAAAAACAAAACAAAACAAAAACAAACAAACAAAAACAAACAAACAAACCAAAACAAGAAAACAGAATTTTCCTCAGGGAAGGGACTCTGTTCTATTTTGTGCAATTCCTGGTTTAATAATTTCAGGCTTCATCAAAGCCTTTACACATTGCCAAAGAAAGTATCTTCAACAGTAATAAAAATTACTATGTTTCTCATACTTTTTATTCACTTTGATGAGTTTTCCAGTTCATGGTGATTACGTGCTACATTAAGTTTTTTCATTAATCAACTTCATGTTATTACAAACATACATAAATTACTTCTTGTCCTTGCACTATGGAGTAATGAATTCGGAAAGTAATAGATTTAGAAATATTCAGTGTCTTGCAGCTTAACACGTACCCATCTGAAATCATCCACTGCACTGACGTGATGAGGAAAAAGACCCACCCAAAATACAGCTTCTCTCATTGCATCAGCAAACATATACTCCTATATTTCCAAAAGTCTTCCTTAAGAGTTACTAGTAGAACAAGAATAGCCATAGCTGCTTTCCAGACAAACAGACCTAAGCAAAGATATCCAGATAACCAGACAGAATAACAATTCCATCAAAAAAACCCAAAAATAAAAATACCACTTTCAGACAAAAAGACTGATAAGAAAGATATTTGTATAGAACAAGAACTAGGGTAATAAAGAGCAGAACAAGCTGGGACTTGTTGAAGTTACTGGTAAATTCACCATTCATTCAAAGAATGAATTCATTCAAAGAATGAATTCTAAGAGTCTTCATCAGCTCACCCAGGACAATTCAATTGTGTGAAGGATAAAGCAGGGAAAATCAGCAAAAATGATCAGCAAAATCTTTTCAAGACTACAGAACATATCAGCATAATAGGAAACAAAAATTTCAACATTCAAGCATCCCAGCTTAGCCTCCTGTTGCAATTAAGGACACAAATGAGGAAATGAAATATTTCAATGAGAAGTACGACTAGAGAAAATCGAGATGATGAAATGGTTAATAAAATTCTTGGATTTTCACAGATTATGAGGCAAGCATCCAGAAAAGTCTCCAGATCAGCAGATAAAATGCCCCTGCATGTCTAGAAAATGCTGAGGAGAGCCAATCTAACAGCTGCAGCAACTTCAGACTCCTCTTTCAGTGACAAGTCTCTGTCTAGATGATCTGGTACACAGTAAGGGAAATAGTTGGGATGGGGTGAGTCATACAGTCAACAGATTCCAAATGAGACAACCATGTGACAGAGCACAGTCATCACAGATAGCACTGACAAGTACTACCAGTACTGCCATCATAAAACATAGTAATACCAAAAGAGCTTTTGATTTTTTTCTTCATAATTGTCTTTGGGTTGCCCTGTACTGCTATGCTGTATTTGAATAAATTGTTAACATAATTAAAATCCTTCAACCAAGAAGCAGAATGCACGGTTGAAGTAAATGAGAAAACAAGTGGGGAAAAGTGATTCAGAATAGGTAGGAGTTTCAAAAACAGTATCAGTCACTCAACTTCACCACAAGGCATAGTTGGTGATCTTATTGTGAGAGACAGTGCCTCAGCTACAGCCCAGACACTGTTTGGTCCAGGACAATAGACTAAATTGCCTATATTTTGCTGACAATGAGCTCTGCTAAGAGGCAATTCGGCCAACATACAGATAAAGACTGAGGAAAGAATATGCAGTTTGCAAGAAAAGACTGAGTTGTTAATCAATTATGATTAAATAAATCCCATGAGAAATCCCAGCAACTTTGAACTCAAGGATTGCTTTATAGCACACAACACACAAAATTAGCTAATTCACACACCAGCATCGTGCAAGGTTCTACAGAAAGCAGTTGGCTGGCAAGCTGGAAACTGCATTCACCAGCTTGAACATGTTGAGACAGTGAATAGCCTTTTCAAGGCTTTGTCAAAAAACTCCAGTATGGATGGTGAATATCCATTTGACTCTGTAGTGCAGTGGTTTGTGGAACAACTGGAACTAGGAGAAACTTTCTACCTGCCTTGTGGGCTGGTGGATTTCACCTGGTGTTTGCTGGCAACAGGGAATTATGAGACTCTAGATATTTGGCTTCAAACCTGAGCCATGGATGAGAGTATTTTCTATGTGCTTCCTTGGTCATGCCACTGCCCTGATGTAAGGCAGGCCTGCTGCCTTCTCCCTGCTCCCGGTCTTCCCCTGGCTCTATCAGTCTGCTCCAGAGTTTCTTCCCCCACTTGGCAGAGTTGATAACAGCCACAAACTGATTCTTAAAAAGACTATCGGGAAACCTGTTCTGGATGCACCACCAGTAGCACCCTCCTGGGATTTTTGTTTCTGTAGACAAACAGCAATGGGATACATCCCATTCATTACTAGAAAACTACCCCAGAATGAAGTAAAGGGAACATTTCTGTGGGAGTGGCTGATGTAAAACATGAGTGCATTACATACAATTTGAAGTCACTGCTGGTTTGTTGCCACATGCAGCACAATTAGATTTCTCAACGTGAAAAGTGGTAATCACGTGTCATGGTGTTGCAAAATGAAGGAAAGCAGCAATAAGAAAGGCTTTTTTGCATTCCATCAATTAGCAAAAACAATTAATGTATCTGCTGTTGCTTTCATACCTGGTTTGGTAGTTGCTTGCTTTTCTCTGTTGATGCAAGGGCCAAGAAAGGTGAAGAGTTGGAAACGCTAAGGTACATGATACAGGACTGGGCTCATACTGGCTTTTGAAGGAAAACTCACCAGATTTTTCATAATTCATAGCTTAAGCATAAAACTCTGAATAAGTTCTTTAACATCTAGGACAGCTACAACAGCCAGAAAACATCAACTATTTTTTATTCCCAAAAATTTAGTGGCAGTAGTACTTTCAGCATAAAGCAAGAGACAAGAAAGAGAATTCTTTCTCATTCATTGTGAGCTCTCCATGCTACTCAAATCTCTGTGCACACAATGTTGAAGGTCTTTTCCCTTTCAGATGCTGCTGTCAGTGATCCTGTCTGTGCTGGGATTTGCAGGAGGAGCGTACTGTGTGGTTGTCTCTTCCTTGGGGCTGATTTGGGGTCCTCTGTGTGACACAGGTGATGGAGAATACATCTACCCTTTCAGGAATGACACTCTGGAGTGAGTATGGCTTACAGGATCCTCCAATTTTGCTTTCCCCGATCTCTCCCCTATCTTTTTAAAATTAACTGGAATTTTTGCAAAATTAGCAGATGGTTCACCCTGTGTGCACCTAAACTCACACTTCTCTGAGTAGCATGTTCCAGCTGGTCACCTCTGCCTGAGTTTCATCTGCTGTGCGCCTTGTGCAATTTGCACCATGCCTTCAAAACATCTGTGAGCTGTGACTCCCTTTGGAGTCAAAAGGAAATGTTTGCTTAGTGTGCCACATTAACCTGTTAAATTATCAAGAATTCAGCCTGTTGTACCTGCTTCTGAAAAGTAAAGCAAAAATCTTCTCTGAATCTTTAAAGTCAACCTTGACAACCATGCTCTTCAAACCAGAGCTAGAGATAATGAATGCACTGGGCTGAGAAACCACAGCAGGCATGGACAATGTGGAAACATATTTTAAAACTATTCCAGACCTTTCTCTTTAGTCATTAACATAATTTTGCCATATAACAAAGAGGAGATTTTGTGCATGCAACAAAGTACAGATGTGGCTCTCTTCCCTAATTATCAATTGCATCTCTGCGAAGGGAATTCTGGGGAGAATCACCAGCTTTGACCAATTATAGCACCATTTGAGATTCACTTCGTGCAATCAGGTTCAGAAAACAAAATGCCAGAAAACAGAGAAAACATTCTCAGGTTTTTACCTTCTAATACCTTGCCAATTATTTTCCTCTGTCACAGAGACAATTATTTGTTTAACCAGACAACATGGAGTATTTGCAAACAACCTGAAAATATCATCCTTTGGAATATCGTCCTTTTCTCTGCTCTCCTGACCATTGGTGTGATTGAAGCTATTCTTTGCTTCATTCAAGTCATCAATGGGCTCACTGGCTTCATATGTGGCACATGCATGAGGAGAAGAAAGGTTGGTATGCAGTAAAAATGTGCTTTATGTTTTTCCAGTTTTATTTTTCAGGCTCTGGTAATGGTACATGAGCTGAGAGATCTGCACAGTCCCTGGACGAGCTCCTCTGGGCAGTACAGATGCATTTGCACACTCTCTTTCTGTCTGTCACATTATAGTCAGGGATAACCTGGTCCTCAGGTTTTTCAAACAGCAGACCAGCATGACATATTGACATATTCATTTCATGGTTCTGTTCCTATTTAGGAAGCCTTTTTGATAAAGTGTAATGACCCTCCCCAGCATATGTAAGTGGGAGACAAAAAGTAGAAATGTTTTAAACTGGTCAAACGTAGTAATACTGTTATTTTACAGTATGGAAGAAAACATCTTCCAAATTTCATTTATCACTATTGCTTCCTTTTCATTGTTTATTTTCATTGTACAAGATATTTGCAGTAAGTCAGATATCCCCTGGTATATCAATTAACCATCTTTCATTCATTGCCTTTCAGACAAATATTTCTGGAATGTGAATGACCTACAAGGAATGCCAAGATGAGCCTCAAACTGCCAATACACATACAATACGGATAGTGCACTGTACTGTTTTATTTATTGGGGGACAACAACAACAAAAAAAAAAAAAAAACCACAAAAAAACACAAAAAACCCCCCAAAAACACAACGAAGTTCTGGTATTTCACAGGGCAAAATTATTTTTTTAATAAAGAAGTCAGGGTGGGAAAGGGCTGGATCTTTTCAGTCTAAGACTCCACATTTTCATCTCTCTAAACATACCTGCTAAACCTCAGGTGCTGGCAAAAACATTAATCTATCTGTCCCTTACAGCTGTACTGGTGTATAAAGCATAACAGTCTTCAGATAAAAGATCACCACTTGCCCTCTCATGTGTGTGGGAAATGGAGCTGTTATTAATGTATACTTTTATCAGCTGCATGCAGCAGGTGCTCTCTGGCTGATGTAAATAACATCTTGTCCTTCCCAAATCCCATTTATCTGTTCCTATTAATATTCAAATGGTGCACTCACAGATTTGAATGAGGATGAGCAGAGAATATATTGAGCAGTGTTTGAGACACTGCAGAGGCAATGGAAGAACATTGTTTTCAGCCTCTTTCTGCCACCCTGGTGCCAGATCCCCTTGCCAAAGCTCAGTGCACTTCTAAATCGGTTCTTCAGGAGCATCTGAGAGTTATGGCAGCCTTAGAGGAGCATTTGGATCAACACAGACAGCAGGGTTTGCAGCAAGAGTTTAGAATATCTGGCTAACAAAAGGGTGAAGAACCTCACCACCAGTTTTGCCTTCATGAAACTGCCTAAGAATTTCACTAACTTCCACACAGGTCTGTAGGGCTGTTCTGGAACAGAGCACATGGATCAAGGAATTAACTTGCCAAAGATAAACAAAGATATATGTAGTAATTATGTGCAGCTTAGTAATAAATAGAAGATATAATCTGAAGGCAGCAAAATGCATCAGCTTTAGTCTTTTAGCAACAGTAATAGCAACCAGGAACTGCATAATTCCCCATCATCACTCAAGAGCAAGCTCTTGATCTTGAGCTAATGTCCCTGACTGGGAAATTTCAGAAAGCTCATCATTTTGGTGACTTCCTCAAAGGTTAATTCTTGGACATGAACTCTCTTTCCTCTGTCAGCCAAACCGTGAATTAATCTTGACCCATCCTGAATGCGTGTAGGCAGCTGTGAAAACCTAAATATATTTAAAGTACTTGGAGTCTATTTTTCCTGATTTATGTTTTCTCTAAGTTGTTCATATTTCTGCACTGTAGGAAGGGAGCAAGCTCTTTAAACACACTTATTGCAGACATGCGTGGCTGCTTGTGCTGTCCTCTAATGCAACACACAAAATGCTTCACATTCTCCTTCATATAAAATGGAGAAGGAAATGTTAGTTTCCTAGATGGAGAAGCATACACACCTTGGAGCATAGTTTCACCCCTAGAAGCAGGAAATTTAACCTATAAAACTTAAATGCAACTTCAATAAAGAAGAAAGCATAAGACTTGTTGAAGTTTGCAATCCATCACTAGGTGCATCCAAACCTGCCACGTGGCTTATAAAGCTCATATTCATTGCCAGCAGTGAAGCATGGACAGTGCTTCCACATAGAGCAGACAGCAAACCAGGAAAGGAGTTGAAAAGGCAGCAGAAAGTGAGGATATTCACGTGTAGTGAGGTGGAGAGAGACTCCTGCATCAGCACAGGGGCTCTGTGAACTCTCCACTCTCCCTAAATACCCACCCTTCCTCATCCCTTAGCTTTGACTCCCTGACTCTCATCTCTGGGATAAAGCCAACTTTGGCTGTGCTAGCACCAGGAGAGGAAGAGATACTCACTGGCACACCTCCAACACAGAAAAATAAGTACACTGTGCTGCTGCCATCTGTTTGTTCCAGGCTGTCCTGCCCTGGGGATGTCTGTGTGCTCCTGGGAACACCCTCTGTCCTGCCAAAACTGACCACTGGCCTCACTCATATATGTAAATATTAAATATTGCTATTCTGAACTTACTATCTGGCTTGATTTGTGTGGTCTGAAGGACTTGTGAGTTCAAACTACCTCCAGCAGGAAGATACAAGGAGTAACAGAGAAAGCAGAGTTAAATTGTCTAACTTAAGTCACCATGAAGAAGTCTCTTCTAGGGTAGGCATCAAGATACATAGGCCATGGGGAGAGGCCACCTTCCCCCTGCCCACACTGGAAGAGATGCCGAAGGCAAGTGAGAGGCATTGCCTTTCTGAGCAAGGTTCAGTTGTCCACCCTAGACAGGAACACCTGGTGTCATTTGAAGTGCAGCAAAGAAGCCACTCACAGATGTCCAGAGACCCAAGAGTCTCATCTGGAGCTAACAAAACGAAGGTGAGGATGACCAAAGCAAACAGCTGTCTCTTGCAAACACCAGGATGCTAAATTGAGTGAAAATTCATTGAGTGAAAATACATAAAGGTGACTAAAATAAGATTAAATTATCTCAGCTCATGCTTTTTTGGATTCCCTGAATCACCTCTTACATGAGTCAAAGTCTGTCCTCTCAGAAGTGTCACCACAGCCTTCTCCAGGAGCCGGCCAGCAGCAGGGGCAGCTCCTCACGCTGAGCACTGCCGGGAGACCTGCAAACCCAAGCTCTTCTGGTGGGCAAGGCTTCAAAAGAAAATGTCTAGATAATAATAAATATAATCAAAATTTTTATTTGAACAGAGAGTTGGCTTGACTGAAGATAAAATATTGTGCTCCAGAATTAGAATTACTACTAATTAGGATTACTACTAATGTAGGATTACTGGTTTGGGGTTTTTTCCAAAATGGGAAGAATTCTTTCAGGGAAATCTCCTAGCAAAGGAAAATAGCCATTTTGTCCTTGAAATGTTTTTTTTTGTATCGTATACATGAAAAACTTAGTAAAACTAAGGAACTCATTCTTCTATATCTAGCTTTTCTCTATATTCATCTATCTTTTCTGTATCAATCAACTTTAAATAATTAATAGCTAAAAAACTACCCAGACATAAAGACAAAAATATTTGTATAATTTTGATATTAATTCACTGTGCAATCACACTACACAGGCTCTGATTGAAGGACTTAAATATGTTGGGTTTGCATCAAATTATCCCTCTCTGACCTGCATTTGAAACTCGTGCAGGAGACCAGCCACTTGCAATTAGGACTAACTTGGGATAGAAATAAAACTTTAGACCAAGGACATCATCTGAAGAATGTAAATGTTTGGAGAACAACGGCCCAGTGTTTCAGCTGTAAGGATGAAGGACACAATCCAAAAACCCGGACTGGACACCACGCATTAGTTCATACCTTCTCATTTCAAGAGGAACTGTCAGTTCATTTTGATGCAAATGGCTTAGATCCCTCAGGCCCCAGTACTCGATGTTCTTGATTTTTTTGGCTTGCAGAGCAAAGTAAACCAGTGAGAGGTTGATCCCTGTAGACTTCAGAGTGCCATGGCCATGGCTCTACTGTCCCAGTCCCAGTCCTGTGCCTCTGCTCCCAGGTGAACTCTTCTGTGCAAACAAACTTAAAAAATCCCAAAGGGAATTTAAAAAAACCCCAAACCTTTCTAGATTCTCAGAGTGCTTTATTTTGTCTCCTACAGAGCACCAGCTCTTTGGGCTTGTCCCTTTCCAGAGGAGTGACAGCCACACTTCAGAAATGCCTTTCCCTGTAGGACCTCTTTCACTTGGAAGCACCCCTTTTGTCCTGAGCCCATGGGCCACAGAGAGCCATCTGAAGCCCATCAGCAATAATGCAGCACATTTTACCCAGAAAAGCAGAGCAAAAGCACTGCCTTAGGCACTGCCACTGCTTTGTCCATCTTTATTTCTTACTGTCGGTCAGCTTCAAAGCTGAGTAGCTCACTCCGGTGCTTCACTTACAAAGCTCCAAGTGCTCACTACAGTGCAGATCATCCCTACAACATATACAAAACTTCACTGGTACACAGCACTCCTCACTTTCTTTCAGGTATTCCTCTATTCTTATCAACAACCCATGTCAGAGTCTGTTCCATCAAGGTCAATTAGTAAGGTGTAAGAGTTAAGAGGTCAGCTGAGTATCACAGAGTTACAGAATGGTTTTAATTAGAAGGGACCTTCCAATCATCTAGTTCCAACCCCCTAGCACGGGCAGGGACACCTTCCACTAGACTGGGTTGCTCAGAGCCCTGTCCAACACAGCCTTGAGCACTTGCAGGGATGGGGCATCCACAGCTCCTCTGGGCAACCCCTGCCAGTGCCTCACCACCCTCACAGTAAAGAATTTCTTTGTGATATCTAATCTAAACCTACCTTCTTTCAGTTTTAAGTCATTACTCCCTGTCCTGTCACTACATGTCCTTGTAAAAAGTTGCTCCTCAGCTTTCTTGTATTCCCTTCAGGTACTGAAAAGAACTTGTATCCTAAGCTCAGAACCGTTGGAATATCTTGGCTGCTATTCCAGGAGGGCAAGGTGTCTCCAACAGGGACTGTAACCTCTGCTTGGCCAAGTGGATATCTCAGAGGTTTTATGGCATCTCAGGTGACACCAGCCATCTCTATGGGAGCACCCAAATCAAGCTCTGAAACATCTACTGGGTACAATGACACTGCTCTTAGAAGCAACCCTGAGTTCATCAGTCTGAGACCTATCCTCGCTCTGCCCTGCCTCACAAGACATTTAATGGCAAAAGAGTACAGTAACAGATACGAGGAACTGGTCTTCTTGGGATAAGCTTGTATTTTTACAATCTCTTCCTTGCACTGTATATCAGCAAAAACACTCCAGATTCAGATGAACCACCTTACACGTCCTCTTTCTCTGAGTCTCCTTCATCCCATCATGTAATGTTTTCACTTACATTGTGTCCTACCACATTTGCCCTCCATCCCTCTGGGTCTTTAAATGAAGTTTCTCTTAAGAAGTTTATGGCTGACAATTTTTTTTGCTTTTTCCCAAGAGAGGAAAAAAAGCAGGGTCAGTCCAGATATTCTCTGCAGATGTCAAAGAACAAATTCAAGTCTTGATTTGGGCATGTTGAATTTAGTTGACCCTCACATGAAGGGTGCAAGGTCAGGTATGTCCTCCCAGGAGTGTCTGATTGCAGATCAGGCTGAGACTGGCTGCATTCCCCCTCAGCCACATGTACCTTCAATCTTTTCCTGTTCCTGCCTACAAAATATGCTGCAAAACATTTGTTCATAGAAAAAAAGACTTAGTATGTGTATGCTGTTTTAAAAGTTTGTGGAACACCCATTTTGAGCAAGGAAAACAAACCAGAGAAACTAATGGCTCCACTGCCACTGGCAATGGAGCTGCAATTTCTAGGACCTTGTAGCAGGTTCATTTAAGGTGGAAGGGAATGTTTCTAATTACCACCCCAAAAAATGTGCCTTTAAAATGCACAGTGTTCCTTTTTGTATTTAAAAGAATTGAGTCAAATTTAAAAGTCATTACTCAGTGAAAACATAATTTGATTATAAATAAAAACAGGAGAATATTTCTCCTAAGGTAGGTTAAGTAATCATCTGGTTGTCAGGTTTTTTCATCTCTTTTAATTTTCACTTCTTTTTAAACACTAATTACAGAGTCTGCATATCTTACCAAGACTTTTATTTCCCCTTGTATAGAGAGGTGTCACAAACAATATGGAGTTCCTGCACTTCTCCCCTTTTCTTCTCACAGCCACCACCTCTGTGCCTGCATGTTCCTACCACGTCCTGCTGATGGGATATGACTGTGCCACTGTCACTTCCATGCACAGCTATTCCTGCCTGTCTGCAGCAGCTGGTGCACTGCAAAAACCCTTCCTGAGGATTCAGCCTTTCACTCAGAGCGCATCTGAGAAGAAAACATCTCAGATTTCCCCACGGAAAGGAAGCTACCCACTCCACAGATGAACAGAGGTATCCAAACATGTACCCTAAAAAAAGGGAAAGTCAAACATGTACCCTGAAATGGGCAAAAATATTTTACATAGAGTTGGTTATAAAGAGCTATATGTGGACAGATGGTAAAGGCTGACAGAGCAACTAAAAAGATACTGGTGTGGAAACTCTACAATAAATGTACAACAAATGTAATCCACTTAATTTTGCAATGCATCTATGAGGTTTTTTCCCAGAATTATTTCTGTTTACAGAGAGTTTCACAAAGTTTTAAAGTCTGTGTCATTCCTGTAGTTTCACTGAAGTTTCACTGAACACCACCTTGCTTTCCTACCGCTTTCCAATGATTGCTTTGAGTATCATCATGTAGCTCCTTTCTTTATTCAATGGTAAATCTTTTTTAACTGTTTCCTAGGTTTGTTTTGATTGTTGCTGAGTTTAGTCTAGTCAACTTTAAACAGACAAATTCTTAGCCCTATCTTCTGCTTTAGCCTTGTGGCTAGAACCCAGAGAAATATGGATTATCTTCATACCATTTCATATCAGACAAAATATAACATTTCCCCTACTTTAAGCCAATCTGTAATACCCGTCACATCAGTGTTTCATTACGCATATCAACACTAATTCCTATGCTCTTAATCTTTGCTCCTCACAAAAATAAGATTGGATATCTACTGGAGAAGAGGGAAAGCTGCAGAATTGCCAGTGTTTTTCCAAAGACTGAGACTCTGCATCCAGTTCTCCAGACTTCTGGGTTTATTGCTCTGTTTCGTACTGCTTCTTCTGTTGCAAAGTCCAGCAAATACTCAGCAGTTTCATTACAAGGCACCACTACTTCCACGGATTTTTTCTGATTGTATACTTGATCAAAGAACATTATCATCACACCATTATTACTGTCTATAACCTAAATTAAGCAACAGAAAATGACTCTAAATATACCAGGCTTAGTATCTCTGAGTGTATTTTTTACATTAACTTTAGCTACTGGAATTTGGGCTTCTTGGAAAAGCAGGAAGGATCAGCAGAACAGGAACCCAACAGAGATGGCCATGGTTGGAGGCAGGAATATAAATGTTTTCATTGGATTGTTTACTGCAACAGGTAAGTTTTCTTAAAAGACTTTTAAAAATTCCTCTTAAAACACATGTATTGCACAGATCTGGGTGACTTTTCTTTCAAAGGAAGTGAACTCCTTTAATGTCAGGGTAGATTTTGCCTAAGTGTGACTTTAAAGGAGTATGGTTTCATGAATCATTTTGGGATGGATTCTTACAAACCTCTTCACACTGAGCAGAACCTAATGTTTATGTAGATTCCCTTAAATTAAAGAGATTGATTTAAGAGTTTAGTTAAGAGTTAAAAGCTTAATTTAAGAGTGACAAAAGAATACAATACTTTTCATTAAGGAGGACTGTGGTCTTAATTGTGAATCAGTTTCTGTTATCCAACATAACAGGAGAATTTTACTCACAGAAAAGTCCAGTTCTGTGTGAAATAAATTGTCACTCATGGTGAGCATTTATCTCTCTTTTAAAGAGAGAGTTTCCCTCAATTTCCTTTTTCTCTCCTTGCTGCCTGGCATAATCTGAAATGTGCTTCCCTGACCTGTTTTTTGTAAAGGCATCCCCCAGTAGCATTTGCCTGGCTAAGATACTTAAATTGTTGTTGTAGGTTTGTTATCTGGCTGTACTGCCTTCTTACATTTGTTTTCCCTAATGTCTATACTCTTAGGCCCTGTAAGTGATGCTCTTGAAGGAGGGCAACTCTACAAAGGCAATTCTTATTTCCTCTAGCAAAAGTCTTCCTCTGAGAAAAAAATGTAATTAAAAATTCCTGTATTAAATTGCCTCTAAATGTTTACACACTGAGCTTTTCCATGCACACACAGGTATCCATTCTTGAAGGAAAATTATTTAGAGTGAGATTCTAATACTATTACCTATAGTCAGCAGCACATCTCTGCATGGCAGAAAACTTTGCAAAGAAAATAGAGTTGTGATTAAATATTTTTGTGAGAAAAATGTTTACAAGCTCTCAGAGTGTTCTGCAGTGCTAGTTGAGAATATGTCTTTCAATTCTGACCTTTTTATCTTCCATGATTACAGCTACCTGGGTTGGAGGAGCATATATCAACAGCACAGCTGAAATTGTCTACCTGCCTTCAAAAGGATTACTGTGGGTCCAGGCACCTGTGGGATTTGCCTTGTCCCTTGTTATTGGTAAATAATTCATGTAATTAGGACACGTGAGCTTTAAAAATATATCAAAGGAGTATATTAAGATACATAACAGAATATAGGGTACATTTTAAATATGATTTTGTTTTTCAGTCTTCCATATATCAAGAATAAGCATTTATAATGCTATCTTCTGAACTGAAACATAAGTTAGGGTAGCTTGGAGCTAGTGTACAATGTTGCCTGCCTGTAGTCATTTATAGTACAAAAATATTATCTGAGGATTTAGAAGAATATGTCTATGTGCATATTGCTTTTTTCACATGATCTCTAATTCACAGACTGTTGAGAGTATTGGTATCTAATTTTTTCCTTGGAATTTCTGTGTGATGAAATAATAATATCTTGATTTTTCCACTAAAATGCATTCTTCTGAGTAGTCTTGTCTCAGGATGAATGTGTTGTGCATCCATCTTATGCCACTTTATATTTGGTCACTTTTTTGTTGACACTAAGCTAAGTGTGCAGTGTTCTGTACCTGAGTTGCCATTTCTGACTCTGAGAATTACTGGACTCATGCTGAGGTTCAGCTCTCTTGCCAAGGCCAAAGTTGCTTTCAGGCCACATTGTGTTATACCATAACTCTGGGGACACAGGATGATGAAAGCAAGGAGACCTGTGCAGACCTTACACAGGAATTTCTAAAAGAACAATAACCTTTACTCTCAAGTCAAAGAAAAGAGTCCAACTGACGTGAATATGAATCAGGCTTGGAAATATATTGCCAGCACTGCTTATGTGAGTAATTTTTACTAATGAAACTGAGCAGTGCAGGTCTGATCCTGCAATCTTTGCTCAGGTCAGTAGTGCCCAGACAAGCAGTCCTGCTGGCTTCAGGGTTAGACACAATACGTATTCTTGGGTTTTAATGAGATGGCTGCACATCTGAGGTCCAATATTTAGATGAAGGTGGGTGGGACTCAGCTCAATGCGCAGATTAAAACAGTATAGTTCTGGGAAGAGACAATGAAGCCACCAGAATGAAAAATGTAATCAGAAAAGGACCATATGTCAACAGGTGCATCACATGACCAAGGACAAAACTTTGCCTCCTTTTTAGCCAAATATGAGTCTTCAGTGCCTCACTCTGTCTACTGACATCTTCCACCGGATGCTTCTCAGAAAACTTTATGTCTCAGATTGGTAGGTTGCTGAGGATGCAGAGGAGATTATATATGGGTATCCACTGAGCTAAATTCTTGTTACAGTCACACAGGTATTTTGTGCCATTTGGGGTGCTACAGGGGTCCTCTCTGGCCTCCAGTCACCTCTCCAGAATGATCTAGGTCTGCCAACAGTGGACAGTCATATATATCAGCTGTAAGCAGATATCCTTTATAAGATGGGACCTCTCAAATGGATGAAACCCCCCACTGAGCAAGTGAATTGAAACTGTAGTGTCTGGTTGGCTGCATCATTCTCTAGGGTCCATTATGTACGAATTCCACATTCACTAGGTGGGTCTGGTACACATATACCATAGTACTCTTACCTCTTTTTTTTCCTGGAATAAAAAAACATGCAAAATTTGACCAAAATATCATTACTTTCTGATAGGTGGTTTCTTCTTTGTAAATCCAATGAGATCAAAGAATTACGTGACGGTGATGGATCCTCTTCAAGAAATGTATGGGAACACAATGGGAACCTTACTCTTCATTCCACCACTGCTAGGAGAGGTGTTCTGGTTTGCAGCTATCCTGGCATCCCTGGGTAAATACTTGCTTTCCTGTCATATTTGTTAAAGGTCACGTGCACTGACAGAATGTAATACACATTTGGGAATTGTGGAAAGCTGTGCTTCATGTCTCCTTTTATGAGATGAACAAGCATTTCCCACTTCTGGAAAATAAATTTTCAAGTCTAAAACAGATAGTGCTATATACTCATTATAATAGAGAACCCTTCCATTGTGAGTTTGTACCTTCGTGTTGCCTGTAGGAGAGCAAATGTAAAAAGGCCAAGTGCCTTGGCAATGGCCATGCAGCCAGGTAAAGCAGTAAGAGCAGGAAGGAATCATGGGCTCTCTCAAGTTCCCACTGTGCATGCCCTCTGTAGACTGCGTGTTTCATACAGTATGTTGTACTGGCACCAGGGGAATAATATATCCTTATTTATCCTGTATTCTGCACATATGAAATCCGTCTTGAAATACTTGACTGCTGTCCTTGTCTGCAGGAGCAACAATGAGGGTCATCTTGGATATTGGAGGCTCTTTGGCTATCACCATCTCAGCATGCACTGTCACACTTTACACTCTGCTGGGAGGCCTCTACTCTGTTGCCTACACCGACGTCATCCAGATGGTTTTCATAACCCTCAGCCTGGCAAGTCCTGTGCATTTCTTTGGTACCAGTTTTCTAACTAAAGGGAAAAGTCCTGCTCTTCCTTTCAGCATGTCTCAGACCAAAAATAACTTCCTTGACCCACAGTTCCTCTTTAGGAGAACGTGTTTCCTGAGTCTTTATAAGTCTTTGTACCTTATGCATTTCAGACAGTGCTCACACAAGCCTCTGGCCTTGCTGGGTGAACACAAAAAGGTCTGCACAAAAGTGAAGTTTGCAGAACCTGTCTAGAACCATCTTGAATGGAGAGAGATCTGTTTACAGAAAATACCAATTAACCTGAATTACAGACTCATGGTCTTGATGATGCTATGAACCAGAAACATGCAGATTTAGAATAAGGAAGGGAGAGAAAGGAAGACTCTTAGCCTAGACTTAATCTTATGTAACTCTATGTTCTAAATCTACCTTTGTTCTCCAAGAACAATGGGAAAATGATTAACAACTTCCATTTCTATCCTAGTGGATTTGTATCCCCTTTGCCCTGGTGAATTCTGCCACGGAAAGTATTTATTACACTGCAACCCATCAATCTTACCAAGACCCTTGGATTGGGAAGATAGAAAAACAGTATCTTGGAAGGTGGCTGGACGACTTCTTCTACTTGGTATGGAGTATTTCCTGGACAACTTGTTGGGAGGAGGAATTGTGTGGGGACTTTCTGGCTGGAAAGTTTGAGTTCTGTCAGCCAGAAGCTCTACATTGCAAAGCCAGTTGACACAGACTGGAGGTGTAAAACCATCTCTTAGCACCCCCTGCAGCAACCTAAATGGACTAGGGAGGCCCAAGGCTCTGCTATGAGATGAAAAGAAGCAGTAGGGATACTCCATCCTTTACTCACATGGAGAAAGACCATCCAGGCAGCCAGTTCCTCTCCTGGCACCTAAATGAGTAATTTCCTACCTTTTGAGACTCTGGTCTTGCAGCCTCAATAGCGTGTTTTTAACATAAATATGTAAAATTCTCCCTATTTGAAAAAAAAAAAAACCAGAAAAAAGTGAATTAAAATGACATGACTGCAGGTCATCAGCAAGGCACAGTGCAATTGGCTCTACTGCACAACACAACTTTTGAGTTACCAGTATAACCAAGACTCCAGGAGGTTGTTCCGCTCTTACTAAACTCATAATAGGGACACACAGAAGCTTGTTTGGTGAGGACAGAATCTTCAGATTTTATCTGATTAATTTTGTGTGCTAAGAAAGTGAAAATTATGGTTTTATATTCCATTTTAAAAGCAAATAGCTACATTTGGGTAGATTTATTTACAAAAGCTGCATTCCTGAAAAACTTTCCTTTCACTTCTTCTGTGCCTGATTTACAATTCCAAACAACCATTTTTCAGCTTTCTCCATCTGCAAAACCATTAATCTGTTTTCATTAAAATTTCACATCCATTGCAATGAAAACAAAGGAAAAGGGAATTCTCCACTACCATAAATATTATGCTCAAGAGTTAGAACTGTGCAACATTTATGCACTTGAAATGAGAATTTGGTAACACTAAAGATTGTTATGGATGATGCCCCAGTCAGGCCAGCAGCCTGGTGAGTACCACTGGTAACCGATGAATGTTTCAGGTGCTTGGGAGCATCCCGTGGCAGACTTACTTCCAAAGAGTGCTCTCTGCTGCCTCGACAGGACAGGCAAGGCTCATCTCCTACCTCTCTGGAGTCGGGTGCTTTGCAATGGCCATCCCCTCGGTGCTCATTGGGGCAGTCGCAGCATCAACAGGTAAAATGAATCGTTTGTCTCTTGAGTAATCAACGTGATTTTGGCAAAGCTGATTAAAACAGGATACAAAGAAGTCCTGATAGAGACTTCAAATTACCCCATCCCATGGTCCTTGACACCAAGATAGGTGATCCATACCAGAAAATGTGGAGCCCTCTGAGGCACATTGCACAGCTACTTACAGACATTTAAGCAGCCCCAACACCTGTTCCAAGTTATTTCTTAAGATGAAATGACTTTTCCCAGACTTTGTGTTGAGGAAAGAGGAAGACAGACTCTCTAAAACCTTGTATAATCCTATTTTAGGAGAAATTTTATGCTTCCTTCTGTTCATGTCTTAGACATGTAAGACCCAGCAATATTACTACAGATTTTTAATAAGGTCCTTGCTTGAAGGAATCAAGAAGTTCAGTCCTGTAAACTCACAGTCTCCATGCAGAGAAGCAGTCCTGCATTGGCTGTGAGCAAGAGTAAAAGGGCAGCCAGATCACTGAACACTTAAGGAAATCAGCTGAAGTCATGACTTCATCCAATTGCTTTCTCCTCATGAGCAACGTCTAGAGATTGCCCTTTGATTGAGCCAATTTGGAAACACACAAAACACACCTATTTCTATAGATGATGCTGAAAAAAAGGGGAATTTTTGATCTAGCAGGAGCTGCAGCATGCTAAGGAGAATCACAAAAGTTCACAAAAGAACCCCAAAAAAATCAAAGTCCTAAACTGAGTGGATTTCAGTTCTCAGCCCTTCCATGACTGGCCCGTGTGAAAAGGCAGTTTCAAAGCCAGTAAAAATGTCCATGGAGGCTCTGTTGTGAATTTTCCTTGTTTTATTTTAAAGACTGGAATCAGACAAGCTATGGTCTTCCAAGTCCATTCGAGAGAGGGGAGTCAGCAATGATACTACCACTTGTTTTACAACATCTCTGCCCAGCGTATATCTCCATTACTGGTTTGGGAGCTATCGCTGCTGCTGCAATGTCTTCTGCAGATTCAGCTCTTATCTCCACTGGCTCCATGTTCGCTCACAATATCTACAGGAAAATCCTCAGGAAAAAGGTACCTGGTTGCAGCATTCAGTAGTTTTGGTGTCAGGAAAGACAGTCTTGTTTCAAGGCTATTTCTAAACCAGTCTGTGACTGGAGGTGTGTGTCCTTCAGCTGCTGAACTGGTTTCTGGAGATAGAGCTCCAAGCATAAGGCAGGGGTATTCATATCTTTGTTAGGGGTACCAATACCCATACTGGTGAGATTTGCTCATTCTAACATGACTAGTATAAAATTTGGAATAAGATATTAGTGGAAACAGCACAAAACCCTCTGATTTTAAGGGTCATGGTTTCAGGAGTGCCTGCCTCTCCTAGCTGCTGGTGGCAAGTGGTGCCTGAAAGCATCAAGGGCTTGGGGAGAACCAGCCCAAGGCAGGGCAGTGCTGGCCATCCTGCCAGAAAACACTGTGTCTCTAATGCTGCAATCTCTGCTTTGCAGGCGTCAGAGACAGAGGTGCTGTGGGTCATGAGGACCTCCATGTTGGTGTTTGGGGCCGGGGCTGCTGCTCTGGCTTTCTCCTCCAGCTCTGTCTACGACCTCTGGTTCCTCAGCGGGGAGCTGGTGTACGCCCTCCTCTTCCCTCAGCTCTGCTGCGCCCTCTTTGCACCCAGCACAAACACCTATGGATCAGCTGCTGGCTTCCTGGTTGGGCTCCTGCTGAGGCTGCTGGCAGGGGAGCCTGCCCTGAGCATCCCCCCTGTCATCCACTACCCAGCCTGCTCCCTGGTGAACGGCACCTACAGCCAGCTCTTCCCCTTTAAAACATTCACCATGCTTCTCACCTTGGGCACAATCCTTGCTGTTTCACACCTGGCCAAGGCTTTGTTTCAGAGAAACCTCCTGCCTCACAGCTGGGATGTTTGCAATAGCATGGGGGGAGCCCCCATCCTCATCCCTTTGCAGCAGGTGGAGAAACAGGAGCGTTTGCCAACCACTGCACTAGAAGAGAACCACGATTAAATGTGGGGCTTCATTTGAAAGGCAGTGTGTTCAGCAGTTAGAGCATGGCACAGACAGCATCGCTCTTTGCTTTCTCCACTAATGATCTATTTAAATTCCTCACTGAGAAATAAAGAGGCATTCTGTTCATCCAAGGAGAATATGTGAGTTTGAAGTCAGCAGTGATTAAAGTCACACATTGATGGAGCACAATCTTGTGGTGGTGACCATGGAACACCTCAGGCCCCACCGGTGGTTGCTTTGAGGTGCTCCCGGTATTCCACCTGAAAGCAAAGCTATAATCCTGCTCCAACACTTAGGGTGTTCCCAAGTCACATACTTTTCTCACCACAAGGAAGACAAATTAATGTCCAATAGATTAGGTATTCTTGATTAAAAAAAAAAAAAAAAGGTGAGCAGATCTGTTTCCATTACACAGCAAGGGGTTTAGCATAATCATCCTTGGGAAGCACATCAAACCTCTGAAAACACAAATTGCTGAAAGCACTGCAACTGCCACAGCAGTGCAGCAGTAACAGCAGTTCTGCACCATTCCTTGTATGCTTTACAAAGCTTTCCTTCATACTGCAAAAACGGAATGTGCGAGACATCCCCTCTATACAACCTGGTAGGTCAGCAACAGGTAAGCAAGATAAAGCAACAGCTCTTAACTGTTCACTACGAAAGATTTATATAGCCACTATTTACAAAAACGTAACCAGATAGAAAAACAGAGGTGCCAGACAGACTATTGGATGAATTTTGTCTAAAACCTGTTAAATCACTTGTGTCAAGGTTTTACCCTAGCACAGTGACAGGATGGTGTGTGACATACACAAACTGGTGTGTGAGAACTCAGAGGACTGTGATGATAGGAAGGTGCTGGAAACCAATCCTAAACTTTCCTGCAGGGACACAAAATCCTGAAGGCAAGATCCCAGAAGATTCAAGACACAGATTAGTACAGAAAAGCCCCCAATACCTTGTTTGCATTAATTCTTAATGGCTTGGAAGACAAGAAACCCAGATAAAGTGAGTTTGGACTCTAGCCTGAGGTCTGATGGACTGAGAACATCCCCTAGTGAGATGGATCATTAAGATGTGAGCTGAATTAAACATTCAGGAGGATTCTATAGCAATGGCTGTCATTTTGTACATCCCTCAGCAGTTGTGCAGCATCTTACCAGGGTCAGTTGCAATCCACCCATAAGAGCCAGCAGGAGCCACACGCACAGCACCTTTCCAAAGTGGTTGTGGGAGCTGGTGTGAGTGGAAACACCTGGCACTATTGAAAAGAAGTTATTTACTGGCATAACCAAAATATCCTGCAGCAGAGTAATCCTCACAGCCAAGTGAACTGCTGAGGTGGAAACAAGGTGCTGCTCAATGATTTACTTCCAGCATGTACATACAAAAGGTGAGAAGCTCCACCGGTGCCACTGTGCGTTACTGCAGCAAGCTCAGCAAGGAGCCACAAGACTCTGAACTCTACCGAGGCAGCTGCCTTGGCTCAGGAGGGGGGCTGTCAGCCCTGCACTCTAGATATGGCTTTGAGGACTCTGCTCCCTGTGGGGGGATCATTCATCTCTTTTAAAATATTTATCCTCAGCAAGGTGGAGATTCTGCTCCTCATCAGAAAAATATAACATAACCTTGTGTTTTGTGCTAGTGCAAGTGAACACTTGGGCACACTATCTTTCCAGTGCACAGCAGTCCTGTTGATATACTTTGTTAAACCAAGACCAGAAATTCTCTCCTGTGTCTCTAGAGACTGCCGTGAAATATTAATTATAATGTGTCTAGAAAAGGGAAAAAAAAAAACTCCTTTAAAAATCCAAAGCTTTGCCATTGACTATGGCCCTAGGCAGTCACCCACAGGATCTTTCACACAGCAGAGATTTGAGTGGGAGTGTGTGAGGTTGTGCTTAGGCAAGGGAGGCACCAAAGCTATCATTACCTCAGCGCCAGGAGAACAGCACTCTCATTAAATCACAGCGACTGGATGCTGATTCAAGCATACTCCCCTAAGAGATTTAGGGGCGACCTAGTTTGGGGACCTGTCCATCCCCCTGTGTGGAGCAAATCAAAGCTGACATGCTGCATTTGAACCAGAGCAAAGACTTGTTGCATGACCCAGATTAGAGTGAAACCCCAGTGTCCTCAAGCCAAGGTCATCACACTACTTCCTGACCATAAAATCATACAATGTTAAGGGCTTGGAAGAAACCTTAAAGATAATCTAGTTCCAAGGCCCCTGCCATGGGCAGGGATGCCACTTACTAGGTAGGGTTGTTCAGGGCCCCATTCAACCTGGCCTTGAACACTTCCAGGGACTGGGCATCCACAATTTCCCTAGGCAACCTGTTCCTGTGCCTTACCAACCTTAAAGAATTTATTATCTAATCTAAAAATACCCTCTTTCATCTTAAAAATACTACCACTTGTCCTGTCACTATCTGTTAACACAAAAAGTCCCCTTCTCTCCTTTTTATATACCCCCTTAAGGTACTTAAAGGCTGCAATGAGAACTCCATGGAGCTTTCTCTCCTCCAGACTGAGCAACCCCGTATCTCTCAGACTGTCTCCATAGGAGAAGTGCTCCATCCCTCCGACCATCTTTGTGGCTTCCTCTGGACCCACTCAGCACTTCTTTCCTGTGCTGGGACCCCAGAGTGGATGCAGCACTGCAGGTGGGGTCTCACCAGAGCAGAGCAGAGGGGCAGAATCCCCTCCTTTGCCCAACAGGCCACGCTGCTTTGGATGCAGCAGCAGGATCCACACAGCAGCTCTGACACCAAATGCCTACATCTGGAGATACCTTTTGACTCCATTGTTGTGCTTAACTTCTGCTTTTACCCGGCAGAGACCCAAAGTTTGATATTGAAGCCTTTCTGTGCTACCAGGCTTGGCATGGCAGGCAGTAGATCTGCAGCTTCCCAAGAGAGCAGCGAAGGACACTGCTGGAGAGTGTCACCACCACCACCACCATGTTACCACCCAGCGTCACCACAGAAACTCACAGAGACTTCAAACACAAGAGTCTTTGCTGTCAGGGGTATCTGGCAAACTCAGCCATACTTGGCCCTTGCAAAGCTTCCCTAAATTTCATACCACTAAAAGTGCTCTGCTTTGTGTGAAGAGAGGAAAATTGCAAAGACACAATTACTGTAACTCTCATGAATGTTTACCATTTTCCATTCTTATATGACTCTCTCCTCCGAACAGCAAGCTTAAAAAGAAAACATTCATCAAGGTCTGACAAAGTTTTGGAAGCAATTATCTGCAAGTAAAATAAATACAAAAGTACTTCTGTCCTATACTTAATGCCCAAATGCCTAGTTGTTCCAGTCCAGCAGACCCAAAGTCCTTGAGGTGTTGCTAGCATGAGGGATAATGACCCAGCTCCCACGAAGCCATTCTGTCTATGGGTTACAGCCTCCAGTTCATTATTCCTTTATTTTTCTTTCCCCCCTTTATATAAAAAAAAAAAAAAAATCACTCGGGCACTGGAGGGCCCAGTTTACCTCTCCACGTTCTTTGACCCTTAGAAGTGTCTATGATAATGACTCTACACAGTTTCAGTTTTCATCAACTTTTCTCAGCCTAGACAGCTGCTACATAAAGCAGCAAGCACCAGCATCCAGCAGTACTTTATTGCTGCCTGGGCTGGCAGGATCCACTGAGATACCCTGAAGCTTTCATTGTCTTGCCTTTCTTTCACATTTTTACAGCTCATCTTTGGAGCATCTGAGATGTTATCAGACTGAAATTTTATTAAGAAAGAAGAACCATACAAAAATCAATGCTGTGTACATCAGGTAGATTAACAACTGGCAGGTTTGAAATGCAGTTACAAGTAGGAAACTACCATCCAGTATCAGAACCTCTAGTGAGGGTGACTCTTGGCATTGTGCTATGGAATTGCATTTACCAGTGACTGGGTGGGCAATGAGGAGCAGTCCACATCGTGTGCTCCGCTGGACAAACGAGCTGCAGGCCAGTGTGGGCTCATAGACAATCTAACACAGGTGTCTACAGACAAAGTGTATCACAGCCTAAAACCAACTGTTGGCTATGTTGTCCTCAAAGGAAAGTCTGAGTGATGCTATGCACTGCAATGTCAAGATGTAGGTGAGATTGATCTTACCCAGAGCATGCTCCTGCTACTTTGTCTTTTTTTTTTTTTTTTCATCATAGGCAGGTTTTATGGCAACATCCAGTGTCTGGAAGTTAAAACATTTACATTTTAAATGTAAAATTCATTAAGTAGAGCAAGCTGGCAAGGGCTGAGGTAGATCTGCCACCACTAAAAATGCTACAGTGAAAGTAGAAGCTTTTCTCAAAGTTATCCCTGTGTTTTAAGAGGAATCCATTCAGTGTAGCTCTAGGGTATCTGATGTCCAGCCCAGAGATCAGACTGACAAATCCCAGTAATGTTGTTTGTTCCTTACTTTTCCAAGCCCTGCTGGAAATGAGCAATCAGGTACCTCTGAGGTAACTACTGCCACTTCTATCTTAATGCTGACATTGCTCAGAGGTCTGCTTGCCACCCTTGAACTCCAACAATAAGAAATCAAGAACACAGTGTGATTTGGATTTCTAAATCAAAGCTGGGTCCTCCATCAGCAGATTCTCTATCCTGAACCGCAAGCAGTCCATTCAAAGATGGGGGAAGAAAGTCTCCTTCTCTCAGTAATGGTGCTGCATGACCTCCTCCAGCAGCCACCTGCCCATCCTGCACTGAAAAGTCAAGTTTCCATCCCTGGTGTGTTTGGAGCAGTTCCTAAGTCCTCAAAACACATAGGCTGAGGTGGGGCATGAGGCCAAGGCTATAACTGGTGTTGTGACGTCCATGTGTGGTGCTCCAGGGGGAAACCACCCACTGTGCCTGTGCAAGGGTCTGAGCAGTGACTGCCCTGAGGTACCCATACTTGTTTCCCGGGAAACACCACAATTACACCACCATTGCTCAATCACAGTCATTATTTGAAAGGCCACATGCCTGACATGCTTCAGCGGCTGTTCTGCAGAGCCAGACGGGCTCTCTGGATTCAATTCACTTCAGTCTCATTCCCAATCATTCCCAGCTACCTTGCGGGTGCTGTGTCCAGGCATGGGAACCAGCACAGACAAAGAAGTTGCCAGAAGCGAGGATCTCTAGAGAGACCCTGTGGCAGCCCCTGCTCAGTGCTTCAGCAAGCCCATAGTGAGCCCAACCACTGGTAGAAAAAAGAGTTCTGGTTTTGGCAACTCAGATGCCAAGGAGACACAGCTGTGTTGACAGGGCAGGTCAAAGAAAATACCTTGCACCAAATTTAGGCCAAATGAATTGGAGAGCTGTTTAGGCAATCCGCATAAAAAGTGCAGTTAAGACTGAAGTGTGAATATTTAAACAACCCATTTCAATTAGACCAACTTAATCGTGCTTAATTATTGCTTTTCTTAATTATTACTCATGTTTAATTTTACTTGTCACCCAATCTGTACATATCAGATTAAGATATAATGTACATGCCCTGCATCTTAAGACAGTGATCAAATTAGAGATGAGAGACAGGCTTGAGCACCTGGAGCATCCCAAGATTTGAGATGAAAAAAGCTTGTGCTATTCTGGTAATGGACAGCAATGGAGAGAAAAAAATGTGGAAAAAAGAGGGGAAAAAAGGAAAAAAGAGAAGACACAAGAGACCCTTTTGCACCCGTCCCTTCCCTTTTTGAGATTATTTTCATTTCTGCACACAGTGGATAGATGTGCCATTCACCTTTCTGAATTCTGCATTTGAAAATGCTTACGTTGCTAATGAACAACAGTGAAAAAATACCATGGGTGAGCAAAGTTGAATTATAAACATTGAAAATGGTCAGATGAGTCTTCCTTGTGATAAAGGCTCCTCTTGTACATTCTTTGTATAGTATAGCACTAACCAATAGACAGTAACTTGGGCCATAGATGTGAGGTGGAGAGTTGTAGGAATGATTGACCTTCTGGTGTCCAAAGTGGAACATAATTATTTTATTTAATTGGAATTGAATTTTTTTTTTTTTTACCACTACAACACAAGTTGAGTTAATCAGTGACATCAAGATTGGAGGCAGCCTGAGCTGCAGTGATAATGCACTAGCAGAGTTCACATTGTGAGGGATAAAGGTCAGGTGAAGAATAAAATCAGGACCCTGAATTTTAGGAAAAAAAGTTCCAATCCTTCAAAGAGTTAGTCAACAGGACCCCCGTGGGAAACTGCCCTCGGGGGCAAGGAAGCAGAAGGGAGCTGAGAGATCTTAAAGGACATTGTTCATAGAGCATAAGAGCTCGCTACCCCCAGGTATAAGAAACCAGGAAAGGAAGGCAAGAGACCAGCATGGCTGAGCCGAGACCTGCAAGAGAAACTAAAGGGCAAGAAAGAAATGCACAGGCAGTGGAGCAGGAACAGGTATCCTGGGAAGAGTAGGGACACTGCTCAGGTGTGTAGAGATAGGGTGAGGAATGCCAAGGTGCAGCTGTAGTGAAAGGAAAAGGGGTATTGGTTTTAAATTGGAGGAGATTCAATTTGGATTAGATATAAGGCAGAAAATTTTTACAGTGAGGGTGGTGAAATACTAGAACAGGCTGCTGAGAGAGGCAGGATAATGACCACCTCAGAGATTCAAGATAGTGAGGATTTATTTTCTCTGTTTTGATATAAACTTCCTAGAAAAAAAGCAACTTTGTGCTTTGGTTTCCCATTGAAAGAACATGGGGATATTCCACTACCTGTGAATAGAGTGGGAGGATGTATTGTCTCAGAAGACATTTACTGCCACAACAGCACCACATGGGCAAATGTCAGCCATCTCCACTCAAAGGTGTGCTTTGAGCACCTCCCATTTGGTAAAAGCTGTTTCCAAAAGTCTCCCTTCTACTAAGCATCTGTGCATTCTCAGATAAACATTTACATCAAGATTGTTGATTTTTTTCCTCTATTTCCCCTAACCTACAAACCTACCAGCCAAACCCGCCAGAAGATTTAGGCAGTCTAGATTAAAAATTGAATGAATGCTGACAGACCAGAACTGTCCATTGGCTTTCTTCCTACACCTGTTGATTGATTTGAGGTAAGAAAGGGTTTTTTTGCACTGTGCCTCTGCAGAAAAAAATAAAAAGGCATAAAGAAACCATTGACATGCAAAGGCAGATTTGACCAGGTTCTACTTCAGATGCTGAAAAATCCTTTTTCATCTTATACAAATGGAAGGAATCTATTTACACACCAAGACGTCACAACAAATGTTCTTCTCACTTCCAGAAGACCAGAACAAGCTAAGCCTGGATGACCAACCTCATGTGAAAGAGGAGGGGCCAGCAGAATGTTACCCATTTTTTGATTATCCCTGTGCCAGGTGCACATTTCTTTGCTGGTTTGGAAGCCTGCAGCTCTCTCCTGCTCTCTGCCAGCTGTTTGCCAGCTCACTGCATCATCAACCAAAAACAATGGGGAGCAGCCTCTGCAGCCCGTCTGACCAGGCAGATGCAATGCCTTGCAGTTGCTGTTAACGTTTTTTCACCGAGTTTTCTCCTATGGCTTCTTGCAGGATGAAAGTATCTCTAAAGGGCTATCTCAAGTCTGTAATCTCTTTGAATATTTAACTCTGGTGGTTTTTATCTCTTCTCCAGCAAAAGACAAGGTCAAACATTTCATCACGTCCAAAAAAGTCATCAATGAGAAAGGGTGAGAAAAAAAAAAAAGAAAAGCAAGCCCTCTGTATAAAGCACTTCAGTGTACTCATGCAGCATATTAGAGAGCCAAAGGAGCTTTCTGGCTCCTATCTGGCTGTTGTTGCTATCATTAATGTGGTTTTGTTCCATTATTAATGGCACCAGAAAGAGAAATCAGGCTCTCCAGACAAAGTTGAGAGACTGTTGTTTCACATCTGGCAATGAGAAGAAAGGAAAAAAACCCAAACATTTTAAATAATGAAAATAAGCAAAGGGAAGAGGAAGGAATACTTAAAAAACTGAGCATGTAGCAGTAAAATCTGCAGATGCCTACAGCAGGGTAGGAACGGCAAATCTTTTGCAGACCTTGTAAGTCATTCCCAGAGCCTGGTAGTTTAATGCCACTTTGTAATTAAACAAAGACAAACCAAGTTTTTACAGTGTGTATTATATTACTTGGCACATTTATAGTTCCTAGAACTGCTAAATGACAAGCAGAGAAAAAACCAGAAGAGTAGCATTAATGGATGAAAAGGCTACAACCTGGAGTGGCATATCATTAGCCTTATCTGAATGTGGTTGGACATGATTTTAATAAAAAACCTTCTTAGGAAAATACATCATGAATGTGCCAAGATAGGTAAAATTAGGAATAACACTACAATCTGACTTTTCTGTAAAGTTACCCTGAGTGAGCTACCAAATCCTGCAGAGGAGCCAGGCAGGGTACCCTCCACTGACACATGGCAGAAACAGTTCCCCCATTGAAGCCTTGCACCAATGCCCAAGCACCAAAGCCCAGGATGTCCACAGCATCCTCTTCAAACTCCAGCCCAACAGCAGGAGATATCTGCTGAAGCTCATCCCCCACTGCCTTTGGGGTCCTGGGAGCCAGGCAGGTGCTGGGAGGACTCAGAGGGGTCAAGCATCAGGGTTAAATTCGGTTAGATTGGTTGCTAATCAATAATCCAGCCATCATCAGTACAAGAGGAAATGACTTCAGGGTATGCCAGAGTTCATTACTAAAAATTGCTTCTCTGAAAGGGTTGTCAGCCACTTGAACAGGCTGCCCAGGGAAGTGGTGGAGTCACCATCCTGGAGGTATTTAAAAGACATGTAGATGTGGTTCTTATGGGCATGGTGGACTTGGCAGTGCTGGGTTAATGGTTGGCTTGATGATCTCTTCCAGCTAAACTGATTCTATGATTCCTTGAAGCCAGGTGATTCTCTCCACAGTCACTTGTTGATGGGGCTGCACCCCGTGGCCTTCCAGCACCAGCCCCCACAGTGCAGCTCAGAGGGCCACACTTCGCCACAGGCTGCAGGCAAGAAGAGTGCCCTGAAAATGGTCCCTGCCCTCTGCTGCTCCCCTGCCTTGCCAATGGGCCCCACCCCGCCCAGCTGGCACTCCGCACTGCCATTTCACACCCCAACATATTTCTGCTTAAGAGAAACCTCCTCCCTTGCAGGGGGGATGTTTGCAGCACAGAGCAAGGAGGCATTGCTTCCAAGGGGCTCTCAGGGAGAGAGGAACCAGCCAGCTTTCAAATAAATATGGTTTATAATAGCTCAATTAAATGCTTTCTTAATGCTGAGCACTTTGTGATATGCACTTCTTGAGGTGCAGTTTATATTAAAAAACAACTCAACCTCCAGATATTTTATAAATTTCCCTTTAAAAAGAAAGCATTTAAAAGTTCTTTGCTGATAATTATTGATGCTGAACACAAACACAGGACTTCTTTTTATCATAGGACTGAGCATTTGACCTAAAATAGCCAAAACTGCCAAGCCTTTCAATTTCATTGCTAACATCTGCCTTTCCAATAGAGTACTCAATGTAACCAGTTTGATACATTTAAAATATGCAAGGTTCAATTAATTTTATATGAGAATATAGCTCATAAGATGTACTGCCAAAATACACAAGGGCCACAAGCTCAAAATAATTTAAATAAAGGCTGAAATAAATAAAAAATGAAAATTACACGAAGTCACATCACCATGAGACCTTCTTTAATGCTTGGAGGAATAAAACTGCCACAAAGTGATGAGATCAGGAAGCAACTTCATTTGATAGAATGTCTCCCAGGGGAAGCACAACAATCTTTTCATGCAATTATATTTTCAGCAGGGACACCCAGGCACAATGTTGGCCTGATGCAGCAGAGGAGATTTGGCAAAGCACAGGAGCAGCTCAGACAGGTGAGGTGGAAGGGAAGCACTTCATGGTCTGCCTCTGCAGACTGAGTGCAAACACACTTCCAGGCAACCACAGCACCAAGGCAGGCTGCAAAACCTACATGGTATCAAACATTTGGGCAGTACATCTTCACTGACCTCTCTTTCCCTGCCCTTTCTTCTGAATATCATTGCTGAAGCTTCAGGAGATGCACCAGAAGTTGGTGAAACTGGAGATTTTTCTGCACCTGAACAAAATCTGGGCCCTGGAGTCCATGAAGATTGCACCATCTCTTGACAAGTCCTGACTTAAGTCCTAGAAGTTCCCCCTGAGATGTGCATGAAAGAAGCTGTAATGCCATACAGAGCATGGCAGCACATGATAGCATCACGCTTGGTTGAGAAGCCCCAGCAGGAGTGGGTCCCCTGCAGCTGAGCCCTGCACAAACCTCACTCCTGCTCAGCCCCCTGCCCAGAGCTGTGCTTCAGCCATCCCCACTCCCGTGGGACTCACCTGTTCTCCTCACAGCCAGCCAGTACATAAGGAAACCTGCATTATTCCATACAGTGCAGGTGGCTCAGGCAGATCGCAGCTGCCCCTCCTCACCAGCATGATTGCCCTTTCCTCCCACTCACCTTGAGAAGCTTGTGCTGACCAGCATGCTGAAATGTCTCTCTTTAATCCACAACTCTACTAAAGAAAACTTGAGGAGGGGGAAATGCAAGAAAGAGAATGGAAAATCTGCAAAAAGGCTGATCTGGTGTGTAACTCTTTCCCTGGTCACAGGGGCAGGTCTCCTGGGAGTGTACATGGCTTCTGGTAGCCATATACAAGGATGCCTCTGAGCAAGGATGAACTTTCAGGATTGGGACGCTCTCATGTTTTCTATTCATATTTCTCACTATCTCACACTGTTCGGTGCTTCTGAAAGAAGCACAAGGATTGCTGGGGACCTCCTCTGGAGGACAGTAGAAAGGAGAGAGGAGCACCTAGTGCATGTACCGGGTACAGTGAGATGGGAACCAGGTTAATTTTCCAGCCTGGTCATCTGAGATGATCTCTGGGGACACAGAGATGCTGCTCTCCAGCCCTCCTCCCATCCCCGTCTCACCTGCAGCATCACCAGATTTCTTGGAGAAAAAAAAGTCAGTTTTTAACACCCCGAAGTGGAATTTCCCTTGTGGAGGCCAAATCATATTTAAACCCAGCCTTCTCGGCCAGGTGTCCCGATCCCAGGCGCGGCTCCCGGCTCCAGGCGGGCATCGTCAGGGCCGGGCAGGGCTGCGCGGCTCCGCGGCCGCCTATCGCGCTCATTTCTCGGCGGGGCGATGGCCGGCGGCCGGGCAGCGCCTTCCCTTCCTCAGCCAATGGCATCTCCAGCCCGGATCGGAGATCGCGGACAGTGAGGCGGGGGAGCGCCCGGGGCCCGCTGCGGGGGGAGCCGGGAGCAGCCCCGGCGCCGCGGCGGGAGCGGGAGGAGCGGGAGGGCGAGGAGCGAGGGAGAGGCCTGGGGAACATGGTGGACTTGGCCGGGCCGCGCCGGCCGGCCCGGCCACTTCAATGCAACCCCTGGGGCATCGGCTTCCCGCTGATGAGAGCGCTGCAGGGCTGTCGAGGCCGGGGCGTCGTCGTGGGGACCGTCACCCTCTGCCTGGCTGCCGGGTGGGCTCTGCAGAGTAAGTGTTCGACTGCGTCCCTGCCTCCCCCGCTCCTTCCCTCGGCCCTTTCCTCCTGCTCCTCGCCGCCTTGCCCCGGCTCAGCCCCAGCGCCCGGCATCCGCGGGCGGTGCAGAGCGCCCGCCGACCCCCGCCCGCAACAGGGAGCGGCTGGGGGCGGGGCATACCGAGACTCCGGCAGGAAACGCCNNNNCGCCCGGCCGCCGGGGGCGGGGCAGGGCGCCCGCCGACCCCCGCCCGCAACAGGGAGCGGCTGGGGACGGGACATACCGAGACTCAGGCAGGAATCGCTGCTCTCTGAGGGGTGCACATGGTCAGGGGAGGCTTGTCCCATCTCCTGCCGCTCGGAGGGAGCGGGGGAGCCGAGCGGGACCAGCGCGGCCGCGGGGGGGGCGCCCCACGTCCCCGCCTCACGCCCGCTCCCGCCAGGGGCGGCTCCAGCAGCCGCCGTGCCCCGGTGCTTTTCCAGCGACCGAGGGAACAAGGCCTGGAGGGGGAAACAGCTCCGGGTAGTCAGCCCGAGGGATGTCGGGTCACGGTGGGAAACGCGGCGCTGAGAAGGGAAGGTGGGTTCCAAGCCAGCACCCCACGGGGGGTGAGTGGGGATGGGGCAACACGCAGAGAGCCGTCCGGTCCTCTCCCAGAGTGGCCTGAAAGAGGCTGCTGCCAAGCCCACCCTCGCCTGGGCACCGGGGTGTCAATGCCACCCGGGAGTTTGGTTTGGTCCGGCACTCCACCAGCACAAGTGGCACAAGCAGGACACCAAAGGGTGGAGAAAGTCCGCAGAGTTTCAGAGGCCCGTTTTAGAGCTGTTCTCCAGTTCAGAGCTCCCGCGTGGAGGCCCCTCGCTGCCAGCCTTCTTCTTCCCCACTCACTGCCCACCACACTGCAGGCCCAGCTGCATTGCTGCCGCCAGGTCTGGTGCGCAGACCCGCACTTCCCACTTTGACTCTTGGCCAGGCAAATACTTTGGAGTAGAGCAGCGTGCCAGGATGGCAAACTCCGTGAGCTCTGAGCAGCCCCTATACGCTCTTGCCCTGGGTGCGTGTTTTACTGGGTGTGAAGGGGCTGGTTTTGCAAGCCACAGAGCGCAGTCACCTTGCGTAGGGCGCTGCATGTGGGTGTGATATTTGCTCTTCCGCAGCTCTGTTGGATTAGACCGGTCCAGGTGATCTAGGCACACTGCTGACTAAAAATATTTTTGAATGGTTAGGTACTGCACTTCCTTTCTTAGCTTTGTATGCCAGATAGGGACAGAACATATTTCCAAATCGCTTAATAGAAAGAGATATTATCTCTTTATTTTTATTTTTTTTTTTTTACATTTACTGTGCAATCGCATATTCAAAACAAAGCCTCTGTAAAAACATGGAAGGGTCACTGAGGGGAGACACTCAGCTCCTGTCTGGTCAGAAACAGTAGGAAAGGCCTTTAAATAAACACACAGACCAGAAAACAATTGGAACAATTTGCAGCGATTACCAGAGGTTCCCGGCTGTTCTGTTTCTGTAGCTGGCATAAAGTCTTTTTCACAGCCTGGTTAGTCTCGCCTGCACACAGGCTGAACGGCAGACCACAGCTCAGCTGAGGAGGCACTGAGCTGCCCGTGATGTTCCTGCAGGAGGATTGGGCAGCATGAGTATGACAATGCTTACGAAGTGGGGAGCCCAGGAGTGTTATCTTGGAAAAAGCCTAGATCCTACTTGGTACCATATACATGAGGGCCTGGGAATTGAACTGGCTTCTTGGGTTCCCCTACCTTATCTTGACCAGCAGAGTTAGTGAATTCTGCTGCAGATCCCAAATACAGTGAAGTCAGATTGTAACTCACCCATCTCTTCCATTTGTGGTGGCTGTGGAGTTTTGGCCATAGAGGGCTCTTATTTTAAGATTTTTAATTTTTTTTTTTTTCCCTTGGAGATTTTTTTCTTTGCCTTTCTTGATCATTCTTATCCGTGAAGACTCTACAGAACCTCCAGGATCATCCCCAGCTGTCCTGCTTTGCACTCGTGCAGTGTAGCTGAGGGTCTCATTCTCACTCCCCCACTGGGTTACAGACATTTACTATTGTCAGCATTTCTTTTTCATTTTTCTTTTGCAGTCAGGCTGTTCCCACAATAAGGGAGCAGAGCAGGTGAGCTGCTCCAAGCCAAACCAAGAAAAGGCATTCAGCATTACTCTGTGCTTTATCTGCCTTTCATCTGCTTTGATTTTTGTGGGTAGATAACAGGATTTCAGTCTTTAGCCAAGAGTCTCAAACAAACCACTAATAAAAAGAAAAAATGTACATCAGTTAAAACTCTGATGTCGGTGTTCATCCAAATCTTCACGCAGAAACATCAAATAATGCAAGCAGAAATTACTGCAGTTACACATTAAACTAAGCTGTCGGTTCAGTTTCACAGTGTCATGAACAGCTCCATAATCACATGAGGAGGAAGTAGGTGAGAATGAAACATTCTTTTGTATGCATTTTTGCCTCGATATCATCAGGAACATGAAGTCCCTGGCTTCTCATGAAGCTGCGTACCTTTGGTTACATGTGATTTATCTGCACTGGCTTATTAACTGGCCACCTCTAAGAAGCTGATATTTCTAATGCTGATTACACATCCTGAAAACACGATGAAGTTCTTGCCAAGACTTCACATACTTAGGTCTACTGCAGTTCTTGCTTTTGGGGGAGGGTAGTTAATTAATATGATAGATTACCTTGGACATGGCAACTAAACTTCCCATGTAAATGCAGGACTTCTTAAAAAAAGCCAGTTACTGATGAACAAAAGAACATTGTTCAGTCTTCAGAAAATGTTATGCTTATCCAAGGTCCCTTTCTATGTGGGTGTTAAAACATAAAACACATGCAGTTATGTGTCCTCTATGATGAAAGCATTTTTGTGGTCACAAATGATAAATGTGTATTTAGTTTTCAAGTGTGTATGTTACTTTTACGGAAAGCAGAAAGAAAAAGGTATTGAAAAGCATAATCTATCCTCTTTTAAAAGAGATCACTTAGACAAGTAGGATGAATCGCCAGGCTCCAGAGGTCCCAACTGTTGGAACCCAGGGGCTTCCTGTGGCATCTCAGAATGATCCAAACCTTGTGCAGGAGGCTTTTCAGCCTTGCCAGAGGTGTCAGAGAACTTGGATTGATACTGGGAATGCCTGTGGCTTTGATTTTAATCCATGAGACAAATTACTAACTTATAAGAAGAATTGCAAGTCACCAGAGTTTAAAGAGTAGAATAGCAGTAATTATAGATGAAAAGGGAAAGGTTTGGACCCATGTCCAGAGGGCTTTGAGATTCTGGACAGGGGGTCTGGGAGTCAAGATGGAGAATTCTTACACGTGGCATGTTATCTCTTCTTCTTCTTCCTACCCTCCATCTTCTTGGTGATGTTGGCACTCTTGGATTGGTTTGTCAGAGAGCTGGACAATGTAATGTAAGGGTCACGGATTGGAAATTAATGGTAAACATTGGATATGTAGTTGATAGTATAAAAGAATAGAGCTGATACGGAGAGCGGACAGAGCAGAGCAGAGAGCAGACAGAGAGAGTAGACAGACAGTGTGGACAGTGTGCCTCAATCTCCCTTGCAGGACACAGTGTGCAGGGCAGACAGTGTGCAGGACACAGTGTGTCTCAGAAAGTTTTGCTGTGTCGACCTCGGCAGGGCAGAGAAATCTGCTTTTGATAAGGAACTAATAAACTGCCTTGAGAACACAAACTAAGGACTCCAGAGTGCTTCTTCAACTCAGACAGCTGATGAGAAAACGACTTTTTGTACGCTGCTGGAGAACCCGGGACAGGGAAGTCTCTGGCACCAACCTGCCCTGGACAGCAGCATCACCTCCAGACTCATCACTCTCCTTTTGTCTTTCAGCTCCTAGAGGAGTATCCTTAGTTGTCCCACAACCCAACATCAATGCAACAGTGGCACAAAACATCCTCCTCTCAGTTGAATACTCTTGCCGAGGCGTGGCCACCATTGAGTGGAAGCATGTGTCAAGCTGGGGCACCACCAGCATTGTTGAGTGGAGAAGTGGGCATTATGTCAATATATCTACGGTCTACAAGGACAGAGTGACTGCTTTTGAAAATGGCTCCATACAGCTTCGCAATGTGGGCATGAGAGATGCTGGCTACTATTTTGTCACTGTAATGGAGGAGCATGGAACCAATGCCTATGGCACCATCATAGTCAATGTTTACGGTACAAACTGGACAGGACTTCTTGGCTTCACCCTGTGTTTAAGCATCAATCTGCTTGTAATCAATTTTATAATATTAATTTTTTCCATTTTCCCTACAGAGGTTATCTATGAAGATTTGCATTTTGTAGCAGTTCTCTTTGCATTTCTCGCTGCAGTATCTGCCATTCTAATCTGCTTCATGTGGCTGTGTAATAAATCTCTGCATCTATTTCAGAAGAAGACAACACACAAACTAACAGGTATTTCTCTAAAAATGTAGTCTTCAAGCCAGAAATTTGAGCCAAAAATTTCTACCATAAAGGTGCAGGACCACTGAGAAACAAGACTGAAGGGCTCAGATCAGTTACCCTGTTCTAACTCCTTACTAGCCAAGGCAACTGAATAACAGGTGTTTAGCTGAAGAACAATCCACAGGACATCTACCTTACATGTTTCACATTAGAAATAATAAAATACTTCCCAACACTGCTGATTGCAAAACTTGGGGAGAAAAGGCTAGAACTGCAATAAGCCCCTATCAAAGGGCATGAGAAAGTCAAGAGCATCAACAACTCCTCAAAGTTCACATCAGCAGGGTGTATCATAGGGGAAAATATTCAAATGACCCTTGGGAGTGGCCCTCACCGCAGTTCAATCCTCAGGGGAGGACTGCATCTCCCCCTCTCAAACCCCCTCATCCTCTGTTCACTTTTGATCCAGTTGCAGACTCCAAAGAGCAATGAGTAATATCAAAACCTGTCACCAAAGACAACAATCATGAGAGGGAACACAAGGGCTACACTGAAGGGACATATTAGAGAATAAATTTCCAAGCCACTGCCAGGGATACTTGCCCTAGGCAGAAAGACAAGGTGCATGTTACAGGCCTGGGATCAAGCTCTTAGGCACATCTTTGAAATGGGAGGTTTCCTTTACCACCTCAAAATATTTCAGATGTTTACCTCCCGTCTTTGTAAGTGCAGATCCACTTGTGGTTTCTTGCCTTCTAAGTAAAAGGTCTGTATTTCTTCTACAGTAAAGTGTTACATTACAACAAGCAGCCTAGCTATCAGTATTTTGCTAGACCAACACAGACACTCAGGCATCCTAAGATTCATGGCCCAGACTTTGTGTCAACTCTGCAAAACCCAATAGAAGAAATTACCTTAGTTTGAGCCTCCTCTTTCTGTTGCTCACCTACAGCTCTTAAGGGCTGCTGCTCTTTTCATGGTGCATACACCATTCACAAGCTTCTGTACATACTGAAAACTCTCCTGTCATGCCAGAATATACAAGATTTTGTTTAGATAAAGCCTCTTCCTCCAGCTGAAGCCAGTCTTCCCACTGAACTGAACTGAACAGACATATTCATGTAACATATGGCAGAGTTTAGGAAAGCACAGTTCTAGAAACTTACTGTATGATCTCCCAGGAAATGGTCTGAAGCAGAGACCTAACTTCTTGTTCTATCTCAGAAGAGCCCTCCTTTCAGAAGTCATGAAGAGAGATATAAGAATGGACCCCATGGACTTAGTTTCCTTCATGCCTTTAGCATTGTACTAGAAGAAATTGTTGTCACTTGAAAGATTGTGAGAACCTCTTTATACAGTTAAATATTTTGAAGGGATGTATTTAAAACCTAATTTTAGATGAGTAAGCTTGATCTAATATTAAAAAGTTAAAAATGTCTCGGCACAGTTAATTTTGGAATGTTGGCCTTCCAATCCATTTGCCAATCAATAACAATATCCTTTTATTTACAGCAAGTACAACGGAAGAGATTGAACTGGAAACCATTGAGTGTTAGCCAAGGACTGTATCATAATAAAAATAACAATTCTACCTCAGGAGAAAGTATTGGCCAAGAAAGCAAGAACCAATCTAGAAGGTAAAATGTTTGTGACTGCTGCAGAAGCATCCTGACTTGCAAAGTAATTAAATCAGCAGTGTCTCATGGAGCTGTTTTGACCTGTTAAGTTTTCGGTTCTGCTAGTCAAGGTCAGAGTAAAAAAGAGTATGCTTTCATGCTGAGCATGAACACATTTTTGTGGCTAGCTAATAAAATCTACAGCCTCTACCACTCTAAAAACAACCAACCTACCAACCAACCAACCAAGCCTCTAAGATCAACCCATAAAGGAAATTATCATGGTCTTGAAGGACACCTGCATTTTGGATACAGCAAGTCTCCTATTACAGACAGAGTGTTCATTAGCATCCATCAACATAATACATTAAATGTCTAATTACAGTATTACATTAAAAAACTAATTGCAAGCATTGAATCCTGTTTATTGCACCTATGCTGCTACTTTTGGGTGTAAGGAACTTCCTAAAGCTCTTAAGACAAACTGCAATTTTTCATGAGACAAAACTGACTTTGAAAGAATGCTGAGCTGGTCAAGGTTCTGCTTGTGTTGCCAGTTGTTTACACTGCCCCAGGATGGATGCTAACACACATTTTATGACATTACTAGAGCAGGTGGTTGTACAAGAACAGTTCAGGCAGGCACTAAAGAGACCACTGTCTATAAAGATTAGAGGGGTCAGATAAAATTCTGACACACAATACCAGTGGGGTGGCAAAGTACTAAACAGTTTTATTGTGAAAGATATCAAGTCCTTTGCAAATTTAGCCCAGTGATGAACAATCTATCTGAGAAGAAAAGTTAAAACAGCATTACTTTGAAATATTTACAAATACAGTTCTAAAATTGCTCCTGTTGAGAAGCCACCTTTACTTTCCCTATGTTGTAAGAAAACATTAAGTGACCCAACTAATGTTTTCTTGAATCTGCATATTGCACATACTGCATTTCTCCACCTATAGATCTGTTGGGTGGAATAACATTTGTGTTTGTCAATGAGAAAGCAGTAAACTGACCAAGTTCCAAATTATTCTGTTTTGCTTTTGTAATGAGAATTTTGCAGTGTGAAATAAACTTTGAACTTGGAAGACACCGTGGATTAGTCTGCGCCTGTAGATTGCCACGTGGCTGTTTGAGTCAAACTGCTGCTACTACCTTTCTCACACTTCATCTCCCTTGTCTGCAGAAACCTTCTACAGGATAGGCTGACAGAGCTTTCTCTCTGGTCAAGGCGCTGGGATGCTCAAGTGCAGAGGTACTATGGGCTCCATTTGGGAATTTCTCAGCAAGTGCATAACCATGCAGGCAGGTGCCCAACAAGCCAAAGCACACTGTGCACAATACCTTTAAGCCATCCCATACTGAGCTGGCTATTTGTAGTACAAAGGGCCTCTCTCCCACTCATAAATCAAGGTACCAGATTAAGGTGTTTTCTCCTTCCTGCAACTAGAACAGGTGAAAAAAAAGGTGAGAAAAGAAGTATCACATACAGCACAGACAAATAAGAGTTTTTTCCAGTTCCCTGCTTTAAATGTATATTGCCCATCTTTTGTGTCTTTGAGTGAACTAAGCTTTGACAACAGGGAAACTGTAAGTGCATCTATTTCAATCACCAAACCTGAATTACTTGGTAAAGTATGCTTACAGAATATGGAAAACATTGTTAGGGGTTCTTTTTGAGCCCTAAATCTTAGACTTTGAATGAATCTTAGACTTCAAATGCAAAAAGCATTAAAACATTTGGAATGTGAAGCTAGGTATTAGGCTGAGCTGAACATATAGAAGGTGCTCTGCCAGATGTAGAAAGTGCAAAAAATGCAGCTTATACATAAAAGCACTTTTATCTGCTAACACTGACCTGAACACTGCAATTGCCAGAGGAAGTCAGGAAACGTATCCAGACGTGAATGACTGACCATTCCAGTGCATTGCTGTGATTGCAGAGGTCACACGCACATTTACACCACAAGGTTTGAAAGCTGGGATAAAAGTAGGAAATGAACACTTAAAATTCTTCAGTTTAAAATGCACTACAACAAAAGAAGTTTACAACTAGCACAGTTGTTCTACCTCTTCAGCTAGGTTGAAGACACTGCAACTTCAGTCGCCCATCCTTGGCTGTTTAATCTGGTGCCAACCTTGCATTTAGGCAGGAATATCCCATATGAACAGCAGGGATTCAAACAGTATTCAGTGAGAATATCCAGTACAGTCAGCCTGTATATAGCTTTCCTTATAGACAATTCCTCACCCAAAACTTTTACCCACAATTTAACATGCTTACTCTACACAGGTAATGTTATCTAAAAAATACTCATATTTTCCTGAAAATTATGTTTGTCAATATGCATTATGAATGTCAAGATTTGAGGTACAGAACGTGAGGCTAAAATGTAGCAGCTTTTTGTTACCCTGGAGCATCTGAAGTCTTATGTTACAGTAGAAATTCAGAAACTGTAGCTGTTCTTACTGTACTTGTAAACTCCCTGCAGAACAGCAGCAAATTGAATATTTAGAGCATTCTAGATGATCAAAGGGATTAAGACATTTTACTTTTAAACTTGAATTAAAGAGTTGTCCAAGTTCACTAGATTGCTCTGGCAATCAATTGCAAAAGGTCCCAATCATTCACTAATGTCATAATTCCATATTCAAAAATGCACTACCAAGTTTCAAGACTGTCTCCCTGTTAGATGTCTAATCAATCTGTTTTCTTTTTGTATTCAACATGAAAACACAATCCCAGGTCTCTATTAATTCTTTTGTTGTTATTATTATTCTTTTTTTCAGCTAGACTTAGAAGTTTTGACAAGTGTTTTCATGCTAACATGCAGAGCTTGTGCTCCTGAAACAGTGTCCTTTTCAGGAGAGAAGTCCTGCAGCCATGAGATTTTAATAGCTCCACAGTGATCTAATTATTTGGTAATGAAGAATCTACTTGATTTAAAGGCTATTGCTACACGCAGACTCATCAATTTAGGTTAAGAACAATAAAGTGTAAAGACATGTTCTAGTTTCATAGACTCATCTTCTAATTATTAATAAGAGATTTGTTGTGTTGACAGGAGTCAGAACAGCCTCATCTAGTTGGATGCATGAACACATGCATCAGGCTGTTGGCTGAAATGTTCACGAAGGAACAACCCCCCCTCTGCCTGTAATCATAGAGTGTCTGCTGGGACCTGGCATCACAGGGGTTATGTCAGGCTCAGCTCTGTTCCAAGACCAAGAGACTATTTTCCACTAGGGCTTTTAATCTTCCTCAGTTGTCTTGGGTAACACAGAAGCACCTGAAAGGAAAACTCTTTCTCTCTCTTAGTTCAGTCACACAGAACCAAGTACTTCCAGGAACTGAAACAAGATACTCCGTGCTGGCCAGCACCAAGTACAAGAACTGCTTTGGATACAGCTGTCTGCTTATTTTCACACAATTATTCTTTATACTTGAGAATACAACAAAATAACAACTGTCACCATGGATGTGTGATGCTCAATTCAAACATGTTTATGTGCAAGAAGTTCACAAATATACAGATAGCCTGGCACCTCATAAGACAATATGGACATGAATATGAACCAGTACACACAGACAGGCTGCAAAAAGATCCTTAGCACTTAAGTACCAAACAAAAAATTAAAGCTTTGTTAAACACCATGCTGTAAATTTCAGGAAGGCTACAATTACAGCCAAAGCTATAAAAAATCTGACTTTTTTATTTTGAAAGAACTCAAAAGAACTGATATTTGGTAAGATATGATTAATTCCCTGGATGATAATCATGGAGACTGCAGGAGAAAGACCCAGAAGCGCAAGTGTGGAGGTTTTCTGAGTGAGAGTTACCTCCTTCTATCCAGTCGCTAAGTCACAAGTCACCCACAAACTCAAACTGTCAGAACTTTGGAAGCCAAGTAAGACCCTTTCATCTATATTCTTGTAAAAAACAAGGTCAAAAAACAAGCAAAGTAGCCAACATGACACAGGCCATCAGAGAGGAAATACTTTTGCCACAGGCAGTGACTTCTTAACACTCTAAGTTAAATTGCCAAGTAAACATATTTCTCAAAAATAAAGGGGTGACCCAGGATCCCCATCACTGTACAAAAATTCCAACTCAAGAACGCTTCAACTCAAGGACTACCAAATTTAATTTTACGAACAAAAAATACATTAATTACTCATCTATGTCACTCTGGACAGAGCAATTTTCAAAGATACAGCTGAAAGGAACTTTAACCAAAAACTTTTAAGTATTTTATATGCCACTGAAAAAAGGTTTTATTACAAATACCAAAATGGCTATTTCTGTACAGGAAATAAATTTGCTTTTGCTTTCTCATATTGGCCCATAGCTCCCATTTCCCTTTGCTGCACTGGCAGTTATCATTGCACAGAGACGCTTCAAAGCCCTCAGAAAGAGGCTGACGCTTCACTAGCAAGGAGTTAGGGCAGCCATGAGGAGTTCCATTTTATACACAAAGTTCCGCCCTTCCATTTTGTTCCACTGCACCTCCTTGAAGGGCCCCCGGAGATGATTCCACTTGCTGTCCTGCAGCACATCGCCCTTGGGGAGATCCTTGCAGTGACTCCGTGGGAACTGAACCATGACTTTGCTGCCGCTTTCCGGACCGTTCCGTACTGTGGAGAAAGGAGACTTCAGTGAGCAATTTACACTCTGTGACCTCCTCATACTAAATACTCTTCCTTCCGTGTGCTATACTTTACTGCTACTCAATTCTAAACAGGCTGAAAGCATACAAGGGGAATTCCCTTCTGTTCCTTTTCAAAGCTTTTTCTCCGGATTTTCTCTCTCATCTCTCACTTCTCTGTGATTTTGTTGCTCTAGCACAGCATGTTCTTGTTTAGATCAACGCAGAGAAATTTTTAATAAACCCCAAAATGTACACCTTACAAATGCACTTCTTTTTCCCCAGTGACACCAGGAAGGGCAAAGGCTTCATTGCTCATTCTTTCCTTGGATGTATTCCTCACTATTCTGTTGAAAAATGTATTGTTTCTAGTGGATTTAGCTCAAATAGACAGGATCTAAGTCACTAGGCAGTTACTTTTGATCACAAAATTCTGCAAGACTGCTGGAGGGGCAGTGGTGCTTTGCTGGCTTGGATGGGTTTCTGTGTTTTCATGTTGGAGAGCGGTGTGTGTTGGCTTTTTAAAATAAACAGTTAGAGAGGTACCACCCAGCTTTTCCCTCATCTACTAAGCTAACCTTCTATAAAGATATTACTATCAGGCTGATTGAACATAACTTCTCTTTCATAAATTGATGCCAACCACTCCCCATCACCACATTCTCATAGTATGTTTGGAAAATTCTTCTGAGACTATTTTTTTCCTCCTCATCTTCCCAGTAATTCCAATGCGGCTGATCAGACTGTAGTTCCCCACATTTTCCTTCTTGAATATAGGATGTCACATTTGGCTTCTTCCAGTCCTCAGGAGCCCTTCCTGAGCCTGGCCTTTTAAGAGATGATCAAGAATGGCCTTGCAGTGACATCAATCAACTCCCTCAGCAGTCATGGATGTACATCCCACCCGGTCCCATGAACTTGTCTACGTCTAGGTCTGTTCAAAGGTCCTCTAACCTGGTCTTCCAGGTTACTACTGAGGCTGAATCTTTGCTCCAAAATTTCCCATGGGTCCCACAGATCCATTTCTGAAGCCCAATCTTAAGACAAAGTAAAGAAGGTACTCAGTACCTTGGCCTCCTCCATGTTTAACAGCAGTCCCATATTTTCCCTCATCTTTCCTTTGCTACTGACATACCTGTTGAAGCTCTTCTGCTGCCCTGTACATCCCCTCATCAGATTCCTTTCCTATCCTTACCAATGCATGCTTGGATAGTCTCTCTATATCCCTCCCAGATCAACTAATAAACTCTTGGAGCTTCCTTCCTATGTCATGAGTTCAGTCATTAGCTCCTTGTTCATACACATAGGTCTTCTGTCACCTTTGCACAACTTTCTGAACATTAGGAATGACCATTCTTAAGCTTGAAAGAGGTGACCCTTGAAAATAATAATCAAACAGCACTACTGGACCCCACTTCATTCCATCCCATAGGATCATGTCCCATAGGATTCTTTCAAAAGGATCCCTAAACAGACCAAACTCTGTTCTCCCTAAGTTTGGAGTTGTGATCTTGTTGCTTATCTTGTTTCCTTCTCTTAGGAGCCTGATGGTTTCTGTAATCTTTTTTTTCTATGTTAATAACAATATATATAATTAGTTGTGTATATTTATATATTATATAAACAAATATTTACATAATATTTATCAAAATAACATACTTAAATAATGTACTCATATAATACATATTACAGAACATATATATAATTTTCCATGATAACTATATGAGATATTTTCAAGCCTGTGTAAATTAAATCAGGTTTATATTAAATGGCTTCCTGGGCAAGGTGTTGATTCTATTTAGGTGTCAATTCCATACACAAAAGAGATAGTCTCTAGACTTTCAGAGCATAGTATCAATTTATAGAAAAATACTCTACCAACACTAAGGCAGATTTGACTTCTACTTGCAAGAGGAAACACTACCTGAAATGGCATAGTCTCCATTTGGTGATGCTACAGTTATTGCTGATGCATTGCCAATGCTCTCCACCGGCCCCAGACCAACATGATTACTGAAACTCAGCACGTGCCATCCCATAACTTTTGCAAGCTGCTGAACTGCATGTACTTGGTGCTGTGACATCTGAAACATAATAAGAGGTTTGTTTTCTGTTCAGTATTTGCAGACCACAGAAAGAATTGCCTATGGGGTTAGGCAAGCCTGTTTTCTGTACAACAGTTACTTATGAAAGTGACTTTAAGTTCTCTGCTTTCAGAGAAACTTTTTTTTGTATGAAGTTTATGTTATTTAAATTTAAATCAGTTCCTCCACAGAGAAGACCACTCTGTTGTGCAGTCAAATTAATTTTTCATAGGTATATATGCTTAGCCATTTTATTTAAGTATTGCTTTCAATTCACAAAAATCTTTATTTAGGTCTCAAAAAATTAATTTCTAATCAATCCTGTCTTTCAATAGAAACAAGACTTCTGCTGTAAAATATATAAAAATATGAGAAAGTATTAGAGAAAATTCAGAAAAAAAAAGTGAGGTTCTCACATGCATGATTATCTCCATTAATGCTCAAGTGTAAGCATGGAGCTCTAACAGCTTAGGAGTTTAAATGCTACTGTTTTCCTGTATCATGACTTAACCCTTGTAACAAGGAAGTATCCAGCACAGTTCAGCAGTTCTCTGTGAACAAGTCTGACAGCACTTGACCAAAAAGACAGGACCTCAGCAGAATCTGTTTTGACTTGTTTTCTGTGTCATGGAGCTTTATATAACTGCAACAGGCCAACCACTGTTATTAAAGACCTATTTTGACTATTTATAATGCATAGTGGGGAGATTGTTACTTCTGAATAAAACCAGCAGGTTGTTCTAAGCCATTAAGAAAACAGAGGTCATTCAAGTATCAGCTGATTTAGTAACAACTGATGCAAAGTGAGCATTAACAGACAATGTTGAAATGACAGTAATTGTGGGTTAATTAAGAACTTGGCTACAGTAAGTTTCATATACAGAAAACCTTATTGTCTGCTATGATTACCAGTGGCTTGTTTCTCCCACAATGAGCTGCATAAAGAAATGTATTTTAAATGGGAGGGAAAAATTATTACGACTACTGACCCTAGTAAAAAATGGCAATATATTTTAGTGACATTTGCTAAAGACTCTACACAAACATAGTGAAAATTCAGTCATCCAGCTTCCCATCTTCACTATCTTAATTTGAACTTTTTAATATTTTCTAAAGATAAAAGTGAGATTTTAACTTCTTCTGTTTCCCAAACATCATGAGAAAGGAAGAATAACATATGTGAGTCTACCTGAGATAAAAGGAAATCCTGCAGTTCTTGCTCTTGATGGGACAATGTAATAACTCTTCCATCTCTATGCACAACTCTGATTTGTTCAACTCCGATGTTCAGCTGTAGTTGAATGGATCTTTGAAGACAAGATCCATATTTATTCAAAAAAGCATTAAAATACTTAGGAAACTAAGAACACAGAATTCCACCCAGTCATTGACAAAAATTCCTAACACATATGGTGCAAAGTCTACAGAATGTGACAGTAACTCCAAACATTCCAATTTCATCAGTCACCACAACAGCTCCCTCTATACGGCAGGTGACATATTCTGTGGCATGCTCCTACCACTTGCTCAGGTCAAGGAAGCCTCACAGCTCCCTGCCTGCCCCTGTGCCCAAGTTTCCTTCCAGCTGTGCAGGGGAAAATGGTGTGTTCTATGCTACAGACTTGGGCAGCTTATGTACTCTAGAACCAAGACTGGAAATGCACCAGTGACTGCAGGTTGCCCCACACTGGGGTCACAGCCAGAGAGCACTGCTTCAAATGGAAAAAAAAAAAAAAAAACCAAAAACCAAAAAAACCCACTGTTGATGCATTAATGAATTTACTGCTGGTCAGTCTGCAGGCATTCATTTCTGGAACATGAAACTCGTATTTCGGTAACAACGTGCATAATTATTGCATGAATTACATGAGTTCCACATTTCAGTACCTATGCAACTGAGCTAGGACTGAGCATTGATCAGTTTTCCATGACCAGACTGGAATTCTGAATCCAGCACATCAAATGATACTGTGTATTCCGCCATCTCTACCCACAGTAAATTTCCCCCCCCCTCCCCCGCCAAGTGTCCACTCCCATCTTAAATTTCATCTCTGAAAGGAAACTGTACTAATTAAACACGGACTAAATATCTTCATTAGAGGGTAAAGTGGGTGAAGTTTTCTTAAGGTGACTGCTCACCCCACCCACAGTCAGGTCAGAAAAACAAACACACACAAATAATGGGCTCCTACTTGATTCTGAAGAGACCCTAAAGCTTTAAAGCACAGTGTGAATACATGTTGCCTTTGCTTCATGCTTCTGCAACTAAAAGAACGTGCATTCTCATACTTACTTGCATATCTGCTCATATCCTTGAGAAGTTATTAGAACTTTAACACTGGATTCATAAACATCATTGATATTGGACCAGTGAGCCTGAATCTGAGGATCCTCAATACGACTTGCCAGACTGTCAATGGTTCGAGCAGTTCTAGAAGATAAAGCCATATTCCACACACACTAATCCAGGCAGTTTGTGCTGTTATCTTGCTTACAGGAAGCAAGGAGGTTATTAGATTTAACAGAAACATGTGAGTCAAAAATCTGTTTCAGCACTGTTCTGGTGCCAATGAAGAACACTTGTTTATTCTGTACATTTCTCACACATACTGCAGCAGTATTGAAGCGGTATTAGTCAGCATCAGCTACTGCACTGCTAAGAATACTAAGAAAGGATTTATGCAGTTTGAGATAAGTAGAGACAATTATCAGCAACTTCCATTGCAACTGTCCCAGAGATCTCAAAGAAATCTGGTATTTTTTCTTTGTACTAGCTCCATGTTGTTTGGGTGTATTTTTTCATAATTTTTGGTTCTTAATACTACAAAAAAAGACTGTAATAACAGTGAAGGAAACAGCAGCTAGTTTTAAGAACATTTAAAATAACTCAATTATATTCTACATAATAGTAAATGTTTCTGTTATAAGAGTATCTTGTGACTCACCTTCGTCTCAGAAAGATATGCTTTGCCTGTTTTATGATCTTTTCCAGAAGTCCTTCATTTGACTGTAAAGAACTGATTTCATTTTTATCAAAAGCCTGGGGCCCTGCAAGTCTCATTCTCTTATGGCCAAAAGGTGCACTGGCTGGATGTGGCATCACTGTCGAGCTCAGGGTTTGCTTGTGACACTGCAACAACCAACAAAAGTTATACAAGGAAAGAATGAGATAACTCACCTGCAAGAAATACTATGTATACATGATGTTGCTTCACATCAGGCTTCTCAAGTGTACATATTTTCAGAAAGAGCAATTTTTTTTATTTTATGAACCTGACAGCTCTTTAAAGACAGTTTTTCATACTTTGCTTCCTCCATTTACATGTATCTTTCAAACCTCACAGAAAGTAATTAAAAAAAAATGCTAGATAACAAAAATTTGGAAAATACTTGTTTTATTGTCTTCTTCATAAAAGAAGACTTATTAGTAGGAGCATGGCAGTAGCTAACGACAGAAGACTAATAAGTCTTTTTATACATCTATGGAGACAGAAAGAATGGTCACTTAAAATAAAGGAAATATTTTAGACTAAAAAACTTGAAGTACTAAAAGTTTTAGCAACATATTCACAGTAAAGAAAGAAAACCCACAGGAAAGGTGGGCACTGAGCCAAAGCTTCATGAACCCTATATCAGTGTTTAAAATACTGGACTGTTCCACATGACTGCATGACTTGCAGAACCATGCTCTAAGGAGGTGAACACTCTCTGGAACATGGTTTCAATTCTACTTAGAGATGTAAAATTGTGCTTCTTTCCTGAAGAGAGACAACCTCCACCTCATACCCCAGGTTATTCTGCTAGATTATACAAGAATCTAAATTGCTGAAGAAGAGAAGTGGACTTTAAAATAAACAAAGCTATTGTGGTAATTGATTGTTCCTTCATGAGGGTATTGGCTGACCAGATCTCACTGACAGTGCTTGGTAAGCACTATTAGACACAACAAAAAAAGGCAGAACTGATGAACTCTACAGGAAAAGCTTTGCACACCTTTTGTGAAGTGAGCAGCCAGGTCTGAGGTTAAGTAAAGAACTAGCATTCCATGAAAGTATTAACTGGAACTCCCAAACCACCCACACCCATGGAAACCAAGCAGTAGGCTTCCACAGATGGATGGAGAAGGACTGGCCTCTAGTGGCATACACTAGGCATAAGGCTGAACAAAAGCCCAAAAACTCTGCAGTACTTCAGCCACAGATGCAGTACCTCTCTGATAAGTTGATGCAAATTATGTTCCAGAACATAGAGATGATCCTCTGGATTCTGTTTTTCAGAAGCAGCCTTTTGTGACTTCTTATCATTGGAAGAGTGACACAGAGAAATAGACAATTGCAAACCTGTACAAAGCAGATGGAAAAATATATTTTAAAAAGTGAACACTGACAATTTTCAAGGTTTCTACTGAGAACTGCTTTTCTTCATGTTTTATACTCAGCAGTTTAACAACAGGTATTCACTGTATCAGAGAAAAATCAAAGAATGATGGTGGAGAGCACAGCACCAAAGGCAAGTAGAACTCCATATTCAGTGAAGCGTTGACAGGCCAACTGTGAACTCATCAGGTGCATTTCACATCAATTTCTATGACTCAACCCCATATAAAAAGAAAAGTCCCCAGTACCCCATTCCTTTCTCAGAGGAGGATTGATTAACCATCACTCACATTTTAAACAATCCAGAAACATATGCTCTGCATGACACAATCAGTTGTGTACCCCTTGTAAGAACAGAGGATTCACCACTGACTGAGCTCTTGATGCCGTTTAATTATTCTCACTGAAGAGCATTTGCTTTTGTTCTTCGGAGGACCCATAAACTCAAGTCTTAAATTTCTTTTTACATGCAATGCAGGAGCAATGACTTACGCACAGCTGCAAACTGCCACGTGCACATGGCATTACAGCTGACATTGTAAGTGCTGCTGACAAAAACATAACCACAAAGGAAAACAGAGTACATTAGAAACTACTCTGCATTAGTTGAAATTCTGTTTTTCAAAATCTTTGAAAGTCAAGGAGTTAGTTTTTTCTTTTGTAAGAACAGAGCATTAAAAAAGGCGACATCAATCTGTATTTAAGCAAATAATTGTGGGTTAAGAATCTTAAAAAGCTTCCTACCTGGAAAAGGCTGGGAGATTATCTGATTTTTCACTACAATGTGAGGAATCTGTGATTTAATTTGAACAGCTTCTCGTGACAGCTGAGCAAAAATTTCTTTACATAGAAGAACATTCTGTGCAGTCTCCAACTTTGTCTGCCAGTGTGCAGAACCTGAAAAATATAAATCAATATTTACAGGGGGAAAAAGCAAAGAGAAGCCACCTTTTTGTTCAAATGCCAGATACTATGCAATAGCCAGGTGTGACCACTAAGATAAAGCAGTCAGTACCTTATACACAAATTGAGTATTAGAATTTTCTCTCAGTTAAGCAAGCACTTTAAAACTAATTTTGATTCAATTTTACATATATGTACATCGTGAACTGCAACACCTTTATGGAACAGTGTATTACACTCCCAGACCTTTTGTGAACTCTCCTTATGAACCTGTGCTCCTTAAGCTGTAATTTATTTTCAGCGACACTTCTGGCTTTATTAAATTCACTCTATGATGAACTACCCAATCATGTTCAGTGCATGTATGAGCTTTCACAGGGTTTACAGGCCCAAAATTCTTGGGAGATTCCAGGGTGAGGAAGCACACAAGCTGCACAATGTACCCTCAATACCATATGAAACACTTCATAGTACAGCAGTATGTCTATGTTCAGGACAGCACCAACATCTGTATCACAGACAGCCGTGAAATAAAATCTTGACAGTTTATTTCTACTTTAAACAGTAAAGGATGGCTTTTTAATCTGAAAGTTTATAAATTCACATACTGGCACATACTAAATGAATCAATGTACTATCTGCCAGGTGAACTGTTGGTAATTAACACACACCACCAGCACAGTTTCAGATCCAGATAAAACACATGAGCAACAGACACAAACAATGCATTTTGGGCAGAGTTAAGAGTAAATAATCATTAGTTCAGCTGAATTAATGGGATGTAACTAACTGAAACACAACACCTTGGTTTGATTTCAGTTATGGGCTCAAACTTCCAATGTCTAACAAAAGGGGCTCCAGAATACTCAAAATACAACCCTAATAATTTTGTTTCAGAACAAATAAACACATGAAAACCTGAAGGAGCATGCTTTGAAAGCATGATTTCCAAAGCCCAAGCAGCACCCAAACAGAAAATTTCACTTTAAACAAGGGAAATCTTATTCACTCTTCTTCCCAGCTGTATGCTGAAATTTTCAAAGAAGCATCATGTGTAAACTCATTCCCTGAGAACATATTCATAAAACAACATATAAGCTATACCTGGTTTTGATTTTGGCAAGGGTCTCTTAAAGAGATTGACTGTCCCGAGGTCACCAATGTCTGGTGCTTGTTTTTGGATAGAAACCTAGGCAAGAGAGAAAGTATTGAGTGTTTCTTCTCCGTTGCAAGCATACAAATCTGAAACAAAACTCCACTAGGTTATTAAGGTTTCTCTGACAAACCTTGATGTATGCTGATCCTTCTAAATCACTTGGAATTTGAACATCCAAAGGACAGTAATCCTCAGGTATCTTTTTATCCAGATCAATGTCAGTGTTCTTTATCACCTCAAATGTGCCATGATGAAGAAAAAGGGAACCTGAGTAAAGAAGGACAAAGACATACACATTAAATACTAAGCAACTTCTGCAAATAAAAGAAGTTCACATCTGTTTTGGAAGAATATGTATTTCTGAGTCTCCAAATCTTCACAGCTGCACTTATCTCAAATTTCTTAATGACTTCTTAAAAAACCCAGGTAAATTAGAAAGTTCATGCCACTGTATCAGCATCTCAGTCCTCCACTGCACAATATGTAATATTTTACGGTAAGTTAACTTATCAGTTAAGTATTTAATAATTATGGGGGGAAGCCAAGAGTTTATCGAAATTGAGTCATTAGGTGCAAGAAAGGAGGAAAAAAAGATATTTGGTTAAAAAAAGACAAAAAGTAAATGTGTGAAGTTTTGCAAGCAGGTAGTTAAAGGTACAACACTCTTACTGATTTAGAGGAATTCTGATGATGTTTGGCTAGAAGTCTTAAAACTGTGACCATGTTCTGACTGTAAAAGATAACTGTATAGCCTGTCATTCAGGGACTGATAAAAGCAGATACCCACATTGCTGCTCACCTTTTTCATCCAGGACACAGTTAACCTAGTTCTGGGTAAATCAACTGAAAAAGACTGGGGGTACATGTACAGCTTTTTCATGAACAAATCTAAATTTGTCCTTCCCCTCCTTCATCAATGACAACAGGAACCCAACACATCCAGTCCAGATGTTTGCTTTGTACCTACATCCTAAGTTCTGGGCGAGTCTGTATTCACTTTGTCACTCCACAACAGCCTCTAGAGCCCTGGGCTGGTCACTCCCTTTAAATGTAATCCATGAATTAAGGCATATTCTCAGCATCATTTCTCAGCTGTAGGAATAACAGGTATAATAATCTACCTTCAATGGCACTCTTTAGTCACGTGGTTTAGCTCTACCTGGTGTGAGTTCTGGGGAGCAGGGAGCCACACATCATAAACTTTTTGGGCACCTTCTAACCTGAGATATTCTAGAATTTTCTGATATTTAATAAAAAAAAATGTAACCCACTCCCCACTTTTTTTTTTTTTAAGTACTTTACACACCAAACACAGACAAAAGCCAAGGATTTACAAAGTCTGCCTGTCAACTGATCAACTACACTGCAAATGCAGTATTGTTTTTGTGAACAAATTCTTAGTAAAATACTACACAGTTAGCCTTTAAAATCACCTTCTGGACTGGATATTTTTCCTGATACTAAAACAAGAGTTCTCCCTTAATAAACGTGTCTCATGAATATAATAAATTCACATTGAAATTATTTGAGATATTCCATCTTTTTTTCCAGTTACAAAAAGACAATTTCATAAAATATCCATTCTTGTGAAAAAGATCCTGCTGTTTACCTGCACTTCTGTAGCTCAGATCACCAAGAATTTTATCTCCCACTTTTCTCAGCTTCCAGTGTTGTCTCAGTCTTAGCAGTTCAGAGTTGAAATCTCTTTGTCGCTTATTTTCCTGATTTTCAGCAACTGATTTGGATAATCTTTCTGCACCTTTCAACAGGATCTGAGCTGCTCCAGCTAATGACTTCTTCTTTGAAATCAGCTGTAGAAACTGAGGATTCTAGTACCAAAACCAACGAGATACTTGCACTTTAATTCACAAAAGATTATTTATTATTAATATCTATATTTATTTATTATTATTAATGGAAACTAACTGACAATGATTGATAAGTTGTTTTTGCTGGGTGCCCAGTAACTTATTCAGAATTACTTTCATATCAGCATTATACAGCTGGAAGTAGCATTTTTTTTGAGCATTAAAATAGCATTTTGACTTAGAGCTTCAGCAAAGAGGCTTCTGAAATTGGCCTCAATGCCCATTCCCAGCATTCCTCTGATCCCTCAAAGCACGGCACTAGCACACCAAAGTAAATATTTTGATAAATTTTGTACTGATCACACCTGAAAAAAAAAAAAAAAAGTCCACTGGAATAAAATCTTTAGCATCAAGCCACAGAAAGTGCTCAACTAGGTACAACATACTTGTTTTGGAGGAAGGGGATCCTGCCCGACTGGATCTAGAGTCATGAACTTTTTATCCTTCACAATGCTAAGAACGTCATACAACACACACATCTCAGTCAAGGCACTTCTTAAGTTGTTCCTCACTGAATCCCAAGGCCAGAGGGATGGCTGGAACTTCACCAACCCTAAATATAAAACAAAGGAAAAACAAAGGACTTTAAAAAGCTACGCTGTAAGGCTCATTTTTGAACAACAGACAAATCATAACGACACGAAATACAACACGATATCCTATCTGCTGCTGTCCTTTCCCACTACGCTTTACTGGAGCTCTGTCACGAATGTTCTGACCTGCCCACCGCTGGGGGAGGCAGGCCAGGCCCAAGCACCCACGGAGCTGCAGGCCGGCACCGCCACAGCTCGGCGGGCCTGCAGCAGCTGCATCCCATCGTGAGAGCTCAGTCTGCCGGCCCTTCTCACCTTCCTCATCCTCCGGCTCGCCCGGCTCGGNCCCCCGCCGAGCCCGGCTCGTCCTCCTCGGAGCCGGAGCCCTGGCTGAAGTCGATGCGCTGCGCCAGGCGCGCCAGATTCTGGGACATGGAGAGCGGCTGGAGGTATGTCTCGCTGCCATCCAGCCCCACCTCCTGCACCTGCTTCTCGCACGCCGACTCGATGCTGATGCGCACGGCCGGCACGCCCGCCATCTTGGAGCGACCGCCGCCCGCACTCGGCAAGGGGCGGGGCCAGCGCCGGCGGGCCCGGGAGGGGGCGGGGCCAGCGCGGGCCGGGCTCGGCCTTTTCCGGAGGCGCTCGCGAGGGAGCGGGACCGGTGCCGAGCGAGCTCGGCCATTTCCGGAGAGAAGTCGGAAGGAGGCGGGGCCAATGCCGAGTGGGCTCGGCTGCCTCCGGAGGCGCTCGCGAGGGGGCGGGGCCAGCGCGGTGAGGGGGCGGTGCAGAGCGCAGCAGCTTCGAGCTGCTGCCGTTTTGTTCTACGGCCTTGTTTTTGGCCAGAAGTTGGTTTCATGTCCCGTTCTAAACATAAGTTCACCTCTGGTTCTCTATCGTCAGCTGTGGTCACGCAGGAAGCTCAACCAAACAAAACCAAAACATACAATAACATTGCCATTAAATTACGGTTTGAATTCGGTCATAACTCCAATGACACGTACCCTCCGAGTTCTGCCCTTTGACACAATTAAAAAGGCGGCGGCTTACTGTTCTCTATTTATTCTTAAATCTGGTAAGTGCGCATAATTGACAGCATTACAAAAATCAACATTTTTAGTCGAGGAAGATGAAATCGGCCGCTGGGGCTCAGTCTCTGCCGACGAGGTGCGTCTCCTGGGGCCGGTCGATGCGGAAGAGCAGCTCGGCGGGCTGGAAGTAGCCTAGGTACTGCACGCTGTCCGGGCTGGTGTCCTGGTGGTAGTGCCCTCCTTCCCCGTGGTGGCTGAAGCAGTGCGTGTGCTCCACACGCAGATCGAAGCCCTGCCACCAGACAGAAGCCCGTCAACAACGCGTTCGTGGGAACGGCATGTGAAAGTCATGGGACAGCCTATCCTAATGCCTATTTCCACACATCTCCAAACGTTAAGCAGTGAACACTTGTGAAACCAATAAGACAGAAGCATTTAGAAACCCTGGCAGCTCCCAGCTTTTGGTATTAATCTGTCTGAGATCTCCTTTTTAAAGTGTTGTTTTTTTTTTCCCCCATCTTTCTTTCCATTGGGATTAAATAATGAAGTCATACCAAGGAACTCCTACTGGAAATCAAACCCCTTTGCACTGAATTGTCACAGGCCTATTTTAAGGGCTTTTTTTAAAGGAACTGTCTCTACTCCAATTCTGAGAGCCAGCTTAGATCAATATGGGAAGAACAGTGAATAAAACAGCAACTAACATCCTAAACCATGAGATCAACACCACCAGTTTTGTGTATCATAGAATGGGTTGGGTTCAAAGGGACCTTCGCAGATTATGTATTCTAACCACACTGTCATAGGCTGGGACATCTTCCATTCAACCAGCTTGCTCAAAGCCCCATCTAAACTGGCCTTGAACACTTCCAGGGATGGGGCATCCACATGTTCTCTGGGCAACCTGTTCCACTGTCTCTCCACACTTAGCCTAATTTTTTTTTTCTGTATGTCCAATCTAAATCTGTTCTCTTTCAATTTAAAATCCTTGCCTCTTCTTTTGTCACTACATGTCCTGCTAAAAAGTTTCTCTCCATCTTTCCTAAACCCCTCCTTTAAATACTGGAAGGCTGCAATAAGGTCTTTCTGGAGCCTTTTCTTCTCCAGGCTGAACAATGTCAGCTCCCAGTCTCTCCTTCATAGGAAGAAGTACTCCAGCCCTCTGCTCATTTTCATGGCTCTCCTTGGTCCCTGCTCTAACAGATCCACATCCTTCTTGGGACCCCAAAGCTACATGTAGCACTCCAGGTGGGGTCTCATGAGGGAAAGAATCACCTTGCTTGACCTGGCCACACCTAGATTGACACAGCCCAGGACAGGATGAGTTTTCTGGGCTGCAAGGGGATACTGATGAATAGTGCTGTGGCACTGGAACGCCATTGTCTACTGCTCTCTTCGTAGTGACACTCAAACATTTCCAAAACTACAGGCCTAGCCAAGTGCTGTTAGGCCTGCAGGGGATGCAGACAGGAGAAACCCAGAGGCATGCACCACACAAGCTGCACTGGTTCTGAAGGGAGCAGCGGCCTTTCAAAGGGAGTGTCAGTGGATTATGGGAGGTTACACACAGTTTAGCCTTAGGCCAAAGGCTGCCACATAATGACACAATAAAAATCACACCTTTGAATATATTTAAGCCTACAGTATGTCCCATTTACCTCTGGAAAGAACGTCTTTATATCACTTATGACTGCATTGTTATTTATAAAATAGTCATTTTCATCTATGGTTTTCTGGTTACTTTTAAACAAACAGTTTTCCTAATTATGAACACCTTAATGGTTTTTGAAACTAGATTGGTTTTTATCCTGAATTATTTGCTGTTGGATTTGGTGCTTGTGAAAGATGCTAGGTAAGTTTCCAGCATGTGGCTTTGTGGACTTCAATTTACATCAGCAACGGGACACATGCTTCATGTCTTTTGACACAGCATTAGCAGAGGGAGTTCTTATGAAAGCAAACTACATAGACACGTGGCTGAACCACCTCCCATGCTCTTGACATTTCTCCCAGTGTGGTCAGCAGTGAATGTAAACTGCACTGTTGGGCTTGGCATGCAAACACTTGCATACAGGAAACTGGAACAGAACCATGAAGTTAATCCACTATGAACAACCTGCTAGGCTTCAGAACAGATTGACCTATCCTCAATTCAAACAATTCACAGAAATGAGAAGCTTCTCAACCATTGCCCCAGCTCTGGAAGAGTCAAACACAATATATATACACACTCCCATTCTTAAAAGGAAAATCACATCCAAGACAAAATTCATTTCAGGTCTCAGTCTATACTTAGAAATGAGAGAAAGAGACTCACCGGATCTCTGGAAACTATTACTGGCTGACAAATCAGTGGAGCCTTCATTTCAAAGAATTTGAGCCAGTTATTTACATCCTCATCAGTTTTCAGAGGACAGGCAGAAAATTCGGGAGGCTAGAGCAAAAATAAAGGCTTTCTTAGTAAGATACTTGCATCAGGATACTTTTTCTCTCATAACTTTGCTTTTTATCTCCCCATTATTCTGTTCATTTTCCTTCTTGACTGAAAGAAGCTCACCAGTGTCCACCACTCTGTTTCTGCCAGAAACATTAGTAACCAGAATATTGGGTCTTTCACTGCACAGGAAGTGGGAGAACTACTGAAGTGAGGATGCTCCTCCTCCTGGTACATTTTAGAAGCTCAGTTATTTTTTAAAAAGTTTAATGCTTCTTTTAAGTATCATCTGAGTTTATGTATTTAATTTCAATTTGTTTTACAATAGTTCTCTAGTTCTTTAGCTGCTCACAGATTTCCAAAGATGACGGCATTAATGACAAATAAAACAGAATTACTAGTTTTGTAACACTGATTTTGTAATGTCAACTCCTTAGTTTAATACAGTGCTATCCTAATAGTTTATGCATACATTTAGAAATACAAAACAAAGTGAAGGAACTAAGATGTTTCACCCTGATTTATACCTCTGATTCCAGGAGGACAAGAAAGTTGCATGCACTGAGAACAACGTACCATAATGTGAATCTTTGCTTTCCCCTTCTGAATGATAAATGTTCCACCCATCCCAACTGGCTTTTCTCCATAGTGTTTCTCTAAAGTCTGTCTCAGACAGGACACAAAGTTAAGCTCCCCAGTTCTTCCATTGGCTTTCACTTCAATGACCTGGAAGATAAAAGTCAGTTTGTCACTGCCATCTCCTGCTGCAATAGTCTGAAAAGGTCTGTGAAAGCTGCTCTGAAATTCTCCCAAGCTCATAACCCAAGATTACTTTTTGAAAAGGTAAGCTTCCATGCAAGTGCTGCTGCAAGTGACCATCTTTACAGTATGTGACCATCTCTCTTTTCCTTAGTTCTGTTCAATGCTAGCTTTGCCTGTTAAGGCAGCTGGCAGCAAGAGATTTCTTCATACATGAGATAGTGGCTTGAGCAACTCCCTTCTGTCCACCAGCTGCCTTCCACTCTGTCAGAAAAAAGCATTGGGTAACAGAAGAGACTGTTCAATTTCTGTGCAGCAGTCAGGTTTTTGACTGTTCTGCCAGCACCTCTCTTAGTGCTGGCAGTGTCAGGAGAAGCACTTGTGCAAAGAACTACCTAAGTGCGCACATCTCATTTACACAAGTACATTTTGCACCGTTACCTTAAGTCACTGCTAGTTTGGATTGGATTTGGATGAATTATATATGATGGAAAAAGTTTAGTAAACTAATACCTACCCCTCAACAATTCAAGTGCTTCTGTTTCCACTAATTCTTCCCCTCCATCACTGGCATCAGTTCTTTATTTTTGCATGTTTCTCTTGTGGAATTACTACTTTACTATTATCACAGAACACTGTTAGGAGAACCATGAGTTTCCTTTCAGTCCCAAAAAACTGCAAAGTCAGCTTAGATCAAAGTACGTACCTTACCAGGTTTGCCCTCACTGGCATAAAGGTTGGCCAACAGTCCAAACTCAAAATCAGTGTATTTACTGCTGTACTTCTCAAGCAGGCACCCCTTATCTGCAGGATTTATTTGAGCAACATAGCTCCCATTTACAGCAGGCTTTTTTTCACTCTTAGTCTGAGCAATAGGGATAAGCTGGGCAAAAGAACATATAAGAATAAGTCAATAAGAACATGTAAGAATCAGCCAAATTAACTGAACTCACATAAATGTGATTTAAGCTTTGGACCATGATCCCAAAAAAAAAATCCACCTCATCACACAGCTCTGTCTCTCAGGATGAGGTAAGAAAAATGCACTAATATTGTAATGGAATTTAAAGGTCCAGAAAACAGGTCTACTTTTTCTGAACAATTAAACTTAATGTTTTATAAAGATGAATACTGGTGTTAAAAAAAAAAACAAAACAACAAAAAACAACCCCACAAAAAAACCCAAACCAACCAACCAACCAAACAAACAAACAAAACAAAAAAAAATAGTCTGCATGCAAGTATTGGAATTCTATGTAATACTCGCTCAGTGCATAAGAACAACCACTATTTATAGTGGCCCAAATTTAATGCTGATATGGACTATCTCATCTGCCAAAATATCTATCAAAAGGAGATACCAAAACCAATTTTATGCCTGAAAAAACTGTGATTAACCAAAGTCTCCATAGGCAATAGTTTTTGTCTCCTATCCTTCCTGCAGTTTTTAATTTTCTGTGTGGTTTCTTTAAAATTCACAACAGTGAAACAAAGTCATCCAAGAGGGCAAAATACAGGGATTATTTCAAAGGCATCTACCAGTAAGTCTGAGAGGCATTTCTAAATCTTGGAATTAAAACCTCTGGTCAGGTCTTTGTCAATCAGTTTCAAAAATCATGTTTCTTGCATGATTCGAGGTAATCACGTGTTTCTTGAAGAATTACAAGTTAATTATAATTACAAGTTAATTATAATTACAAGTTAAAAACTAATCTTTATTATCTTAGAACTATGCACCTCAGTGGATGCCCTTCATCTCAGCTCCTTCGAATGTGTTTTATGTGTTTGTGGTGAGAAAGTGTTTATTAAATACATTGTTGTATGGGGAATATTCAGCACGATACTGCTCTACTGTTATGATACTTCCATTAATTCATTGAGAACCATCACACTTACATACTGACCTCAGCATTTATTCCAAGAACTTTGGATGAAACAGCTCCAGCTCCAAGAATGAAAGCTCCAGGCAGCTCTATGTCCTTTGCAACTGTATTTAGATCATAGACCTGCAAAAGAAAAACAATACTTCCATCCTCCGAAGTGTCCAAGGCTGGGCTGGTATCTCTTTGTCCTTAGTTTTGTTTACTTGCTTTTCTTTTGACAAGTGTATTAAACCCCACAGCTACAGGGAAAAACTTACTTTTTCTTTCTGTGCAATAGGTATGAGGTAAGGAACACCTCCCACATCTGCTATCCTAGGCTTTCCGCAGATTCCTGGAAAAATACAGCCAGTTAGCTTGGTAAAATCTTTTTTCCCAATAACCTCCAATAAGCACACATTCTAACACAGCAAAGAACTGGTTCTTTAAACACTTCAAACCCTTGAGAACACTATTTCCTTAACATGCTTAGATAAAGTGTTGAACTAGTAAGAAGTCCAAGCCCTAGAATTATTCACAGTAGGATTTAATGCTGCACAATGTACAGTAAAATAACATTCTCTAAGCACAAAAAAATATTGCCAGAGAGGACAACACTTTCCATTTGCCAGTTCTCCAGTAACACCTTCACCACATAGTGGAGATCTCTGCTGGGACTCCACTTGCAAAATTTTAGCAAAGCTGAAAGCTGTCTCAGGACAATTCATCCCACTTATTTGGATATGTATTTTAAGAAGGGATGAACAACCTCTTGGAGGTGTTTCTTTCACACTGATGACAGAGGGAACTCAGATGAGTAGCACAGATGATGTCTATCTTCCAGACAGCTAGTGTTAAAGAAGATGAATCCCATTCAAAATAAGAGTTTCTCTTCATTGACATACATGAATTTAAAAATTAATGGAAGCACAACTCCTTAGGTTCAGATAGTGATTGGCATGATTATAAAAAATTTCTCCATCTGAAAGTACATTAAATAAAGCTTATGAAACAAGCAGGTATGCAATGATAGGTTAAGAAAAAAAATTATGACAAGTACTTAGTAATGACTTGTCCTTGTTCATACATCAACTAGGAAGTAAATCCAGAAATAAAATGTAGCTCTCCTCTCATGTATATTCTTTGCCTGAAATACATATTAAGCTCTCTCAACATCTTTAGAGGATCAAAACTAAGCAGGATCGTGCAGAAAGGACTGGAGAAATCTTAGTGGAAGACAGGACTGCTAGGTTACCTTTAGCAGGAAAGTTGAAGGGCTCCTGAGTCAGATCAGGACAGTCTACAACAGAGACTTGAGCATCAGCAAAGTTCTCTTTAAGCCCTTTCTGCAAAACTATAATAAAGAATAATGGCAAAATTATTGACAATGAAAAATTACCAAGAGTCTGACAAGTTTCTAACAACAATAAACACATCTGTTTGGGCTTTATTTATGCAAGATATATTACTTATGCTTACCCTAAGTAACTCCATTGATTTAAATGTCTGCAGGCACTTGTTACATTACTCTGAGCTTTAGAGAGGAGCAAAAGTTTGTTCGGATAATTGTTTGCTACGTTAATTAATTTTAAGAATTTAAAAAACATTTTCAGTGAAATACATTGACTATTTGCTCCAAGTGGCACTGGGAGCAGCACAATGTGAAATAACATGGGTAAACTTCAATCACATTCAGCAGTGAGTTTGCTTCAAAGAGCAGGCAGTTACATCCATGGTCAAATATGATGCAAGAGCAAAGGAGGAAGCAGGATTCAGCTGAAGCATCAATCAGTTCTTGCATCCATTAACCAGACAGTTTGCAATAGCTTAATTTAATATCAAACTGTCTCTGGCTCTCTGGAAATTTCTACTGCCATGGGATACTGCCTATCATGTTTATGCTCTTGTGGAGATTCTCTGGCAAGCACAACTGTCGCAGCAAGACAGATGATGAATGGTGTTGGTGGTAATGAACCAAATCTAAAATTTTTGGTTTGCTTCATATCAATGATTTTTGGGCTCAGAACTTGCAAAGTCACTCAAACAACAGGGAGGATTAGATGAGTGCATTGTTTGGAAACAGTGTCCAAACCTTTAGTGTGGAATTGTTTTCACACAGACTGCTTCAAATACTATGTTGAAAGGTCCAGGTTCTTTCATGGCTAGAGGTCTGCTTTGACAGATGTCTCAAACTAAAGAACAGAACAACCAGTCTGTGATCTCAAATCAGGTGGTTCCTTATTTATGCAGAAGACTTCCCTGTGCCTTTCTTTTCTCCAGCCATACATTACTTCTTGAGATCAGATTTACCAAGCTGTTGACCAAAAGGGTCAGTAGCTGGTACTTGGTACATTTCTAAATACATCTCAGTACCTTCTGGTAAGTGGACAAGGACAGTAAAAGGGCACTCCTCAAATTATACCCAAAATCTGAACAGCAACACAATTCCCAGCTTATAGAAGATCCTCAGGACAGACACGGGGGGAAAAAAGGAAAATTCTGCTTTGTGATGAAATTTTTCTGATACTATTTAAAGCTGTTCTACTGCAAGTACACGGTGTGCTCTGCAGAGCTTACAGGTCTACAGCAGCCTGGCCTACTGCCCCAGTCTGACTGGGTTAGAAAAGCATTGAGAACCCCCCAGGGCACTGCTGGGACCACACGATCTCAATACATGGAAATGTCTAGCTCACACAGATTCAGGAAAGTCGCAAACTGAACTCAAGGATCAATCCAAAAGACAAAAAAACCTTTAGTAAATCTGCTGCAGGGGAGAGACTGCCAGAAGGAGTAATGTCTTTCTACTAGGGCAAGAAAAGGAGCTCATGAGCAACTGGGTTGAATCCAGAAGTCCCTTCCAACCTCAACCACTCTGTTATTCCGAGCACATCTTGTGAAGGCTTTACAAAGCGGTAAACTAAAGAAGATGTTTCCTGCAGCCCTGTTCTAAGGCAATCACCAAAGGAGAAGCCAACTAGGTTCAGCAAGAGGATCTGCCACGCTACACTGCATCTTGTTGGTTATGTTGAGTCCTGAAAAAGAAAGAAATAGCAGAAGGTAGAGGACGACAGATGATCCTGTATGTGTAAAGAAGTTTGGTGTGAAGTGGTCAAACTTTCACAACCTGCACACAAATCTGCATATGCAGCAGTTTTAAAGGGATTGAGAGCCTGTCTGTGTGTTTAAATATCTTGGGGGCTTGGAGGAGGAGTCATTGTTTGCTCTAAGAAAATCATCACTTAAAGAGGAATAGGTAAATAATTCTTTAACTCTCAGCGTGCTAAAAGCAGGAATCTGCCTGTACTAACTGTAGAAGGACTTTGGTGTGAGCTTTAAGATAAGTTTGAAGTGAACTTTACAAGTCTGTATAAAGTCACACATTGCATTACTTACCCCCAGCAAGCTCCTCCAGACTTGGCACGTGAAAAGCAAACCTTTCGACTTTGGCCATTTCTTAGTCAGTGCTGATTTCTTCAGGTAAGAAGTTACAGTACAGCACACTGCAGAGTGACTGGTCTGCCAACAAAGATAATAGTTTAACAATTAAACATACTCCTTTCAACACATTAATTCTTTTTCAATTTCACTCAAGAACGCATAGAAAAAATAGAACTGTACTTCTGCCATCACAGGCGAGACTGACAGCTTCAATAGTAGTGTTAAATTTCTCATGCACTTTGGAAGAAGATGTATCTGTCAGCTCTACAGCTGGCTCAAGGCATTACATATATTAGTCCTTAAGCTGACAACTGGGTGTAGGAAAAACACATCCTACTCTGATTGCAGTTCAAGGGATCAGGAGATTTGGGTATCTTTTTGTAAGCCTGGAGTCACAAGAAAGTTTTGAAAGAAGCTTGAGCTTTTCTGAGCACATCAGCTGCCTGCTAAGGTCTTCCCAACCTTAATGTTTACTTTTTCAGAACTGGCTATGGTGGACTTTCAACCCCAGCTGTGACCGTGGTCTCCAATTGATTCTGGGCATGTGTTTCCCCTTCCAGAGAGGAACAGGCTAGCAGCAAAGTAGAAATCAACAGCAGCAAGTTCTGCAGTGCAGGTACAGAGCCTGTAACAAAAAGTTTTGAACATGAGTTTAAGAGCCCCTTCACAATTGAACTGTACTTCAGTCAGCCTTGCAAAGACAGCTAGAAGGGCAAGCCAGTAGCTTGGGACAGAAACAACTGATAGTACACTACTTAAAACTCTGCTGCAGCAATCATTAACTCCTAAGGCACATTCTTGCTGCACACAGCAATAAAAAATAAAATGGGTCCCATTTACCCAGATCTTAGGTGTTGAAGGAAAAAGCCAAAATCCTAACTTAATTCCTAGATCTGACTGAGTCTTTGTTAGGAAGGACTATGGTGTGAGACAGCTGCTTATGTACAGTTCTAGCTTCTGTTTTAAAAAATCCTAACTTTTATGACTGTCAAAAAATGAAACTGTCCTTACACCATCAGCCTCTTAAGTCTGCATAAAGGAAAAAAAAAAGTGGAAAAAAAAAAAGAAATAGGAAGATAAGTGGGGAGATAGTAGCAGTCTGAGATCCTTAAGCTCAATGCTCAGCTACCCTAAACTTGTAGCAAGAAGTAGAGAAAGGAAGAAAGTCTACAACTTGTGTATTCATCTGAGAACGCAGATGAAAATATGAACCATTAGATTAATTATGTGTGTGGGGTGTCTATTATCAAACCCTGAATTGAAATTAACTTGGAGGATTAAAGCCATAAAGGAGAGATTATAGGAAGGTTAGACACGAGTCGGGGAGGAGGGTGGTGGGGGAAGAAATATGAGTGGAAAAAACTGAACATGGCAGTTGTGAGAGAGGAATTTATCGATGACACCAAGAAGAGCAAGGCATCCACAGATGCAGAAGCCGTACTTCTCGCCTGGGGCGGTGAGAGGAGATCCCGTACGGGGCAGACGAAAGCTGCTGGGCAGCAGAAGCAACTGCTTGAGCGGCTGGGATCCGGGGAAGGGACGGCTCACGGCGGGGTATAAACAGGCGAGCGAGGCGAGGCTGGGGTCCGCAGGGACAGAGAGCGTCCTGGTAGGCAAAGGCAACGAAGAGTACTGGAGCGAGGGAGCGCTAGAGCCGGCAGCAGGCTCAGCATGGCTGCGAGGGAAAGGACGGGCTGCTCAGGCTGGAGCAGCCGGCTCGGAGGAGCCCGCGCAGCGCGGGGAAGGATGAGCAGCGCAGCAGAAACAGGAGCTTCTCACCGGGTGGGAAGCCGAGGGAACCTGCCCGATCTCTGCCACGCACCGACCGGAGCGCACGTACCTGCCCTGACGTCCGCGACCGGCACAGCAAGGCAAGGCAAGGCAANCGGCCCGGCCCGGCCCCGCCGCCACTCCCAGCATGGCGCCGCCCTCCCGCCCTGCCTTCCCTCCTTCCCGTCGGCCCGCGCGCCTCTCGCGGGAGTTCAGCGCTATTTAAGGCGCGGGGCGGCCATTGCGCGCTCTCTGTAGCGGGAGGCGTGGGCAGGTGTGTGCGGCTGGATCCGCCGCCATCCGCGCTGCGGGGCCGGCACCGAGGGACCCGGGGTGGGGAGAGGACAGTCCGGGCCGCGTGGGTCGTGCCCCGAGGACCGGAGCGTGTGGCGGCAGTGGGTGAGGAGCCCCGCGGGAGCGGTGCGGGCCAGATGTCCCGGGCCCGCGGTGATCTACTGCGTGCCCGCCTTCGAAAGGCGCGCTGCTGGCAGCCTAGCCTGGCGAGGGGGAGAGTGGTGTGCCTGGCGCCTTTGTCAGGTTCTTCAGAAAGTTGAGATGGTTGTTTTTCTTCCCCAAGGGGTCTGCGTGTTGTGCCAGCGCTGCAGGCCGGAGCTGCGGTGGAGGCCGCGAAGGATGCTGCGCTGCGACTGGTGAGTACTGGGCAGGGCCTGTGCGGCCAGAGTGGCATTGCTGCCTCTGTCCTGGCTCTGGCGTTGGTTGGTTTTGTGTCTGGGCTTTGTGTTTGTCAGGCCGTGGGTGAACCAGTGTTAGCGGTGTGTCTGCATAGGCATAAAGGGGCTGGTGCATGAGTGTGTCTTGTGAGGGGCCCAAAATAGAACGCAGGATTGGAGGTGTGGCCTCACCAGTGCCCAGTACAGGGGGACAATTCCTGCCCTGCTGGCCACACTACTGTTGATCCAGGCCAGGGTGCCATTGACCTTCTTGGCCACCTGGGCACACTCTGGATCGTGCTGAACTGCTATTGTCCAGCACCCCCGGGGCCTTTTCTGCTGTGACCCAAGCGCAGGACCCGGCACTTCATCTTGTTGAACCTCACTCGGTTGGCTTGAGTCTATCAATCCAGCCTGTGCAGGCACCTCTGCAGAGCTTTCCTGTCCACCAGGAGATCAGCATTCCCACCCAACTTGGTGTCGTCTGCAAACTGCATGAGGGCGCACTTAATCCCTTTTTGAGGTCCTCAGTGAAGACATTAAACTGGTCTGGCCCCAGCACCTGATCCCTGGGGAACATGGCTTAAGATCATCTCCCAACTGGATGTGACTCCTTTCAGCACCACTCTCAGGGCCCAGCCATCCAGCTGGCTCTTTGTGCAGTAAACAGGGCACCCATCAGAGCCATGAGCAGCCAGTTTCTCCAGGCAAATGCTGTGAGAAATGCTGTCCAAGACTATACTAAGTACTATGCCTTACTCTCTTCACTACGTGAGTCACCTGGTCAGGTAGGAGGTCAGGTGGGTCAGTTGGGACCTGCCTTTCCTGAATTCATGCTGTGCCTGATCCTTTGGTTGACATCAGAATGTGCCCTCACGACAGTCTGCTGCATGTTATGTGAGAACATTGGATGTGTTTGCTATAGTGTCTTGATGCTGAACTGTGTGTAATTACATTTGAAATATTAATGGGTATTATGATTAGCTTGTATAGTTCTAAAAGGCTCAGTAAAGTTAGAGAAATACAGGGCTAGTAAATTACTTGACAAGCAGGTAAAATAACTTTGGGCTATTGCCGAGGAAAACCAGGTTCCAGTCACTTTTGTATAGACTTTGGCCACTGAAGAGCTGGATTGTGTTGTCTTGCAGATTCAAATGAAAATTAACATTTCAGCATTGAGGCTTGTCTCTGAGTTGTCTCTGAGGAACAAATAAGTGTTGGATTGTTAAGAGCAGGAGATTTTAGGTGTTGTCCAGCTCACTAAGGAGCAGAGGGAAGATAGCATTGCTTCTCATGATGACACTGTCTTGGATTCATTTAAAGGTTTTAAACCACAGTGAAGTAAGTATGTATGACTTAAAACTGCAACATCCTTACAAGAATAAGAAACCCCTGGCTACTTGAATGTGCGCTTATTTGGAGGAAAACTTACCCCTAGTAGGGAAAGAATTAAAACATTAAGAGTTTATCTCAGTAAGTCTCTGAACAAAATGTTAAACCACTGTTTGCCTTCCTTTGTGCAGGAGCTGAACTAAAAAGACTAAAAGTGTTCTGACCTCAGTTCTGCTGTAAATATCTTCTGGTAAGTGGCTGTGACTTTAATGTATAAAGAATATAACTGGTCATGGGTCAGGAAAATCTGCTCAAGTTTGCTCAGGATTGTTCTTACAAGTTTACCCTGTGCTCATTGGTGGGGTTGAAGAAATCTAGTTACCTAATTAATGTAATTATTTTTTAGTTTCTTGAATTCTCCTTGCTTTTTAGGGCAAACTGAAACATGACTGATACAGATGAATCCCAGGCTTCTGGCTCTGATTACCCTGATGCCCAAGAGCTGATCGGCCATGAGCAGGAGCCAGCTGAGGTGTATTCATGGCAAAGGAGCACAGGAATGGAGCCTTTGCGGTCAAGGCAGAAGGCAGCTGTTCCTGGGGAGTCTTCAGCTCATCCTAACAGCATGTCTAAATCATCCGCAGTCTCAGATGAGGTTTTACTGATTAGCAGTGATTCAGAAAGGTGAGTTTTTATCTGTAGTTTAGAAGTCTTCCTGTGGGAGTGCCTGTGTAATGTGTCATAAAAGTGTACCTTCTTTTAAAAGTAAATACTTTCTTCTTCTCCAGCGGTGTCTCTGCTGCTCATTCTGAGTGCTCCATTGCACCTTCAAAGCAGAAAAGTAGATCTTCATCTTCAAGGCAACAAGCTGAATCTGTTACAGAAGTAATTGACAGTGAGAGCTCCTCAGATTCTTCCCTTTCTCCCCGAAGTCCAGGGAAGTCATTGGACGCTTCCAAGCAGCAGAGGTCAAAACTCAATTTGGAGGCAATTTTTGCCTATCACTTCAGGGGAAGGAAGTTCAAAGCAGCTGCACACCGAAAGTACAAAATTCAGACGAGGAAGAGAAAAAAGAAGAAAAAGTGTGAGAGCACACAGATGCCCACAGGGAGGCCCCCACTCACAGCCTCACCTCAGGAACAAAAGAAAAGGCTTCTAGACAGAGGTCTTCAATTCCCTTTTGTTGAAAAACATTATGGGGAGAAACATATTCCCTTAAAGATGGTTCTTGGCTATGAGGTAAGTCTTCTGTTTGTGGGATAAATATTTTCTTAGTCTAAGAATTGTGACTTGAAATGGGATATGTTGTGCTTCTACTACAGTAAAACAATGAAAAATGTTTTACTTCTGTTAAACAGGACACTTGATGTTGTAGGTTTAATACCTTTTAAAGAAAATACAGCGAGAATATATGTAGGTGTTGATGGAATGTTACAATTCAGTTCCTAATAGAAATGCTTTATAGTGGCATTTTTAAGATCTTGCCCTAAGTATTTTTTCTACAGCAAGCAGCTGCAAAGGGATATTTCAAGTATATTGAAGTGCTTAAATATGAAGAACATCTTAAAAAAGCTTTAGAAGCCCTTCAGGCCAGTGATGACTTAGAAAAAGAGTGTGTGGTGTTACGGAAACACAAATACTTGGATGATGAAGGCCCCATTTCCCCCATTCAGGAAACAGAGTAAGTTCATCTTTGCTTGCTTTTCTATGCTTGAATAAGATATAAATGTGAGTGTCAAGTTCAGTTGTTCTCTTGTCCCCTTAACGTAGGAAAACAATGTTTATTTTGTGAACAAAGCAATCTACCACTTGGGATTCTGTGTTCACAGATGTGACTTAAAAGTTCTCAGGCAAATATTTTTAATTTGATCTAAAGACTGATACTTGTTGGCAGAAATTCAAATAAAGTATTTCCTGAAATGCACTCCTCTAATGTTATTCCAAATAAAATACAGTATTAAAAACCAAAGACTAAAGGATAATTTTTAATACCTTTTTACATTATTAAAAATCAAAATGCCATATTTGGTCTTCAGGATCAAGCATTAAGGTTAATGCAATAAAAAAACCAGTAAATCAGCAAGAATACTTGCTGTTGTAAATGTTCTCAGAATCTTTAGGAAGCCTAAAAGACAGTGTAAAGGTACAATGCTGTCTTTCAGCTACTGTTTACTTAAGGGCTTGTAGCTTACACATTTTAAGGTACTATAAGTACACAGTTTGATCTAATTTTTTATTTCAGTGATGATGACAGCTTGATTTTTGATACTCAGGAGCATCTTGATGCCAGAGTAGTGGTAAGTAAGTACTCCTTAACTTGAGAAACACTTTAGCCTTTCTGTTCTAAAGTGAAAGAACTAGTAGATAATGTCTTCAGTATTAAGTTCTAGGGCTCAGGTCCAGAGTTAACTGTGACCTCTGTGAATCCAGATCTGTTAATGCAGAAGGAGGTTGATAGTCCACACTCTTCTCTTCAATGTAATTCTAAAATGTGTAGGAATTCTGCAGTTCTCTGTAGAGTTCTTAAATATGCAAATTTACTACTAGAATCTTAAATAAGTATCTCAAAACTAGACTTTTGTGACTGTTTCTGTCTTCCATTTTCTTAGGAGAACAGCTCTTTCATTCTAAGCAGCACCATCAGTAAAAAAAGGTCAAAGCCGGGAAGAAAGCATGGGGAACCACCTGAAGTGATTGAAATAGTGGATGAAGATGATGGTGCTGGAGAGAACTTGGTGCCTCTGCAAGGCTCAGCTCGGTGAACAGCACACTGACAGATGAGGTGGCAGTGGTTGTTCTTCAGATACCTCTTCCATGGAGTTTAGAACACTGGTCTGGAGTCACTGTTGAGCTCTCCACCCAGCTGCCTAGGCACATTTGGCACACGGTGAGTATATTGAGCTTGTGTCTGAGATAGTTACAAAAGAAAGAAAAAGTTCTCATGCTAAGCTTTTTAGTGTCTTCTGTGCTATTTTCTATCATGAGTATAATACTCCTGGTTCACAGGCTGATGATCTTGGTGAAATTCTGGCTTCTGCAGCTTGACTTCTGTTAACCAATGGATCACAGAATTTACACAATTAAAAATGGAAGGACAAGTTTCCAAATATTGTAATGAAACAACAGCACAGGATAAAAAAGCATGTGTACATAAAAAAGCATGCATATATCTGTATGCTCAAATTAAAAAAAAACAGTTCAGATGCCTTTCTTTTTTAGCTGACTTATTTGTGGGTGGTCCTTGAGAGATTGTTTTTCTGTCTTAGTGCAGGTTTAATGCAGAAGTGGTTGGTCAACTTTGACAAAAGTCTTTTGCAAAATGCGGTTAATGCATTTGAATGATAATAAAATCCAATTTTGTATGATTGAGGTTGTCTATTCCATGTGGAATAACTTCTCATAAAACTAATTCTCTGCTCCTCAATGGAATACAATAATCTTAAATTGTAAGTTACTATAAAAATAAGTGTAGCAGTGTAGTGAATCTTGGGATAAAAATTTTTCCTCTTGCCCTCCTGTCCAGAATGGCTTCTCATGTGAACATGACTTAGCAGAAGCTAAAAGCTCTTTATTAACAGTACTTACCAGATATTGCTCCAACTGCAAATACTTTTCTCAAAGGTGTTTTAGTCAGTAGGAAACATGGCTAGTGTTTAGGAGTGGTCTGAATATCACTGAGTTCTTCAGCAATTTTGGTAGCTGAAGTAATAAATGTTTAAAATGTTAACTTTTGAATCAACAAGATTTAAAACAAGTCACTTCACAGCCTCCCTCAGGTACTCTTAACCAAATTGTTGTCAGCAGCTGACAGCTGTTCAGCATGTGAAAGTAATCTGTGCTGAATGAGCATGTTGTCAGAAAAAGGGTTTGTCTGCTGGTTAAATTTCCTTCAAATGCAAGTGACAGTCTGAGGAGATTTGCAGTAGGTGCTCAATATTGAGAGCATGTCCAGCTGTGTTATTTACATGCTTGAATTAAGGTCCCAAGCCTTTGTAAAGGAAGTGTCCCAAATGCAGCTCAATAGCTCTGGGACTGCAAAAATTACTCTTCAGCATTTAAAGATCACAACTAAAACTGGTCCAGAAATAATGGCTAAATGTAACTCTCTTAAATGTCTCCTTGAGAAATATTCAATGGCTTAAAAGACTCCTCCTGGATGTAGGAGTGGGATTCTTGCTTGGTAGGGCATAGTGAGGGGTATGGAGTCCTGCTCATTCTGCAGTTCATGTGATGAATTTTGCTGTTCAACTGCTGAGTGACTCAGAAATGAACTAAATTTCAATTCTGATTAGAACTGGATAAATACACATGAAAATCAAGCTTATTACAGCTGTCAAATTGATTGTTTGAAATTTAGCTTTGACTTAGGGATCTTGAGCTATTTTGTATATGACAGTTCTTATCACTTTCCTTTTCTTTCCCTTCTAGTTGATGGGCTTTTGGAAGATGAAATTACCTCATGGTTTTCTTGCTGCACAAGGTAAGCTGTTACTTGGGTTTCAGTTATATTTCCTTCAGGTAGCTTTTCTTGCATTATTTCACAAAAGGTTTTGAAAAAGCAGTGCTCTATAGATAAAATAAATACATTACAGTGCTCCACAGCTGAGCAGCTTTGTGCGAAGCTTCCAAGGTTATGAGTTCAATGCTACATACCTTTCATCAGTCTGACCAAAATTAGAGCCTTAACCTCTCTTTGAACTAAAACTTGAGTTCTTTAATCCTTCAAAGTGCAGTTTTTGTTAAAAAACAGAAGTTTTTTCTGATGTTGAATGCTGCAGGGCAACTTTAATCTGATTTGGTCTGGACAACACTGCCTGGAATTTTCTCTGCTGAAGATGTTGAGGAACTACTTTCCTCTCAGTGTCTTTGGGGTGCCTCATCCACACTTTCTGTACCAGGGTGTATCATGCAGCTGCAGCTTTTGGTGGCTTCCTTGTGGTAAAATTCAGTGTTACAATTCATATCCCTTGCAAGAACAGGAGGGGACAGCAGAGAGCAGCTGGTAGTCTTGCATGTAATGGCTGTGAAAGCTTCTTGCTGTAGGATGTTGCCAGGTTTGCATGGCTTGGGACAGTATAGGAAATAGCATGGAAAAATGCACCTTTAAGGTTGCCCAGGAAAACCCCTTTGGGAAACACTGAGCTGAGAGTGGGCAAGTAGTGAAACCTTACAAGAACATTGTTATGTAAGAGGGTAGGAGCAGACATCTCACTTGTCCACTGGTGTAGGTAGAGAACTGCACTGGGAAGCATGTCAGGTGAGCACAGTGAAAGTTGTTCTGAGGAGTGCATGTGATGGAGCTCCTCACCACAGTTACCTTGGTTCAGGCTACCTGTCTCTAGAACTTTAGAGTGTGGTCACTGTCAGCTGCTTCTGCTGCTGACAGTAAGTTAACAGTAAGTCTATAGTCAACTGGGATTAGCTTCAAATGCTGTCTCAAAAATAGTTTAAAAATGAATGTATTCAGTCTGTTCCAGCACTTGATCAGGTATTGTCTTTTGCTGTAGACAAAAACCTGGAACCTAGTGCTTAGAAAAAACCCTTCTTTTGCAACCCACAGCTGATGAATGTATTAGTTGTGTTACTTATATGAAGGGACAATATTTGAATGGCCTCAAGTAGCATTCATTTATCCAAATACTGATCAGTCTAGAATCTGGTGTTCTGACTTTTTAGAAGTCTAGTTTGGTTGTATCTTTCTTTGCAGATGGGCACACTCACGCTGTAGCAGCAGTTGTAGCTTCTTGGAGATCTCTGGAATTCTTATGGCTGTGTGCAACATGATAGGAAAAAAGGTGAGCTTAGTGTTTCTTCTGAGCTTCAGCATAGGACTATGAGATTTCTTCAGTCTAGTGCTATTCCCACAGCAAGTAATCAGACTCATTTGTGCACTGTATGGTATCTGCACCCAGCAGTGTCTTCCTGATGAGGTGTTCAAAAAGCAGTGCTACAGTATTTCAACAGCTGGCATCGTTGGTTTTCATGCACATGTGCTAGTTAAACTTGGTATTTCTGTTGAAACAAATAGATTTAGTGTTTCTTAGTGGGAAGCTTTTCAAATACATGAACTGTTGAACTGTTACGGAATAAAAGTACAGTTAGTGACATTTCCGAAATATTTTTTCCTTAAGTGGCATTCCTGTGATGGTGGAACAGATTGGAAAGCCTCTAGTCAAGTGTAAGTATTGAGGAAACAGGTGGGTTTTTTCTCAGGTGAAGGTAGTTTATATAAAGATAAAAGCTTAAGTCAACTTCTTGGCTGCCTTCTGACAAGAAAAACAGTATTCTATTTTGAAACATAAATCCAAGTTTCAGATGACCACTAGACACAGATTTCCTGTAAGTTACGTGGCTAGTTGAAAACCAGGCTATTCTAAAGACATTGTGGAGTTTTTATGCCTCGTTCTTCAGCAACTGGACATAGCCTGCTGTGTGTCTGAATTGAAAAACGTGGCTAGAAGAGTAACAGGTTGTGCTTTCCTCACTGTACGTTTCATTGCAGTGGTGACAATGAGACCTGTAACAAGTTCATTAAGTGGGACAATTCTGCAAACTTCAAAATGCAGCTACTATGAAAGCTAAGGATAAACTTGAGTTGACATGCTTCAGTTCTGCATCTTATGTACTAAAAGTAGATAGCAGGTAGAGGAAAAGTACCTGCAGTGCTGAATTCTTGTAGGTAATTTATTAAAAACACATTTTAAGGTGTCTTAATGATCTCTTCCGTGCTTGCTTTGGGACGTAACTCACCTAGTTTTACCTTCTAAGCCATAGTGTTCCAGTTTCTTAAATGCAGATGTTGTTGGTAGCTGTGTGATAAACTGGGCTGTGGTTTGATTGCAGATAAAATGCTTTGTTGTGGCATCAGCATTGAGCCAGGGGAACTGGACTACTGTCTGCCTGGCTTCATACAGAGATGAAAGCACCCAAGTCTTGATGAACAGCTAAAATATGGAGGAAACTTGGAAGTATTACTTAGATAACACAATTTACTTTATTTTAGGAATTGCACCTGAAGTCCACTTGGAGCTTGCATCTTGGTAAGTTTGTGTGATTGGCTTTTTTTTTTACCCTTGCCTGATTCAGGTCAGCCACCTGTCTTTAACTTGGTGAGCTGGTTATACTGCTGCTCCTTGCTTACTGAGGAGATGCAGTGTTGTTTCAGAAAACATGAGAGCTTCCCCAAACTTGAGCATGCTGGGAGAAAATCGTTGTGATGATTGGCAAAATGTTCAACTGCTCTGAGGAGAGTGAGTGAGAAGAGCCTTTCTGAACAAATCTAACTCAGTACTGTTGTAGGTTCTTTTGATTTGTATGCACATACATGCTGGTTTATACCATTACTTGTTTTTTTTTCTGGTGGCAGGTATTTAAAGAAAGTGAAGGATGCCATTTCACAGAAGTCTGAAACTGCTTCAAGGGTTAGTGTGACATCTGAAGTTCCTGTACTTTAACAACTGAGGGGCTCTGATTGTCAGTAAGCCAGAAGTCTCATACCAAGCTTACTAATTTTTGAAGGTTTTGGGGACTGCTTGCAACATTACACAACTGTATCTTAATGGATCATTAATTCTGTTAAGGGAAGAATTTATTATAAACTAAGTTTGTCCAAAGATTGTTGATAGAAATTCCTCAGTCAAAACCAAGGTGAACAAGTAAACTGCTTAACCTGATGGTTTAGCATTGACCAGTAAGTTGCACTTAGTAGGAAATTTATAGGGAAGGTTCTACAGAGTTCTGTAGTTGATTTGATGTTTGCTTCTCAGGTAACTCAACTTGTAATTAAAAACTTGTTTTATGAAGGAGGTGCTAGTGTATCATTTACCCTCTTCCTTCCCCAAAATGTCGTGAAACAACATAAAATTACGATTACTGCATTCTGTACCAGATACCCTTCCAGTCTGGTTGATTTTTGTTTCTCTCATGCTACATTACAGTATCAGAAATGTTGAGGTCTATCCCGATAGGATCTTTTCTGTAGGTTCGTGTCGTTGGAAACGCCTCACAGAATAAACTTGTGGTTTGGCTTTACCCACTTAACTACCTGTTAGCTCTGTGGGATAAAACTGCAAGACAAATTTTAGAGTCTGAGGAATGCAGGGATCACCACTGTTCTCCTTCAGGTGTACTGGAACATGCTTGGAATACAAAACAAAAAGTGATTCAAGTGAAAAGCTTGGTTGGAGTCTAAAGTCGGTGTTGGACTTCAGGTGCAACTGGCATTCTGAATTACATGGGCTGAACTTAATTTTTTGCCCAGATTTTTGTGTAGGCACCTGACTTGTAACACAATTTTTTTGCTGCTTGTTTTCTGGATGACTTGAAACAGTCTATTCTTTAATCATTCAGGAGTGATTATTACTTCTTGTTTCAGTGGCTGTAGGTAAGATGAGACAGCACTGTAATGTCTGTTATGAAGTAAATTAATAAACTTAAAGCACTTTTGTTTTGTATCAAGAGATGCTCTGCAGTTTCACACTGAGCAGCAATATTTGGGTTATTTCTTCAAGTATGGGGTTTAAAGAGTTAATTTCTGAGCAGCTCAGCCAGTTTACTGCTATACAGTTGGAATCCCTGGATTAAGAAGTAAAGTAGTCTGGAAAAAGTATAAATCTTCACATGGGGAATTGTGAAGCTGCTGTTGATTAGTCTGTTCTCCCTCTCAGCTGCATGGAGTGAAGAGAACCTCTTACTCCCTGACACCCACTGGTCCATGCAGGAGGCTGGAATGTGAAGTGGGCTGCTGTGGTTGAAGGTCTGTAGCTGTTGCAGGGTTACAGTACCTGCACCCAGCAGGCTTTTCTCAGATGTTCAAAAAGTAGTGCTACACCAGTGCAGCTTTTGGCATCCTTGGTTTTCATTCTGCTGTGACTCTTAAACTTAGTACTTCTGCTGAAACAGTCTTTAACCTCTTCAGGGATCTCAGTGTACTCACTTTCTATTTTCATGGAACAAATAAAAAGATATTTTCATTTGTCTTCATTCTGATTATCCATGTGTAAACTGGTACTGGCCTCTGGAATTCAGCAAGTACATTCAATTCTTTCTAACAGGTGCTTGAAGGAAACAGAACAAAGTGAAATACCCCGAGTTTAAAAAATGGAAGCAATCTGTTTGATGGGTAAGCACTCAGTTATTAGTTCTTACTATTTCACTGTTGGTGTATTAGCTTTGTAGGACTGCAAACACAGGAGCTAGTAAACTGTTGTAGAACCAAGTGTAGAAATGGTTGCATAGTACTAGAGATTACTGGGTGTAGTGATCACTGCAGATAACTCACCTGTGAAGTCATTCTTGTATACGTACTTTAAGTCTTGAAGGTTGTGCTGTACATCAGGCTTGTTTGCAAGTTGGGTTATGTATTGGCAGGATTGATTTGTCCTTCAGTGGAAAAGATGGGCAGGTGGGTTATTTATTGAGTGAAGTCCCATAAGAGCAGTGAGAGGAGTATGTGGTCATTACCAAGGCTGCTGGGATGTTACTGTTTCTGGTGAGCTGTGGACATGACCATAAAGCAATTCCACCAGCCTCCTGTTTTGCCACATGATGTGGCAATGAAGCTGCTGGGAATAAAGGTTCAGGTCAAGGACACAATAACCCCTTCTGCTGTTAAGAGCAAGTTCCTGCTCAGGTGTAGGGATGTATCCTTGGGCACCATCTACACCTAAATTACAAGGAAACAAAAGTGTTTCAGTTGAGAGATTGGTAGGTTGGATTCCAGAGCTGCTGCTGAGAGGGTGGTTCTTTAAAACAGAAGCAAAAAAAAAGGGACACAAAAGCTGTTCCATGCAGTCTGCACCAAGGTGCACTTCTCCCCTGTACTAACCCAACCCAACTCTTTTAACTCCTAGGGTCTGCTGCCAAGTTGCTGCATGTCACAGAGATAAGAGCCACCACCTGGGAGCTGCCAAAGTGAATGTAAGGTTAAGGGCACTTATCAAAAAGGTTGATACTGTAAAGAAATTGAAGGTCACTTCAAAGAGGGTTTGCATGGCTGAAAAACCAGCAGCTCTTAACGCGGTGACCGCATATTGAAATCCTCTGCAGGATGCTGTGGACACTCTGTGTGTGCTATGGTCTATTTGAGAGGAGATAATATCTCATGCAGTTTGGCCTCTTGATCTGAAAAAGCCTTCTCCTGCTGCCTTTGGGGTTTTTTGATGCTGATGTAGAAGAGAGGCTACTCAGTTCCATTCTAAAGCTAGAACTTGCAGTATGGGGTGTTAGGGAGCAGTCTTGCAGCCCAGCTGCTGCTTGTGTGTCAGAGAAAGGCGGTGGAGCTGGGGAAGAGTCTGGGGCACAAGTCTGATGAGGAGCAGCTGAGGGAGCTAGGAGTATTTAGTTTGGAGAAAAGAAGGCATAGGGGGAACCTTCTGCTTTGTACAAGCACCTGAAAGGAGCCTGTAGTGAGGTGGGGGGTTGGTCTGCCAATTAAGAAGCAGTAGGATGAGAGGAGATTACCTCAAGTTGTGCCAGGAGAGATTTAGATTGGATATTAGAAAAGCTGCTTTTGTATGGATCAAAAGTGCTAATAGATATTTTTCTTCTCTTAGACCCTGGTGCTGCTGCTGCAAGGACCTGCACAGCTGTTCCAAATGAAGAAAGAACCTTCTCTTGAGTGTTTATTACAGTTTTTTGGAATTAAACATTTATTTTAACTTGTTAGTGCTTTGTACACTGATAGTGCAGGTTGTGACTGTGGTGAAGGTGCCTGTTCAGTGTTACAGAAGACCCAGCTAAACTGAGAGTACATAGGTGACTGGAAGTAGCTTTATCATGGTTTGTCCCTCACTTCCCTGTCCCTTAACTGTACCAAAGCCCTGGACATGTGTTTATTCTGTACAGAATATCACTGCATTTCAATAAAACTTGGGCCTGTGGGCTGCAGCCTGGGGTTATTTCCTGCTGCTGCAGAAATAATGGCAGCTGATCAATTGTGTGTGAGTTGCTGGTAGCAGAATGTAGGCTTGGTCTCTTTCCTTGATACTCTGAGGAGTAAGAATATTGCTGTGTATGAGCCTCAGCAGCCCTTGCAGAATTGCCATGGTTAAGTTCAGACTCTCCATGCTCTACTGATATTCCCAGAATTTATGAACAGCCTCCACTTGACTCCATGGAGTTTAACTGAGTGAAGATAAATGTAAAGTTAATTCATCAAAAAGGAGCTTTCTCAGCATTGCCTTGGAGCAGATGTTAAAGAGGCTGCAAAAATGCGCACAGGGCTGAAGCACCTCCTGTGAAGAAGTTGAGAGTTGGGGTTCAGCCTGGATCAGAGAAGGCTCCAGGAAGATATTTACAGAGCCTTAAGCACTTAGGGGGATTGGACTGGAGGACCTTTCTCTGCACACCCCTCCCCCCCCACCTACTCCATGCTTTGCACTGGGTAATAACTAAGTTTACAGCAGAAGTGAATTTTTCAAGAAGTAACAGGAAGATATTTAATTCTCTCATTCACATGCTCTGAGATGTATATTGTGACTGCAGGAAACCATGTTTCTAATCTTAAATAACATAGTGCAAAGAACAGGTTAAAAACTCCAGCTTTTACACAAGACATGTCCTGTCACCCAAGGATTCAAATGACCTTAAAACTTTATTTGAAAATATTTTATACATGTATATTACAAAACTTAAATATCTCTTTAAAATATTAATATATAAAAAAGCTCTTTCAGGCCAGTAACTCAATCTGAGACAGTGAAGAAAGCAGCACAGTTCATCTGCTGCTGTGCTGAGCTCTGAATGGACTACAGGGCTTTGGGGTACTCACAGTTTTCCTACAGCTTAGAGCTGGGGATTCCTAATTGGCTTTACAGTTCACCATTGGGGCTGCAACACTCGGGGGCCTGGGTTGCACCAATACCACTCTATGTCCTTGTTGCTCAAAGTGCCCTTCATGGTGCTTTCCAAGTCTTCTTGGCTCGCAGTTTTTCCAGCATTTTCTGCAAATACAACAAACCATGAGCTTACAGTACTGAAGCTGAGGTGAGTACCCTACTCAGCCCTGGGTACTATGCCTATGACCAGAACATCAGGAATGGGCAGTGCTGGTCTGGCCAGCAGTGAGTGCTCTGCCCCCCCCTATTCCAAAGAGGCCACAGATTACAGGGCAGGGGGGAAGGTGTGCTTATTCCTCTTTTCTTTTAGTGGTGGGATGTGTAAAGCAGTGGAACAAGAGCAGAAACTCATTGCACCACAAAGCAGATGCGGCAGGAATTGGACCTGGATCCCCCATAGTGGTCAGAGCCTGTCAGGGGTATCAGGTATTTCCTTCCTTTCAGTTGTCCAAGGCCCAACAGAGGAATGGGGGAATTGTTCAACCCTGTTCTGCAGCAGCTGCCATCAAAACAAGATTCTTGAACCTTTCAAGTTTGGGTATGCCCGGAATCCTACCCTACCTTGAGTAGTCAAGGCAGCCCAAAAAACACCAAACACGGAATGTTGCCTTAAAATGGAAATTTGGTCGTCTGGACTAATAAAAAGGCTGCCAGTCTTTTGTCACAGAGTTTCTAGCAGCTGGAGAGCCTTTTTGCTCAAGCTCAGGTCAGAAAAACTCAGCCTGAGGCAGATCTGCTTTTTAGAGAAAACTTGAGCTCAGTTGTTGACATGGAAATTCTTACATGGCCTGTACCAATAGCATCACTTAACATCCACACTGGTGTGAGGGTCTCCAGCTCCATTCACACCAGGAGACAACTACTTTGATTGGAAGCTCAGTGAAATCATGAGACCAAAGGTCATGGGGATACTGTAGCAAATTACTACCTTTTGAAACTCTTTAGCCTTTTCTCTGTTTTTAGCATAAGTTTCTTGCCTTGCTTTTTCTTCATTTCTGACTTTTACTTCTGCAAGCTGATTATAAAGTCTGTGAAAACAGAAAAAAAAATCAGTGTCTGGGCAGGAAGGAAGTGGCAAAGACGGAGTAGGTTAACAAGCTTAAGCATTTGCCCTGGCTCAGTTGCTAGCAATTGGGAAAGTTTGAATGCACACTCCAGTAGTCCAGAATCACTTCAAATTCTTTTACAGCTGCATCAGACAAACCCCCTCCCCCTTCAGCGTTGCACTTGTTGCCTGGTACTGCTCCTAAGAGCTCAGGTGCAACTGTGAACTTGGTATCAAATTGATCCCATGTCATGCATTACATGGCACAGCTGCCTCAGCTGGCTGACACCGCACAGTGACCTTCCTCAGTGCCACCTCTGCAGGGGAATTTCCCAGCAGGCACCTGCATCAAACACACCTGGCTCCTTCAGTGTTAAGCAGCACAGACTGAGCAGCAGCTTTGACAAAACACAAATACTTTTTTGGGTTTTTTTAAGATGAAACTTCTCCCACTTGTGTTCATGCAATACCTGGATGTACGCTGGCGCATTTCAATTTCTCCAGCCTTCCTATCCTCTTGAGAAGATACTTTCACTTCTCTTACTTTTTTCAACTGATGGGGAAGTGCACCATTTTTTCCTAGGGGGAAAAAAAGAAACCAAATATATATCAAATTTAAATCTCTAGTTTAGCTAACTCAAAAGCATGAGATGAGAGATTTCCAAAGATTTTTAAATGACATGGCAAAACAAGCTAGGAGAATGGAAGCAATAGAGATGACATCCTGAGTTAAAATAAATCCTCCCAGTCTCTCTCTTAAGGCTGCTGCCTGTGCTTTGGCCCATCCGTGGCTCTCCACAGCCGACCTCCAAGTCCCCAGGAGCAGGCACTAGAGCTGCAGCAGTTTGCTAAGCATGGCTGCTCTGTGCTAAGCAGCTGTTGTTTGCAGAGGCACCTTATGGTGATAAAGGCACCTATGGGCCTTTACACCACTGAAGAGGCAGCCAGACAGTGGGGGAAAACAAAGCTCCCTCATGCCCTGAGAAAACAAATTAAAGAATATCCCAGTCTGAAGTAGCAAACACGTAGTAAATATAAAATCTCTTTGATATAAAGCAGCAATTGAAGGGATACCTAATGCTGTGTCTTGCCCCAAGATAAACCTACCTGAGAGAAGACCAGACTCCTTTTGTCTGCTTCTTAGATGCTCAGACTTTCTTCCTTGAACTTTTCTTGCTTCCAGCTTTTCATTTTCTCTCTCCTTATTTTTTATTGCTTCTACTCTTTTCAGAGATTCCTGGATGAAATTCTGCTTTCTTTCTAAAAAAGATTTTTGTAAAGTTCCGGGTGTAGTTGCAAATTCCGTCAGCATCACTGGGAAATGAAAGGGAAAAGTCTCCACTGTTAACAATGAGCAGTAAGTCACACATTTCAAGGTACTTCTCCTAAAATGCTGAGCTTGAGCGCTTTTGCAAATGGCACAAGGAGAATGGTATTGAGTGATGAGGCATCTTGCAGAGCAGAGCCAGCAGCAGTTCAGACCTATGGAATCCAGTAGTGGTCAGCAGGTCTGCCCAGACAACTGCTGTGAGAAGTACTGCAGCCAAAGCATCTGGATGCACCAAAACGTATTGAAGACCTGACAAGTCCCTAACACAATTAAGTTCTGTGAATTCCTGACTTTCACACTACTGCAGTTCATCTTGGACAAAAAAAAAAAGTCAGTATTTTACTACTTTTCCAGACTATCATCAGAATAGGGAAAAAAAACAAAAAAGGGTAATTCTTTGGCTACAGGACTTGGGGGACTAACAGAAAATGAGAAATAAACAAAGGTACGTCAAATCAGAAAACAACAGTGATTTTTTTTTTTTTTTTAATTAAGTTATTACAACACCAAACAGTGTAGTGTAGAGATTGTGAAGTTTCATGAGGGAGAACCCGGCCCAGGAAGAGACAAGTCAATGTGACACACACTAAACCTCGGTCAAAGGTGCTACAGACCAAGCCTGAACAGCAAGATGCACTTGCCTAAGTAAAAGCAGCTCTAAGTTTTCCAAATGAGAGGTGTATTTTGTTGAAGATTTTAATACTAAAAAAAATACTTTCAACTTCAATGTACTGAAGTACCACATAATTACCTGCAGTCTGATGTGATGGACAGCGACTGTCATTGGGACTCTGGGCTTTGGAAGAACTGTCAGGGACAACTGTCAGAACTGAATAATCAGCATCTGGAGCTGGCGGTAAAAATTTTCTCTCCTGTTTCAAAAGGATCAGTGATTGGATTGAAAATGCTTAAAATATATGACAAATCTGAGTGAAGCAGTACTACTGCACTGCTAGTATGGACCCAATGCAAATAAAAGACATGCTTTTGCCTTTATGCCTGATGCAAAGAAAAATCAGAAATGGATCTTGCTAATAGGCATGAAAAAGCTGTTTCCTAAAACCATTTTAAAGCTTAAAAAACCAAACCAAAACAAAACCAAAAAACCCCACAAACAAGCAAGTCACAAAAAACCCAAAAACATCCATTAAAGTCTTTTTGCCCACCAGATTACAATTGTGTGTTCTTAATACGGGTCTGCAAATCCAATTTCTTTTCCTTTCCTCCTGCTCTCTCCAGTTTTCTCCATCACCCCCTCCCTGCTCTGTCTTTTCCCCTTTTCCCAGAGGCAGGTGACACCACTGCAGCAGTACAGCCTCCAGCTGCCAACCTCCACCTCACCCATGTATCAACTACTTGATAAAAACCCACCCTTAGCAACTTCTAGGAATTCTCTAGATGCCTCTTGCAATTAGTGCATGATTTAATCAAATCTGTTCATCTAACAGACACAGATTACTCGGTTCTACATCAGTGCTTCAGCACCCAAACTATTGTCTCATTACAGCCCAGCACCTCTGCAATTTACAGCAAGCAGCAAAAAGAACACCATGACTAAAATAAGTGTGGAAGTTATGAAGAGCTGATTCATTTTCCCCATAAGCCCCTATCTGCTGTGTCAGCTTGATATGGCTCCATCCTCACAACGTGAGGGGTTTCTCCCTTTCTTTCCTGTTCCATTTGTAGTTTTCATTCTATTCTACACTCTCCTTTCGTTCAGTTTTTAACTAGTAAGATACAATTCAGTCTTGCAAACACCAGCAAGATGGTTTTGTTTTTTTGCAGCAAGTCTTCCCAAACTCTATCTAGATCAATAGGACAAGGCAGTGATTCTAAGGAATACCCCAAATTTAGGATCTATTTGATCTGTCTGGAAAATATAACATCAAACCAAGAGGATCCAATGCAATTACAAAGGTTGGAGAACCCAACAATCTCTTGTTTTGTAAGAGTGGATGAATGCTACAGTGGGGCCTCTCCTTATTGTCATTAATACTAAGTTCAAAACAGAATCACATTAGATAAAGCTCACCTCTATAAAAACGTTACATTCAGACTGATCCACACATGCTGACTTATCCATTGCATCCTCCTTAATTTTCTCTAGGTTAGGATGTTCAAAGTCCGATTCTACAATACTGATGTCATTGGAGCTTATCAGAGTGAGCTCAGGTTCTTCCATAATACCATGTCCTGACTCAGTCTCCTAGAAAATAAATTAATCAAGAAATCAGTAAGGAAGAAAGTAAAAACCCAGTATTTTCAGCAATAGCAACAACTGTTGTCAGAAAAAGGAAGCTCATTTAACATATAGAAGAAAGAAAACTTGCCCCAAGCAGTAAATGAAATACAGAAAGAACATTTGTACATCAGAGTTCAAAAAACTGAAACAAATAACCCAAAGCAACCAAACAACTACAAAAACTCCCCCTCTCCACAAGTTTAAATTACTTTGTTCTAGGGCATTTTTTAAGCTACATCAGTGCTATTTTTTTAAGTTTGTTTAATGCTTTGTTTAATTTATTTACCTCCTTCAGGTTTCTAAATGGAGCCAGGGGCTGTTCAGTGAGGTACCCACACCATGCAACCCAGCTGGATGAGCTCTATCATGTGCTGCTAAGAGAAGGAGATGCAGTATGGATGCTACAGCTCCTCCAACCATTGTGGGAACTCAGCTCATTTAAACTACTGCGAATCATCCCAGTGCTATGATCTGGAAGAAGGAGTAGGGCAAAACTCCAGGAAATGGGAACGAGAATTGTAAAATTTGCCAAGCTTTCAGATGTTAAATGTCTCAAATAACTTTGTGCAGCAACAAAACCTCTGCTTCTGGAAATCTCTTCTACTCACCCAGACTGGAATATGACATGAGCTTCTGGGCACAGGATGAGAATGTTTTTCATGTCTTTGGAATAAAGAACTGCTCTGTTGTACAACAGTGTGCAAATGGATGTCTGAGTCTTCCAAGCTGGTTTCTCTGAGAACCCTCAGAGATTCTAGACCTTCTGGAAAGCTTTGATCTGGCTCCTTTATGTGCATACTGCACTGAGAATGCATCTCCACAGCTTTATTTACTTCATTTACATGAACTGATTTTTCAAGAAGCTTCACAGGCTTCTTCCTATCAAATGCCTCCAAATGTAATTTTTCAGAAGACGTAGTCTCTTTTATTACCTCCTGAGGGAGAATTTCATCCATTGTAACTGGTGTGGGATCTAGCTGATGAAATGATTTTTGCTCTTCCAGGTCAATCAGACTTTCATTCTGCAGGTCTTCCACTGAACACTGGAGATTAATACATCCCATACTTCTTGACAGCTCTTCATACCCACTTGCAGGTGAAATACAGTTCTCATTGCCTCTGTTTTCAGTTCCAGGGGTTTGTTCAAAAGGTCTATGTGACATAGTGCTAATATCCCCTGGCTGATCAGCATTCTGACAGTCATCACTCAGAGTAGATTCTAATTGCAGTGGGTGAAAAGATTCTTCAGATCCTGTTTCAAAAATTGTCAAAAGTCAAGCTTCTTGCTAACAAAACAGAACTTCCACTTTAAGTCTCTCTATAAGAAGACTTTTCAGTAATGTGTAACAAGAAGTTTAGTAAATACAAACAAATATTTTGTTTAAAAAACTGTTAAAGCTTCCTCAAACATAATACCATTAACATTACAGAAAATTATTCCATCACTGTACACAAAACTTCAAGAGACAACACTTTTTGCTGCTTCTTAGAATATGTTTAGGGGTGGACCTTGTGATGGTGCTGACATAACTACACTGGAAGTCAGAACATTTTACAGCTTACACTCTGTAAATGAAGTCCTCTGAGTCTCTTTCGGCCTGCAACAAAGTCTCTAAACCAGAAAAAAAAAGATCCAAAACACCATTGCATGGGCAGAAAATCTTCAAAGTAGAAAGCAACATTCAAACCGGAACAGAGACTACTGGTCCTACAAGGTGCAGTACTGCACCCTAAATTATCTTTCTTTATCTTAGCATAGAAGTCAAGATACCATTTTTCCCCAGAAGAGGCTGGGCAAAGAGAAAGACTGGCTATCAACATTAGTTATTGGGGAGGCATTTCAGCAGAACAGCATCTGCCAAACAGGCAACAATGTTGTTTAAATGACTTTTTTTTTTGTCCTAAGTTTGATAAAATCAGTTACACAGACTCCAGCATTGTGCTATCACCAGGCTTTTCACACACATGGAAGTGCCACAGAAACTCTAAATGGTTTCTTTTAGGCATTTTTTTGCACTCTTTGATACACAGAAATACCTAGTTTTACATGTATAAAGAATATTATCTGCTGATAAACAGCTGTTAATGGGGAGGGAAGAATTATACTGCAACCTCAGCCATCAACAGAAAACTCTCTGGAAGATGCACTTGCATATCAGCCTTCCTGGAGCAATCCAAAACAGTTTTTACTTGCTTAGCCTGTTACTTATGTTATTTTCCCCCTCCTTTAAAAGCACAACAATAATTGGTTTGGGGTTATAAAAACACTTAAGAGGTGGGAAGATTGTGCAGTTAAACCACAAAGATTGTGTCTATAAGCAGTTTAGAAATAGAATGGTTTGAAGCCAGAATGGAGCTTCCTAAATCCTGTTTGCTGAGACTGCAATCATTAATGTCTTGAAGCACCAACCTCTTCTAGCATTTTTTATGACTTTGCAAGTCACAAATATAACTGACCAGTAACATTTATATTATAACTACATCTACTACTTAAATTATTGTGCCACATTTCCTGTTCCTGTTCAGCTTTTGGTGGGAGCATTTTGAAACACTGAAACACCTGATTCTTGCTCCAGAAATATTTAGATTACTACTAGCTGCATTTGGAATTTTTAGAATTTAGAATTACATGAAATATCAAGTTAATTTAAATTTAACTGCAAAACATTAAAAAATATTTTTCCTGCTATAACCTGCAGTTAACTTAATCATAAACTTCTAATCCACTAAATGAATTATAACACTGTAGCTCAAAAGTTGCTGTCTTATCCTCCCCTTTATTTTGTAGAGAGATAAGGCAGTTCTGTAATCAAACCAAGTATCACAGTGTGCAGCACATTGCTGCGACTTAACAGTGGGAGAGGAAAATGGAATTGTTTCTTGAAGAACACAATGTACATAAAAGACAAATTCAGTCAGTTCAGAGAGACTTTAACACATGAACAAAGTTTCAATCAATTTTTGGAAGCTCCTTACCTTACTCAGACTTACAAAGTAATGGAAATACATTAACAACTATTTGAAAAAGAACAGTTTCAGCCAGAGCTGATATTTCTTTGCTAACCAAACACCACAGAAGGAGTAAGTAACATAATATCTATTACTTCTTTTAGGCAACGCTGGTCTGCTTTTGTATCACAGTCATAACTGCTGAACTAATGAACTTTAAAAAAATTTAAGAGTTCTGCCATTAAAGGTGGCGGAGGAGACTGTGTGTGAGAGTGCAGTGGAGTTAAGATATTCCAAAGCAGGACTGAGAGAAGCGAGATCTGTCTCCATTTCAGCCCTGCAAACCCACACTAAGAGCTGGTATTTATACACTGGCAAAAAGCTGATTTTGAAAACACTAATGTGATGACACTGAACATACCTGGAGTGACACTTCCTCTAGCAGACCCTTCTTCTGATGCAATGTTTTGCCCATTTGTTTCAAGACTAGAAGGCAGACTGCTTCTTTGTCCATTCCGACCAGAGTTTTCCCCTTCTTGAAATGTAGGCATGTCTGAATTTTCTGTTGAAAATTCTGAAGTCTAGTGACATAAAATAATAATTTTCATTTAAGATTAATTTTCTCAGAAATAAGAAGGATAAAAAGAAAAAGGCAATTTCTGACACATTTCTGCTACAATCAGCAATCTATGTATATTAAAAATGCTGCTGTGTTTTTTCCTAAATGATATAGGGATTATCCTTTTAAATCTCACAAAAGTCTTCTGCCAAAGCATTTCCTCCACCAGAATTTTTTCTGTAGTACCTTGCTAAATTCTCTGCTGTGTTGGGAAATTCTGTATTGACAACAGGATGACGATGATGATGTATCCAAGTCAACACTTGGTTCCAAAGGCTGAAGGAGCTGGTGATGAAAATTTGGAAAAGATCTCTCAATTTCAGGAAAACAGAGTTCAGCTGCTAGAGCTATAAGAAAAAAGGTTATTTTAAAAACAAACAAACATCACCCACATCTCCAAAAACAACCCCCATAAGAATAAAAACAAACAAACAAAAACCCCCAAAGCCCCAAACAATGGACATATCATAAGTTGTTTCCGAATACGGTAAATAAAGCCTACAAAATTCTGCAGGTACACGAATACCAGCTGTAAAACCAAAATATTTACAGCATCCAATTCCTTGACTCTGACACAATGCAGGTATAAAAAGCAGTAAGAAAATGCTACCCTGATTCAATTTCATTGTTCTTTAAATGAAAAGGCAAAGTCTGTAAGTTCTCTGTTCAGCTTGTGACACTACATCAGAAGTAGTGTGGGTTTCTCAGTACAAAACTCACAATGGAACAAGACCAATGAAGAGCCACAAAGATGATTAGAGGATGGATGCAGCACATGATGTTCAAAGAGTAGCTAAATAACTGAGTTTGTTCAATCTTAAAAGAAGAACTAGGGCTGTGAGGGAAGTGGTACAAAAAATGTCTGCTGTCCACTACCTCTTAAGAGACAGTACAGGGAATCCTAGAATGGTCTGGGCTGGAAGAGACCTTAAAGATCATCTAGTTCCAAGCCCCTTGCAATGGGACACCTTCCACTTGACCAATTACTCAAAGCCCCATCCAACCTGGCCTTGAACACTTCCACGAATGGGGCATCCACAATTTCTCTGGTCAACCTGTGCCAGTGTCTCACTACCCTCACTATGATTGTTTTCTGCCTAGTATTTAATATGAATCTGTCCTCTGTTAGTTTAAAGAAAATGCAGTCCCCTTGAACATGGATGAAAAGGAGAAAAAAAACCCACAAAAAAACCAAAAAGAGAATAAAGTTATTAAAATGTTGCTTGGGGGTGTAGAATCTTTGTCCTTGGAGATACTCAGAATTTGTCTGGATAAGCCCTTAAGCAACCTTGTCTAAGTTAGCTCTGCTGTGACCAGGAAAGAGAATTTGGGCCACATAACTAGACACTCCTCCTGGGTCTAGATTAATCTATAATTATATGATTTGAGGTTTTCAAACATTCCAGGAGGAAGTGATTTGAATTAAATCTTCATGATAGCTATTAATGATGTTCTTAATTTTCATTAATTGATACATTTTTCAGATATAGCATTTTTCAGCATAAAGCTCCCACCAGCCACTCAATCAGAGTTTCACCAACTATGTGACCTCCTGTGAACAATGAAGTATTCTATAGTTTTTCTCTACCTTCCTGAAACGAAAGCTGTGCATAAACAAGCAACAAAAATGGCACAAGTAGCAAGCAGCCCAGCCACAGTGCCAGGAAACTGCACAGGAGTGATAGAGACCTGGTCAGTCTATCTTCTTTCTGCACTAGATAATGCTTTGTGAACATGTATGTAACACCAAGCTCCAAGAATATCAAAGTATTGAATTCTTGCATGTAGAATCCTTATTGACTTTAAAATGTAAGTTGAGTATAAATAATACAGACCAACTGAGCAAGCTCCTCATTCTGTAGGATCAGAGAGCAGCATAAAAATGCTGGAAGATAATCAATACCTTGGAAATGTGTATTGTTCTCTGAGTAAGAGTTCAAGTTCCCAGTAGGTCTCTCCAAGATCTGCTGTAGCTGGTTTTCTTTATAAAAGTACATCTCTCCTTCAGACAACTGACTTTTAAATACTCCAGACAAATTCTCTTGCCTCTGCTTCAACGTAAAAGGAAGCGAGGAGTTCCAAGGGTGGCTTCCTGTTTCCCTCAGAATTCTACCTTCTCTACTATCAGAAGACAAACCTGAAATAATAAGTTAGATGTTCACAGTTTTGCATACAAACCACTTTCATGACATCATTTGAAAAGACAATGCTTAATATCCTGAAATATTCATAAAGAGTTCTGTTTCTTTAATTGTCTCCTGTCAACGCTCCTACAAACCTTACCACACATTTTCACAAATGCAAGTTGCTAATATCTAATTAGGGAGCAGTCAGTACATAGCACTTTCACAGCTTAGCACTTTTACAGAATATAGACTTAGGAAACACTGAAATTATAAAATCAGAAAATAATTAATATTGCTATTTTATGCTAACTAGCACATCTTTACCTCCTACTGCATATAAATGTGTCAATCCTTTCATGTGATCTTGAATATCTTTATGACACCCCACAGTGGTTTTATTTGTGCTCAAACAGAAATTGCTTTATACCAATACTAGAAATCTGAGGGATCAAGACAACCAAAATTATGTTCCTAAAAAGTACACCAACCCTTCTTTATCCATAAGCTTACAGAGGAATCGCACAAAGCCACCAGAAAAGGTCATTACTAAGCACTGAGTGTATGGTGAAGACATAGCTAGACTTGAAAATTTTATTTAGTCAAATAACAAAACTTCTGGTATTTTTTTTCCACAACTAAAAAAGAACAGGAAGAAAAATTACAAGAAAATTATCTTAGAAATGACTTTAGCTTTCTTATATCAATAAAACACAGATGTGTCACTTGAGTTATAAAGTTTACTACTCAAAATAACATCTCTTTCAAACATTAGGGAAAAATGAGACATTGAAATTGCAGGCTGTAAAAACTGTAATTTTGAAAAATTGATTTATAAACATGGAATAACACATATACACACGTTTTTTAAGAAATCAGATGCTGTCAGAATAGCACAACACTAAGCCTCAAACCAAGTAAATCCAAGGGTCACTATCTAATCAATTTCAAACACACTTCCACTTTCACAAGTAATAATGTCAGGAGCACTTATGTATTTATTATAAAGGAATTAGTTTTGATTTTATGAAAAACTAACAACAACAAGAGACAGACTACAGACAAAAAAATAGTAAGAACACATATTTCCTAGAAAACTTTTGAAAGTCAATATTGCATTCAAATGACATTTTCACAAATAAGTCATTAAGAAATACTGTGGTGACAAGCAGATATTGGAAACAGTCTCTTAACAGTAAAACAATCATAGCTCTGCAATAATCCATGATATATCTTGATTAGGAAACTTTTATCACTGTATTATTTGAAGATAATTTTTAAAACAAAAATGCCACTTGAAAGCTGCTAGTGTTACAGTTGCATAATAAAACTCAAAATATCCTTTGCCAAAGCACATATATAATAATATTAAAATATTTTAAAAGTAAAAAATCATGAGCACCTAAGAAACTGTTCTGGTTGTACTCAACTCTGTAAGACATATTACCCAACCTTCAGTGAAGTTTGACACAAGCTTCTTTCAGAAGAACTTATGTTCAGTGAGTTAGACCCATTCTACCATAAAATTAAACCCCAATTTTCCTTTTCCAAGAACAACAAAACTTGAACACTCACCAGGGTCAATGGGGCTTGCATTCAACATTTCACTGGTTGAAAAGCTGCCAGTGGAAATTGTTGAAGCTACATCACAGGGTATTTGTTGCACGAAAGCCTCTGAACCTGGTACTTCCTAGGATAAAGTAAGACATCTATTACCATACTTTCACTTGTTCAGAAGGAAAACTTCAAACCCACACATTTTATTCTGAGCTCAGTTCAAGTGTAGGAGCCTTCATGTTTTGCACAGTCAGGCAAATATAGATTCATCCTTGCTCAGTACAACACGTTCACACCCCATGTCCAGGCACATTACTCCCCAACAGCCCCCTCCCCCCTCTCTCTCATACATACACACACACTTACACACTCACTCTGATATAAAGCCTCTCAGAACTGCATACAAATCATGACACCTGGAAGATTGTTTTATCTTCTGGCGGTCAGATTTGGCTATTTCTCATCACAGACCCACTTCAGTAGAATTGTGGATCTCAGAGGGACATATATGCAAAACATTAAAAACTCATGAACTTTACAAGTACTTCCAATATTGAGCTTTTTGCATACAGGAGACTTAAAATCTAATTCTATAAAATTAAACTACCTCTTCAGGTTACCTCTTTACTTGGTGCTTGTTTTACTGCTGCATTTAGAGTAGTGCACTCACTCTGAGCCACCCAATATGAGAAAGAAAGATTACATCACAAAATGTAAAGAGTTATGTGATTATTTTGATGTGACCAACCGTATTATCAAGCCTGAATGATAGTCCAGAACTTGTTCTAAGTCTCTCTCCATCTTCAGCAATGACAACTGGTGAATCTTGAGACACTTGAGAATCCTGGGACTGGGCTGAACACAAAAGAACAGAAGCAATAAGGAATAAAAAGCCATGTTCGAGTTCATAGTGAGCAATGCACAGCAGAGGGCAGTAACACTCCACTGCTGCTGGCCTCGCTCTTCGGGCACTGATTCTGCCCATCCTTAACCACTTTCCTCTCACCTACACAACGGTTTTTACTCCACCATACCACCAATTCCATCAGCAACCTGTGGTCCTTGACACGCCTTCCTAAAATTTCTAATTACCCTGAGTGCTCTCCACAGAGAAGGCAGGAAGAGCTTGAAATTCATGTTTTGGCTTAGTAAAACAAAACATGGCTTTGCCAGTGTTACCACAATCATTTCTCTGGAGTAGGGGGAAATCCTTTACAATCTACCATTACAGTGATTACAAGGACATGCAGACATTCCAAGTGAATCAGACAAACCAGAAACACTGATCTGTTTAACTACAGCATGACTGCTACCATGGAACTGAGTTACTTTTGCCGTGATGCTCTTACACATAAAAGTAAGATCAGTATCTGTGCAAAAATACCACCACAGCATCACCCAAAAATGCAATTTCTGCATTCAGTGCTGATAAGCACCTTCAAAGTTTGACAATTGTATGATTGTAAATTAATTGTCACAAACAAATACATATTCTTATTTCCAGTATAGTTTTCAAGAAAGAAGTGCTATGCATGAAACTAAAATGAAACACAAGTGAAGTAGGTATGTTTTCTCCCAATTCTAAAAAGGCTGCTAATAACAGACAATTCAAATCCCCAGCTTTTCTAAGACTCTCTACTCAGGCAGATCTAACTTCTTCTGAATCCTAACACTAGTTTGTACTTTGTATATGTTGAAACTCAGTTTCTTACCAGATGGCAAACTACTATAAAAAAAGGTAGATGTTTCCTTTGTAAAGGAACAACAGTGATGATTGATANTCCTGGGGTTAAGGAGATCCCCGCATTTGTGGCATCCCAGGCTGGGCAGGAAGACCACCACAATTAACGTCCCAGACTGGGCACAAGACCACAACAATTCTTACTTCCAGTATAGTTTTCAAGAAAGAAGTGCTATGCATGAAACTAAAATGAAACACAAGTGAAGTAGGTATGTTTTCTCCCAATTCTAAAAAGGCTGCTAATAACAGACAATTCAAATCCCCAGCTTTTCTAAGACTCTCTACTCAGGCAGATCTAACTTCTTCTGAATCCTAACACTAGTTTGTACTTTGTATATGTTGAAACTCAGTTTCTTACCAGATGGCAAACTACTATAAAAAAAGGTAGATGTTTCCTTTGTAAAGGAACAACAGTGATGATTGATACAATGTGTAAAAATTGTGTTCTCAATAAATATGAAACATTTTGAAACTCATTTCAGGGAGAAGAAAAAAAATCTAAGATTTTTATAGCCACTATTACCCAGTAGACATCTAGGAGAAAGAACAAAACATGAAAGGAAATACATCTAAAACACATTTATTTAGAGACCAAATACTCTGCTCAAGTCTGCCCCTCTTCCTTGGAGCAGGATACAGAGGATCCTGAAAATGAGCAAGCCTCCTTCCAGAAAATTCCCTGAAGAAGCACGAAAACTGCGATCATCTCATCAATTGCTATTTAAATATCTCCATAGGAGAAAAAATGCATAGTACAAAAAGATCTCTAAACTTAAAGTAATAACAAGAAGCAGTCTGGAAATGGCTGTCAGACATTCAGAAACTAGAAATAGACTATTTATTTCAAAATTTGATAAAAAAGTAAATGCTGGAAGAAGCTATCACATAATTCTCCATTTCCTGATACCTTTCCATCAGCATTGGAGATACTTTTCTGAAAGAAGTAATTTTATTTTCTCTAAAATATCACCATGACGGGCAGTAATTCAGGATACACTAGAGATGAGATTCAAGCATTTAATAATCTCTTGTATATAGATTCTATGGACAGCTATGTTACACATGTTTCATTACTGAACTGTCATAACCTGCACTGTTCTTGTGATATTAATATCAGGGAGGAACAGTATCAATTTCATGCTATAAACCAAATTATTTATTTAAAAATCCATGCTCATATCCCATGACTTTATTAATATCCTTAAAAATCCTGTATTTGGTGATTCATAAAGGAGGGTTTTTCAGTCTTCTCTCCTTCCACTAAAATAATAGTGCAAGGTTCTTTTTCCTCACAGCATCCTGACATCGACATGGCACTTTCATGTTTTAACTTCCTGGCCACCACAATGTCATGAAGAATTTATGTTTAAAAGCTGAATCTGTAATATCCCAAATGCTTTCCCTCCCTCCATCAGAAATGGCAGTAAAATAGCAACAATTATTTTAGGGCGCAATTTGGAAAACAAATGACTGATAATTCAACCACTCAGTGGAGACAATATAAAAACAGGGATTAGTCCAAATCCAGCCATGCAGACAAACAAACAAACAAACAAACAAAAGCTAAACTGGTAATGGAAATGCTGTTGAAATGCTGAATTATGGACAACTAGTTGTGATTACTAAAAATAAACTGAAATCTTAGGTTAGCTTGGATCACAAAAAAAAAAAAAAAAAAAAGTCATGCTTGGAGTAACATCCCTGTACAGAGTAGCAACACATGAAGATAATCACATCTGGAACACTTCTCAAGGGAACCACTGCAGATGAATACAGAGACAATCCTGTTGATATGTCCTGAAGGAGAACTCTGGAAGAGCTGTATGTATCAAACCTAGTCACTACCTCCAGGCTGACTTCCTAAGGAAGTTAGGTTTATGCCATCAAACTGCCTGTCTCACCTGCAGGGTTACTCTGCAATTCCCTATTAACAGTGTGAATTCTATTAGCCCATTCTACCCAAATAGAATTGGAAAGGACATCAAGTGTCCAAAGCTCCCAACTCATCCTATCAATGCATCAGTGGGATTTAAAAGAGCAACTCAGATTTTAGACTCACTGGTGGCACTCAATGCAAGAAACATCACTTCAGCAGTTACCTATCCTCTGGCTGCAACCAGCTGATTTGTTTGTGTAGCACTTGCTGCCACTCAATACTGAGCACAGGGATTCATCCCCCTAATCACAAGCAGTCCTTACGACCCATTTTATAGACATGGCTGCCTCTAAACTTGAGAGGCAAATTACATAGGCAGCTAATTACAGACTTCAAAAAAAAATTGCCTGTTATCCCAAGTGTGCTGGATTGAGATTGATTGACATTTTGTTGGGCAGGAAATAGCTACTCCTGGAAGTGAGGTCTGCTTGTGGATTTCCTATGAGCTCAGTGTAATACTAATTGTGGGCTAGATTTAAAGACAGATCAGGAACTGAGCTAATCAAAAGTGAAATGTGTTTTAGTAGGATATACATTTGGTACAGGACTGCCTGGGAATTGCTCTATTTTGCTTCTGGCCTTGAGCAGGTAAAGACACCTAGGCAGCCTTGGCCCAGCTTTCCCCCACCCCCCGGCCATGGAGGCCTGCGGGAGGGGGAGGC